>CM076583.1:586079223-586173812 GCA_034641835.2 Pinus albicaulis | reverse complement strand
AATGTTAAATTTGGACAACTAGGTCCAAAATCCATGTTATGATGCTCAGATTAAGAGGCTAATATTTTTGTTGGATTCCTCTTTCAGAGAGGTGTAAAATCCATATATAATATGTCTTAATCCGATGAGCAGAACATTTATTTGGAATTTATTATTCATAATAAATTATATGTGCAGGTCGGCCTTAAGGTTTCACACCCCCAGCAGATGTGTCACACACCCCAATGATGGATATAAATACAGGCAAAGTTGGAGAGCATTTCATCACAACACAACACACATCTTCTTCTTTCATCTTATGTAGTACGAGCTCCTTAGAAGACATTTCCAGCCCACACGTGTGAAGAAGAAGGACGAATTTCTGTACGGCTGAGCTAAAGGACAAGTTGCTGCAGCTAGGGTTTTGCTGGAAGTTTGACCAGCATTGACTTTGGTCAACGCATGGTCCGAATGGGCTGAAATTTGGTGAGAAGTTCGATTTTGGAAGGCCGTACTGTTTGGCACAGAAATCGAGGTCAAAGGGTTGACCAATTTGCTGCTGCGTTGACTTTTAGCTTGCTGCCCTGCGTTGACTTTTTCTGGACAGCGTTGACTTTTTTGGAGTTGACTTGGGTTGACTCGTTTGCTGATTGGAGGACTGTTGTGACACATTCTGGGTTGGCTGACCAAGGAGACTTTGCTGGTTGAAGCATCCCGTTGACCGCCGTAACGCACCACCACATTTTTCCTGTTTCTGATTTGTCTTCTATAAGATCCACTTATATGTTCTATCTGCATTTTACTTAACTATTTGTATGATTGCTGTGAGAAAAGTAAAGTTGCTCCAAGCATAGAACATCTACTAAAATTTACATGGTATCAGAGCTAAGGTGAAGACAAACTCTATCTTTAGCAATCACCACCGGAAGAAATGGGTTCCACAAGTCTTGAATTCAAGGAGAATGACAAGCTGACTGGAAGGGATGACTTCCATGCCTGGAAGATGATATTAGATCTCAAATTGGAAGACCATGATCTCTCGGATCATGTGCTGGGTAAGATTCAAGAACCTCCATCCAATGCTACCGCTGCTATTAGAAACAAGTATAAGAAGGGAGAGATCAAAGCAAAGCTGATGATCAGGGAATCCATACATAAGAGCCTGGTTGCCTATATATCTGAACTAGGCACATACAAGGAGATGTATGACAAATTGATCCTTATGTTCAAGGTAAACAATGTGAACCAAGTGCTATTCCTCAAGAACAAGTTGAAGAATATGAAGAAGGGCCGGGATGAGTCTATTCAAACTTTCTTTCTGAAATTGACCAAAACAAGGAACAATCTGCTAGCTATTGGGGAGACAATAGCTGATCGTGAGATGGTTCTCACCGCACTTGGAGGACTCCCATATGAATGGCAAGTATTCACAACTACCATTCTCAACAATAATACCATTCCTAACTTTGATGAGCTTTTGTCTAGATGTATGCAAGAAGAAACAAGGATGAAGGAATTCGATAATGACAGAAATGCTGCCTATGGTGCTCATTCCCGAAAGAAGAACTCTGGGGGTTCTAAGGACAAAGGAAGAACAAGGACTCAAGAAAAGAAGGGTAAGTGTTTCACTTGCCATAGGCCTGGTCACTATGCTAGAGAATGCCCCTTCAAGAAGGATTCTCCCGACAGTGATGATAACAACAACAACCGAAGGAATGGGAATCGAAGAAAAATATTAGCCCCTTAATCTGAGCATCATAACATGGAGTTTGGACCTAGTTGTCCAAATTTAACACTCCCTCTCAACTAGGGAGAACTCCATCCATCAGTGCAATCAAACATCGCGCGTCATCCCGCCGTAACTTGCTTTGCTGGCCTCTTTATTTCAGCAATGTGCGGGCTTCACCAAGGAAGACATAAACCGGGTCTCCTTCTGTTAGCTAAGCTCGTAGCTTTGAAAGAACGTTGGAGGCCGAACACAGCAGAAGACATGGCCCTGCCAGGAAGCCACTTGGTTGCGAAAGCTCTTTAGTGAGTTGTTCAAGCATAAGCTAGATGCCACCGTTATCCTTTGTGATAACTAGAGGGAGATTTGTTTGTCAGAGAATCCCGTGTTCCACAATCGATCCAAGCATGTTGATGGTTGGTACCACTTTATTCGGGATATGGTATAGCGAGGCGTCGTAAGCTCGATCATATAGGAACTGATGAGTAGGTCGCGGATATTCTCACAATGCCCTTGGGGAAGCTCATGTTTCTAACCTTCCGTGAGAATCTTGGAATCGTGGAACGACCTTATTTGGAGGGTCTTGTTGGACGATGATCTTTGGAAGCTCCAGGGGGGCTTTGGGGATAGCTTTTTGAAGCTATAAGCAACCACAGGGCTAGGCTTGCCGAACCTAGTTGGTGTGCTTCCACCCCACCATGATGATATTGAGTTGGTTTACCTCTCTCTGATCTGTTCCCCGTATGCATCCTACCCATGGAGTTTCGGACTCATGGAAATACCTCTCATTTGGCGAATGAGGCGGGAAATATGAATAGAGACCATAGCAAGACCGATGGACGCATCGGAGATTGTCTTACTCTCTATGTCTAGGATGGCATGTGTCCAACCACTTGATTTGGGATAAAGTGTACTGAGGTTTCAGACCTCCAACTGACTTCGGGTTAGTATATGACTCTCTTGAGTCCAAGTGAGGTTTCGGACCTCCAACTGACTTTAGGTCAGTTAAACCAACTTCGGGTTGGTATGTGACTCTTTTGAGCCCTACAGAGGTTTCAGACCTCTGAGCTGGCCTTGGGTTAGCCAGGAGTGATGTCTTTGTGACTCACCTCTTCTTTTGAAATAAAGAAGCCAACGAAGCAAGTTACGGCAAGATGACGCACAATGTTTGGATGGCACTGGTGGATGGAGTTCTCCCTAGTTGAGAGGGAGTGTTAATTTTGAGCAACTAGGTCCAAACTCCATGTTGTGATGTTCAGATGATGATGCCGATATTTTTATTGGATTTCTCTTTCAGAGAGGTGCAAGATCGATCTAAAGATCATCTTGATCGGATGAGTAGAACACGTATTTTGAATTTATCCACATGTGCAAGGTCGGCCTGATTTATCCCACATGCATAAGAGATGTGTCACACACCCCCACAAGATGCCTATATATTGGAGAGACTTGGAGTTTATTTTACACACACATTTTGGTGGAGGCATTTTTCTTCTCTCTTGGATGGTGATGGAGCTGCGTTCTTGATTCTGCGTTTAGGGCTTCTTGGTGCAGTGTCTTGGTGGAGTATTCTTGCTGAAATGTCTTGGGGTTGTGTGGCACATGTGGGTGGCTGACCTTATGAAGACATTGTTGGTTGAAGCATCCTGCTGATTGTCGTAACGCCACCATTCTTTATCTATGTTTTTCCTTGTCTTCCATCGATCTATTGGTATGTTCTATCAGCATCATACTTTCATTGTGCCCGAGAAGTTTAAAGTATATTTGCATCCAAGAATAGAACATCTTCAGAATTTTAACATGTGTCCAAAGGGGAGCTGTACAATTGGAGTACATTCCTACAGGAGAACAAGTGGCGAATATCCTCACGAAAGCTCTGGGGAAGACTAAGTTTGTCTATTTCAGAGAAAAGATGGAGATGATCAAGAATCCATTTCATTAGCAGAAATGGATAGGCTCAGGATTCAGAGGGAGCTACAGTACAGAGGAGCCAGTGACAGTGACAGTGTCATGGGCAGCAGTACAGAAGGCAGCAAAGTAGTAGATGAGTGGCAACAGCCAAGCATCAGCAGCGCAAAGGATGCTTCAAGACAAAGCAACATGCAACAGGCATTTTTCTAGAACACTTTCCTTGCTAAGAGGGAGTGTTGATTTTTGTAGCATAGAAAAGTATTCCAAGTCTCAAAATTTGTAAGGAGGCTTGGACGTCAGTATTCCAAAGAACCTAGAAACCGTTTGTGGGAATTCCACTCGGTTTATGTTTTATCAAAATAATTAATTATTTTAATGGAGACCCTAAGTCTAAACTTAGGGAAATTAAATAATTAATAAGTATTAATAAAAACATTGCGTGAATCTTCTAAAGAACGAAGATCAAGTCAAGTTTTAATCTTGGCCATTGATTAGACTTATAATCTGGGTCGTTGATTCATCAATGAGAAGATTATAAAAGAAAGCTCGAGGGTCATTTGGAAAGTAAGCTGGGCATACACTTAGTAACCCAAAGGAAGTCGATTATGAGGGAATAGAATTCGATTTTTGAGGGAGACTTGCAGGGTCGAAGAAGCAGAGGGAGTCATAAGTGATAAGGATCGAGGAAAGAAGGACACAAAAGGCCGGAGAAGGCAGCGCAGAGAGCCCACGCGAAATGACGCAGTCTCACGCAGGCACTGCGCAGAGAGACGCATAGGGACGCAAAAGGAAGCAAGGTGTCTTCCGAGTGTCGAAAATTCTCCAAAGGACTTATGAGAATTTATCTCAGGTGTTTTCTACTGAAGTCTGCCAGTCTTTTCATTGTAGAGAATTTCATTGCTGAAGAATAATATATAAACCATCATATGTTGCACTAGTTTTCTCGCATTGGGTTTTTCCGAGGACATTTCTCCAAAAATAAGTGTGTATATGTGATTGATTCTTATGCTTGTACTTCTTACTATTTTATTCTCTGCATATACTTGAGTGAATGTTGCAGTAGTATTTATTTCGAAATTTACTGGAAGAATTATGTAAATAACTTATTATAATAAGTAGCAGAAATAAATCTATCATTGTAGAAGTATTTTCAAGATTGAATTTTCACAGATACTAGATGGAGTCAAGCATCATGTAGTCTCGCATATAGCTGGAAAAGATACTAGCAAGCAGATGTGGGATGCTCTCGCCACGTTGTATCAGGGTACTTCCGAGCAACGGAAGATGTATCTTGATGAGAAGCTCGACTCATCGAGATGCGGAAAGGGGAAGGCATAGACCCCTACCTTACCAGGATTCAGGAGGCCTGGGACCAAGTGTCATCTATCAGGGCAGCACCTCAACCTTCATAGCTAGTGCGGTTAGATCTCATTAGTATCTCTAAGGATTGGCAAGTCTTCGTCCAAAGTATATTGGGAAGAGACATGCTACCAAGATGGGACAAGGTGTGGGCTGATTTGCAGCAGGAGGAGTTGAGACAAGCTTTGTTTAAGAGCTCCATCAGAGGCAGCAACAATTGATCGAAGGCGGTAAAGGAGGAGGATAATGTGGCCCTTTCATGTAAGGGTCCCAATCAAGGACAAGGGGAGCAGATGAAGAAGAAGGACTTGTCGAAGGTCAAATGCTTCAGGTGCAACGAGTTTGGTCACTACACTACCGAATGTCCTCTCGAGATGAAGGGCAAGGAGGAGAAGCATGACCAACTAGCAGCTTCTACAGAGATTGATAGGCTTTCCTCCAGGCTAGAAGAAGACTTCGCTACGTTCCTCGATATACCTCCAAGAGTGAGATGGGGTGACTTGGTGTTGTAGCCCTAAAGAGCTACAAATGGGAGGATCCTTGAGGAGTCCACCTCTTGGATCAATACCTGGCTACAGGAGCCCACAGTATTCAGTAGCAAGATGGATCGCTGATAGTAGATGCAGTGAGATGCTAGAGTTATAGTTTTAGTGACTAGTAGCAGTCAGATGCTGGGGAGCATAGTACAGAGTTGGCAGCAGTGCAGTTGACACAATGCAGATTCAGTAGCAGCGCAAAGTCTTCAGTGGACGGAGCAGAAGCTAGTAGAAGTAAGACACTCAGGTGACGGATGCATTATACTGATCATAGTTGATTCAGTATTTTGGATGTTTTACTGTTGTAGATGTTGCAATAGCAACAACAACAGAGTCGAAGTGTTGGCAACAGTTCAGCAAGGTCAATAGCAACACATATCAGAGTTGTGCAGTAGTTGGTGGGCAGCAACAGCCAAACATCAGTAGTGTGACAGGAGATGATGCAGAAATAGGGTGTTGTTACTGAGTGTGCAATAGCACTAGAACAAATTCCTCACTAAGAGGGAGTGTGAGTGTTTGTAGCATCAGATGTGTTCTAGCCACAAAACTTTGTGGAGAGGCTAGAATACATGAGATCTTCAGAACCCAGAAATCATTCTTGAAATTCTGCCTAGAAGTGACTTAATTAGATTATTAACCAATTTTTTAATGTTTCCCAAATCTAAACTTAGGAAAACGGGTTAATTAATCAATATTAATTAAGTCGAGGCGAGAATTGTCTAGAAACTCACATGGATCGATCCAAAGATGACTCTGGCCGTCAATTATGTTTTAATCTTAGCCATTAGTGCTCCAACAGAGGATTATAAGAGGAGATCGATGTGGTGATGGAGAAATCACTTGAGTCACTTGAGCAGTTCGATTTCTTGGTAGATCAATTTCCAGAGTCGCAACAATCAATTGCCAGAGAGAGCCAAAGATCGAAGAAGTGAGAGAGGGGAAGAGACAGAATGGAGGAAGTGATTCCAGATCCAGCGAGCGCATTTGCAAAGAGGCAGAAGAGCCACAAAGAGTCTGACGCAGGGATTGCGCAACAACTTCTAGAGGTAAGTTTGATTCGTTGAGAGGGAAAGACATGTTCAGTTCCAAAGGCCAGGAAGGAGTCCCAGAGTGTCGGAGAAGCATCTTTCTCGCCAGCAGATGGAAGAAGGACTTCATCAGAGACAAGTCAGAGGCTTGACGGCAAACAGGTTGCGCAGTGCAACGCAGAAGCTGACGCAGAGGGTTAGAGGGGCTGAGTTTCGTATGGCAGGTTGTGCCAAAAGTTTGCCTCTGGAGTGAGGAAAATTCCTCACTAAATTTTTGCCATTACTTTTCTATGTAGGATTTCTAGATTTTCGACATCCAGTTGTACTCAGAATTTCTCATTGCTGCATAATATTAAAACCCCGAGTTGCTGCACCGGTTTTCCCAAGTCGGGTTTTTCCAGGGACATTTGTCCAAAAATAACAGTGTCAATTTATGTGTGTGTGCTAGTATTTTCTCAGTTCCAGCGCTATTTTATTTCCTCAGTTTTATTTGTGAAGGTTGCAATGTCTTTATTTCGATGTTGTCGTAGCAATAAACTGAATAATTAATTTTCAGTTAGAAGAAATAATACCAATTGCATCAATAGGATTTCAATGTTCAAATTTTCACATTTCGTGTCAAGGGAAGAATGATGTCAAAGACTTGGCATGATGATTTACACTAAGCAATTGAGAGAGCCTCCTCTTCAAATATAGTTTTGATGGATTCTTGATTTGCATTATGTTCATTGAGCCATATAGTGCCTGGATATGTATATTGGAATATTGAAAAGTTGATACTGGGATACCTAGACAATATAGTCATTCATGAACTAAGACATCATCGAATAGTTGGGACTTTATACACTGATGCTAAGAATATTGTTCACTGGAAGAGCACATCTGAGTGCTACCTTAGGCCTTCCCTGGTTTCCTAGATGATTTCGTGGCATTGAAATTTGTTTCCTTTAGACAATATGGTTGAGAGAGCTCTTTGGAGAGTTGTTTGAGGATGTTCTAGGCATGACTATGATATACAGTGACATATTTTGGATCCGACATGCAAAGAATCTTGTGTTCCATGACAAGTCTGAGCACACTTAAGATCAAATTTCACTATTTCTGGGATATGGTGCGAAAAGGAGCAATGAGACTCCAACACATTTTGATTGATGAGCAAGAAAACAATTTGATCCTTGTGTTGTAGCATCTGAACATGTGGTTGACCCAATATTCTTTGGTTGTCATGCACTATGGCCAGGACTAACAGTTGTAAGCCTCGTGAAGGCACTAATGAGATGAAGGGGTCTGAGTTGATCAAGGACACTGAGCTATGCTCTTCCCCCCTGTCTGAGCTCATATGCAAAGGAATTTAGCTAGGGAGCTCTTGGGGTTGAGGAATCTCTGG
Source organism: Pinus albicaulis (assembly GCA_034641835.2). Classification (NCBI taxonomy): domain Eukaryota; kingdom Viridiplantae; phylum Streptophyta; class Pinopsida; order Pinales; family Pinaceae; genus Pinus; species Pinus albicaulis. The sequence goes on along the minus strand of CM076583.1, from coordinate 586,165,886 downwards.
ATAATAGGATGGTTGTGATCCTTACCCTTTACGTTAATCATCGTTAGCCTCATACACATCTTGATCCCTTTTTTGCCGCAGCTTCGTCCATTGTATGTACTTGTCCTCGTAGCTCCCCACAAGGTAATATTGTTCCTTGATCGCGTCTCGGAAATAATTCCAAGTGGGTGCAGTTGAAAACAGTGAGGGTTCTCTCTCATCCCTCTATACACAGTAGGTTTCCCACTATTCCTTGACATGGGGGGCAGCTTTAAGGACTGCAAAACTAATCTTTTCCCGATTGGAAAAATCATGTACAGAAAAATATCCTTCCAACAGATTTAACCATCTATCTATAACGCTTGCATTTATCTGGTCTTCAAAGTTGACTTGTCTCTTAGAAGGAGTGGTGCCTCCAAAGCGGTTGTTGCATGAAGATTCGTCGACTATGGGTAGCCACCGAAGGATCTGGGCAAAGTTATCCATCATCATGTTCCTCTATCGGTCGAGGGCTTCCTCGAGCAATATTTTGAAAGGATCTAGACCCCTCGTCTTTCATTTCTTCCGCCATGGGAGTTCGTTGGCGTTTGCGAGGTTGGTCTTGCAAAGGTTCAACTAGTTCAAGCCCTAACTCCATATACCCTAACCTCGTTGGGGACATACAAAGAAAAACAAAGAAAGAGAAGAATGCTCTGATACCAATAATCCGGACTTATGCAAGAACGAAACAGAATACAGATATAAACATAAATACAGAGATGCAACAATATTAAATCTATTTCATTAATATCAAAGAACTGAAAGATGCTTACAAGCAGAATGGAAATAAACTAGCTCGGGCGAAGGAAGTTTATCTCTGAGAAGAGATGTGGTGGCTACATGCCTATGAACTGTGTTACAATGAGGCTCAATGGCCTTTTTATTATTGAACAACAAAGGGAACCCCTAAACAACCAAAACCTTAACCCCAGGAGATGGAACGCAAAGAGATTGTGCACCTCATTGGGGTTAGTTGGCCATCCAACTTCTTGGGGTCATAACTTGGTCATATGATTTTTGTTTGGCGCGTACGATACCTCGTTGAAAAAATCTCTCTGAGTACTACAGGATTTGCAGCGCTGCGAACCTCAAAAATGTGAAAATTCCTAGATCTGACAATCTTAGGAATCTTACTACAACTAACTGAATTTACTTCTCCTACTATGTAAATTACATTACAAAATTAATTCATATCTCTTCATGAATTACTGAAGCAGCCTACACTTAATACTTTATGATTCTGAAACAAGGAAACTGAGCAAAGAATAAATCACACATAGGACACCATTATTTTTGGACGAAAGTCCCCAGAAAAAACAAATGCGGGAAAACCGATGAAGCAGATTTAAGGGTTTGTATTATTAAGCAGCAGTTTCTGAATACAATCTCTGCATGCCTTCCTGGCTATCCAATACAGAGAAATCACGGAAGACAAAAATATAGTGAGTTTTACCTCACACTGTAAGCCTCGGCTAATCCGGATCTGAACTTGTGAAACCCCAACTCCCTCTGTGTTGCCTCTGCATAGTAGATGCATAGGCTTGCGTGGGGACTTCTATGGACTGTGCCACCTCCTCTCTGAATCGATTTGCCTCTCAGACAGTCGAGTTTCAGCCCTCCCGTTTCATAAACCCTGACCTCCAGCAAATCTCAGATTGTCTCTCGAAAGAACTGTGCAGTCTCTGCGTGGGCCTGTGTCACCCCTTTTGGGGCCTGTGTCACACGCTCTGGGTTGCGCTGCCTCCTCTTGTTAAATTTGACATCTAGGGCCAAACTCCATGTTGCATTACTAATTTGATGGAGATGATATATTTGTTGGATTCCTCTTTCGAAGAAGCGCAAGATTGATCTAAATATCATCTTATTTGGATGAGCAGAAGTTATATTTTGAATTTATTTGTCCACACATGTGCAATTTGTCAAGGTTGGCCAGAATTGTAATGTAGTCTCACAAGCCCCAAAAGATGTGTCACATGCCCATAGTCATGGATATAAAAAGGAGAGACATGATGCTCATTTCATCATTAACTCATCTCACACATCTCTCTCTTATCTGATTGGTTCGTACAGCTTTAGAGACTTCTCTCTTCCTCCACACGTGTGAAACAAGAAGCTGGTTTTCGGACTATTTTTAGGGCTTTTCTAGCAGTGTTGACTTTGGGTCAACTCTCATTGTTTGACTGTGATTTCAAGGCAGAAAATTCGATCTAGGAACGTCACAGATGGAGGCATAGAAATCGAGGTCAAACGTTGACTTTGATCGAGCATTGACCACAGCATTGACTGGTTTGACCGCAGAATGTTGACTTCTATGTTGATTGTTTTCTGGACTGGATTTGGGTTGTGTGTGACATTGATGGAAGGCCGAATTTGACTATGTTTGACTGATCCTAATTGGAGGTTGAAGGGCTAGTTTGACTAGCAAAGTCTTTGCTGGCAAGGGCATCCTATTGATTGTTGTAAAAGACATTTTCTCTCTCTGTTGAATAAGAAGAATTCTATGAAGTATTGTCTCTTGTCTTGGCTTGTCTTCTGTCGATTTATTTTTTGTTCTAACAGCATGTATTTTCATTGCTTATGTGATTGACAATCTTAATTTGAATTGGGCTAATAAGAAGATTGAAGTAAACTGCTCTAAGCATAGAACATACCATTGTTAACTAAAATTAACATTGTTTTAGAGCTAAGGTGAAGACAAAACCCAAGCAAGAGTGAAAAGAGCAATCACCAAAGTCGAAAAGACAGGGACTGAGATCAATAGCCTCCTCATCATATTTCAAATCCGATGACAAAGTTGATTGATAAGTCTGGTTATCATGCTTAGAAAATGTCCTTGGATCTGACATTGGAAGAACAAGATGTTATGGACTATGTGCAGGGAAAGATCAATGAGCCTCCATCAAATGCATCGGCTACCACTAAGACAAAGTACAAGAACGGGGAAATTAAAGGCGAAGAAGATCATCAGGAATTCTATTCATAAGCACTTGGTTGCTTATATCTCCGAGCTGGGCACATCTAAGGAGATGTATGATAAGTTGGTTAGCATGTTCAGGGCTAGGAATTCTAATCAAATTCTATTTTTGAAGAACAAGTTGAAGGAGATCAAGATGGGCAAGGAAGAATCCATCCAATCATAATTCATGAGGATCACCGAAATCAAGAATGATCTCTTAGCTATTGGAGAAGCCATAGCTGACCGAGAGCTCACTCTCATTGCTCTTGGAGGACTTCCCCGGGCATGGTATGTATTCAATACTACTATTCTCAATAATAATATAATTCTTGATTTTGATAAATTGTTGACGAGATGCACTCAATCTCAAACTATCTTCTTCTACTATTCTTTTTGTCACCCTTACTAGTTTTGTCATCTTTTCATATCGATTATATGAAAAGGACAATTGAAATCATAAACCATTTAAATCTTTAACTCGAGCTATTGTAGTAAACGTGATACCTTGTCTCTCTTGCTCTCCAATATTAACAGGCTAAATTAATATAACACAAAAATCAATGTACATTGTCAATAAATTTTTGTGCTTACACTAAAATCAATGCATATTGTTAATCCAATCACTTTAAAATTAATGTACCATCATACATCCAATTACATCAAATCAGAAATCAACATCTACACTAAAATCAATGCATCTAATGCAAGTAATCAAATAATATTAGAAAACAACTTCTACACTAAAATCAATCAAATAAGATTAGAAACCAACATCTATACTGAAATCAATGTATTTAGTGCAAGCAATCAAATAGGATTAGAAATCACCATCTATACTAAAATCAATGCATTTAGTGAAAGCAATCAAATAGGATTAGAAATCACCATCTACACTGAAATCAATGCATTTAACGCAAACAATCATATAGGAATAGAAATCATCTACATTGAAATCAATGCATCTAGTTCAAGCAATCAAATATAATTAGAAATCAATATCTACATTGAAATCAATGTATCTAGTGCAAGCAATCAAATAGGATTAGAAATTACCATCTACACTGAAATCAATGCATTTATTGCAAGAAATCAAATACGATTAGAAATCATCTACATTGAAATCAATGCATCTAGTGCAAGCAATAAAATATCATTAGAAATCAATATTTACACTAAAATCAATGCATCTAGTGCAAATAATCAAACAGAATTATAAATCACCATCTACACTGAAATCAATGCATCTAGTACAAGAAATCATCTTCCCTCTCTCCCCCCTCCATCTATATATATATATATATATATATATATCTCCCTCCATCTCTCTTTCTCTGTCTCTCTATCTCACACCCCCTAAACACAGACGCTCTCGCACTCTATATCTATCAATTTCTTCGTCTCTTCCTCTCTCTCTCCATCTCACTCTTCTTCCCTCCCTTCATCTTCCATCTATATCTCTATCTTCCCCTTCTCTCCCTATCCCTGCTTCTATCTCCCTTTCCTCCTTCTGTCCTCTCTCTCTCTCTCTCCATCTTCCTTGTCACTCCCTCTCTCTCTCTCTCTATCCACCTTTCTCTCTCTATGTCTTTCTTCTTACATCCCTCTTTCTCCCCCTCCAAGTCCATCTCTCTTTCCCTCCCTCTCTCCAATCTCTCACACCCTCTCTCTTCCTTTCTCTCTCTCTTCACCCTCCAACTCGGTTACTACATCCCTCCCTCTCTCCTCTCCCCTCCCCTCTGCCCCCACCTCCCCCATATCTCCTTCTTTGTCTCTTTATCTGACCCCAACCATACACACTCTCTCTCCATCTCTCCCTTGTCATTCCTTCTCTCTCTCCACTTCTCACTCTTTGTCTTTCTTACTCCCTACCTCTCTCACCCTCCAACTCCATCTCTCTATCCATCCCTCTCTACTTCTCTCTCCCTCCCTCTCTCCTCGTCTCTCTCAAGTCCTCTGTCTTGTCCTTCCTCTCTCTCCCTCTCTCTCTGCCCTCCAATGCTCTCTCTTCCCCAATCTCTCTCTCTCTCTCTCTCTGCCCTCCAATGCTCTCTCTTCCCCCGTCACTATCTTCCTCTCTCTCCCTTTCTCTCCTACCTCCCCCTCTCTCTCTCTCTCTATGCCCTCCATTCCTCTGTCTTCCCCCATCTCCCTCACTCTATCTCTCTCTCTCCCCAACTATGTTACTATATTCATCTCTCCCTCTCTTCTTCTTTGTCTCTTTATCTCACCCCTAAACAGACACACTCTCTCTCCATCTCTCCACTTCTCACTCTCTCTATATTTCTTCATCTCTCCCTCTCTTCTTCTTTGTCTCTTTATCTCACCCCTAAACAGACACACTCTCTCTCCATCTCTCCACTTCTCACTCTCTCTATATTTCTTCTTCCCTCCCTCTGTTCTTCTTTGTCTCTTTATCTCACCCCTAAACAGACACACTCTCTCTCCATCTCTCCCTTGTCACTCCCTTTCTCTCTCCACTTCTTACTCTCTCTATATTTCTTCTTCCCTCCCTCTCTCCCCCTCCAACTCCATCTCTTTATCCCTGCCTCTCTCGTCCTCTCTCTCGTCCTTTCTCTCTTACCTCCCTCTCTCTTCTGCCATCTCTCTCTCTCTCTCTCTCTCTTCCCTCCAATCCTATCACTACCTCCCTCCCCCTCTCCATCTCTCTCTCCTCCCTCCAATCCTCTCACTACCTCCCTCCCCCTCTCCATCTCTCTCTCCTCCCTCAATATTTGTGTCTCCCTCTCTCTCTCTTACCCTTCTCTACCTCTCTCACTCCTCTCCCTCCCTCTCTCTTCATTCCTCCTCTCCCCTCTCCTTTAGTTTATCTCCATCTCTCCCTTGTCAATCCCCCTATCTCTCCACCTCTATCACTCTATGTATTTGTTCTTCCCTCCCATATATATCTAGAGTTAATATATATCACGATATATTAATATACATTATAAGATAATAAATTTAATATTGTTTTAATACAAAATTATTAAATTTAATAATATTAATATTATAATATATTAATATGAATATTAGATTTAAAAATAACAATGATAATAATAATATTTTAAAATAATATTAAGGTTAATGATATTTTTTTTGCATGGTATTAATAATAATTTGGCCCATAGGCTTCACCTAAATAAAACCTCTTTTTTGAGTGTTCGGAAATATAAAGCGGATTATGGAGTAAATATGAAAAGAGGTTTTATTTATTTACCATACCTCTTTTACTTACCATGGTACTTGGTCCATAGGCTTGATATATAATTAGATGTTGATTTCTAATCCTATTTGATATATTTTTATTTATTTACCATACCTCTTTATACCTCTTTTATATTTCTTTATTTACCATACCTCTTTTATAAATATGGTATTTGGCCCATGGTATTTAGCTCATGGTATTAATACTAATTTTGTGAAAGTTTCAAAACAAAAACACTACTGCAATGTCTTGATCTACTTCACCTACTTGTTTGATTAATTAATAAGTTATTAATCTGAAGTATTCAAAAAACATTAAATCAAATACAAACTGCAACCTACACATCTACAGATCATTTACTGAACAACACGCACATATGACAAACTTACACAGATTTTTCGGACAAATGTCCCCGAAAAAACCCAATGCGGGAAAACCGACGCAGCAACTCTAGAGGGTTTTATTATTATGCAGAATCTGAATACAGTGATATGGGCGCCAGAAACGGTCTGCCCTTCAGAGAAATTACTCTGCAGTTGTACCTTTCACTCAGAGACAGAAAATATGGCTTATCCAACCCTCTCTGGGGAATTACGAATTCGAGCCCTTTTTGGCCCACAGGAACCCTCAGTGCTACCTCTGAAACCTCTGCGTCAACCCCGACTGGCCAGCGTACCCACTGTGTCACCTTGATTGGTGTTGTGTTGCCTCTGCATTGTCGTGGCTGGCCCTATGTCACCCTAGCTAGGTCGCTGCACTGGTTGGGCCTGCGTCACCCTGACTGGGCTTACGCAGCCTCTGCATAGTCTTATGTGTGGTCTTGGCTGGACTGTGTCCCTTTGCTAGCCTCTGCGCTGCCTGGTACAAGTTGCCTCTCTGTTGCTGTATTCTCGGCCTCGGATCAGATCATCCCTTGTCGATCTCTGCCCCTCACTGCACTGCAAACTCACTTCGAATTTCTCAGCAAACCCTACCCCAAAAATTCGACTTAGCTTCAGTGCTCTACAATGTGTGTGTTCTCCAACTAACCCCAAGCCCTTCCTTTATACTTGTCTCGTTGGGAAACCAACTGTCATGATTTAATCTCTTATCAATGGTTGAGATTAAAGAAAGCTTGATCCATGTCACTTCGAACATTTCATCACATGTGTAATTTAATTCACTTTAATTTTTCAATTTCCCTAAGTTAGACTTTAGGGTCTCCATTAAAATTTAATTATTTGAATAACTATTACACGGGATGAAATTTCTCCAACTGCTTTCTGGGTCTTGCAGATCTCGTGTGTCTTAGTCCCTCCACAATGTTTCGGAGCTAGAGCACACCCAATGCTACTCCAAAATCTCAACAAATTTGTCCCATGGTATTTGGCCCATAGGCTTCATCTAAATAAAACCTTTTTTTTGAGTTTTTTAAATATAAAGAGGTTTAGGTAGTAAATATAAAAAGAGGTTTTATTTATTTACCATACCTCTAGTTTATATATACTTTTCTTTATTTACCATACTATGGATTAAGTATGAAAAGAAGTTTTATTAATTTACCATACCTCCGATTTATTTACATTTTTATTTATTTACCATACCTCCAGTTTATTTATATTTTTATTTATTTACCATACCTCTGGTTTATTTATATTCTTATATATTTGTTTATTTACCATACCTCTTTTTTGAGTATTCGTAAATATAACTCCAGGTTAACAGGCAGGGATAATTATTACAAAGTTATTGATTATTACAAATATATTGATTACAATTGAGCCGACACTAAAATTGTTTACATACAATCTTACATTACATCTAACGCTCACACATCTACCCTATACATTCTTGTAGAGTGCCTCTCGGCGCTAAGAAGATTGAAGTAAACTGGTCTAAGGATAGAACATACCATAGTTAACTAAAATTAACACCTCTGCTAGTCCTGTTACCTCTCTGTTATGTATTCTTGATCTCGAAAAAGATCCTCAGACCAAAATTTATCTCTGCACCTCACTGGAACTGGAATCACTTACATTTGATCTTTGTCCGAGCACTTGCTCCGTCAGAAAAATTCGATCACTTGATTCACTCGGTGTGTCTTTCCAAATGACCCTCAAGTCTTCCTTTATAGTCTTCTCGTTGAGATATCAACAGTCGAGATTAGATCTCTAATCAACGGCTAAGATTATAGCATGATTTTATCTTCGCTTTTTCTAGATCATTCTCACTCTATTTTATTAATACCCTTTAATTATTTAATTTCCCTAAGTTAGACTTAGGGATCCCATTAAAATAATTAATTTTTACAATAAAACAGAATCCGAGTGGAATTTTCACAAACGATTTCTGAGTACTTTGGAATATCAGTGCCTAAGCCTCTCCACAAAATTTGAGACTTAGAGCACTTCCGATGCTATAAAAAATCAACGCTCCCTCTTAGTGAAGAAAGTACCCTAACAATATGTCTGTTGCATACTACTCTGACCCTGAAGCATCCTTTGCGCTGTTGAAGTCTAACAAGTTGTCCATCAGCCACTCCGATGTTGTTGCAACTATACTGCTTCCCATGACACTGCCACTACCACTGTTGCATCCGTACTACAGCTCCCTCTCAAGTGCAGCATCTCGTATGCTACTAACACTGCAACTCAGTCGCTGAGAGAAGCAAATGAAATCACCCAAAAACTGAACAAGTGTTCAGTGGATGCACCTCGATGTTGAAGACTCTGCCTACTAATAGCTACTGCATTGTCCCTCTGATGCACTGCGATGTTACTGCTCTGCACTAAGCAACTTTGCGCTCCTACTACTACGTTGTTGTTGCTCTACTCTACGTTGCTCTAGAAGTAGGCGTTGCTACCTACTGCACTATCGTCTCCATCACCCCTTGGCTCCCGCGAAAAACTCCTCCATCCCGCTACTGCTGATTATGGGCATCCGTAGCAAGGCTGTGATCCAAGAGGTGGGCTCCTCAAGGATCCTACCCAACTGAAGTTCCAGGAGAACTACAGTTCTCTGTCACCCCATTTCTCTCTTGGAGAAGAGTGGGCACTCATGGAAAACTCATCCTGCTCGATCTTTGTGGCTGCAACTTTAGGATCGTGTTTTTCATCCTTGTCCTTTTTCTTCAAAAGACACTGTGATGCAAATTGGCCCATCTCGCCACATGTGAAACACTTCACCTTCGAGCAGGGAAAATTTTAAGGATGGAAAATTATCTTGAAGTTTAAAAAATTGGGGAATCTCACTGGTCCCTAGGATGCAAACTGTAAAATGTTTATTGATGCATTTGTAAAAATTTCACATTTATAATGACATTATATATATTGTCAATATAATGTTCTCGATTTTGAACGTAAAATAATTTTCTATTGTAAAATTTGGGCGAATCATTTTTATAAAAAAATGGAAACTGGCGAATCATTTTTTTGGAAAAACCATGGAAAATTAGACCAACTGCGAATATTAGCCCCTAAAATTTTCCATGCCTTCGAGACATCTCTCTTGTGACTCCGTTTGTGAAAAATTCTGAATAATACTTATGCAAAAACCCTACTATTAATTATGGATATACTTCTCCTACTTAATCAAGTTATTAATGTTGAAAATTTAGATTAACATCGAAGAAAACACATAACAGTTCTTCACCGATTCAGATCTAAAATAGAATACATGCACACAGACAAAGTGACACACAAGATTTTCTGGACAACTGTCCACGGAAAACCCAATGTAGGAAAACCGGTCTTCTGGCTACTGGAGAGTTTATATTATAAAGTAGAATCTGAATACAACAAATTTGGGCACCTTAATGGTTAACCCGACAGAGAAAATAAGATCTGTCGCGATACCTGTTGTTCCAGAGAATGAAAAATGGACTGATTCACCCTCAAACAGGATTTACAAAACTCAGCCCCTTTCTGCCTCTAGAAACCCCAGTGCTGCTCTGAAGTTGCCTGCGTCAGCCTTGCTAGCCTCTGCGTGCCCCTGTGCTACTCAAAATAGGGTTGCGTAACCCCAAATGGGTGACGCAGTCCTTACACTGCACTGGATGGCCTCTGTGTAACCCTAGGGCCTGTTGTTGCCTCTGTGCTGCCCTTTTTGGGCCTGCGTAGTGGCTAAAACCCTCTGCGCTGCGCAGTTGCTGCGTAGCCTTTACTTCCTCTGCGCTACTCCTGGTTGCTGCTTCTCTGCCACTTACTGACTCTTGGCTCTAGGATCAGCCCATCCCCTTAGCCAATACTACCCCTCGCTGCAACTAAAACATTTCTGCAAATTCTTAGCAAACCCGCCCTAGAATTCCAACTTAGTCTCAGTGCTCGAGCCTTTCCTTTATACTTTCTCGTTGGGAAACTAACGGCCATTATCTAATCTTGAATCGATGGCTCAAATTAAAAGAAAGCTTGAGCCGTGTGACTTAAGTCATTTCCATCACATGTTTAAATTAATGACCTTTAATATATTAATTTTCCTAAGTTAGACTTAGGCTAATTAAAAACATCAATTAATTAATTTTCTCTTCAACCGGATGGAATTTATCAAATCCCTTTCTGGGTCTTGGAGGTCTCATGTACTGTAGTCCCTCCACCAAGTTTGGGAGCTAGAGCACATCCGATGCTACCCCATCACTAAAAAAAAGAACTCAACACTCCCTCTTAGCGAGGAATGTGCTCTAGTACAACACTGCTTCACCCCAAAGCTCTGCACTGATCTCTAGTGTGGGTCTCTGCGTTAATGTTGGACCTGTTGCACTTCATCACTGCGTTGTTGCTGCTCTCCCGTACTGATGCCCATGATGCTGCCACCGCCACTGCCACATCTGTACTGCAGCTCCCTCTCAATCTGTTGCATCGTGCTGCCACCTGTTGCACTGCAACTTTAGTTGTTGAGAGAAACAACTGAAACTCCTTCCCAATCTTTGACAGAGAAGTCAATTGGGTTGCATCCTCATCATTGAAGCTCCATAGGTTGTTGATCTTTGATGTCATCTAAAGATAGTTGCACAACCACAGTTCTGCACTGCGTAAGCAGACTTCCTCTGCGTTGTTGAAGTCACATCAACCCCTACATTGAAATCTCCTACGTTGTTGTTGCGCTGCGATGTCCTCCTGAAGCCTCTACGCTATTGCAGCTCTGCTCTGTGTAAGCAACTCTGCTTTGCGCTACTGAAGTCACATCAACCTCTGCGTTGTTGTTGCATCTACACTGTACTGATCCCTTCAGCATCTAGCTCTACCTCTGCTCCATCTGTGATTCTCTGCACCCACTGCTCCAATTGTCCCACTATTGTCTTAAGGCTCCCGTAGCTCAGATGTGATCCAAGAGTTGAGTTGCTCAAGGGTCCCGCCATCACTCTGTAGCTTCTCTACAGATCCATGTCGCCCCACTTTTGCGGTTCATGAGCGCTCATGGATACGTCATCTTCGGAACCATCGTCCGCCACAACAGCCTTGGAGGTAGAAACTTTCTTGTCCTTCTTCTTCTGAGGACAATTGCTAGTGAAATGTCCTAATTCACTGCACTAGAAACACTTGATCTTGGATAGATCACGCTTCTTCCTCCCTTGCTGCCTCTTTGATGCCAAGGTTGCACCTTCTTCTTTTTCCTTCTTCACTCTAATCGATCCGGTGCTATACTGCCTCTTGGTGAACTAGCGGAGTTCTTCTTAACGAAGGATAGCCCACATATTGTCCCAATTAGGAAGGTTCGCTCTGCCCAAGATACTTTGGACAAAAGATTCCCAGTCCTCTGTGATCGCATGAAGTGTAGTCCTTAACATCACATCATCCTCCACTTTCGCTCCTATGGCAGACAACTGATCCCTGATCCCCTGTAATCTGAAGAGGAAGGGCTCAATCTCTTCTCCCTTGGCCATCACGAATAACCGCATCTGGTTCTCCAGAAGCATTCTCCTCTAGACGGATCTTCCCTCATATAGGGCAGATAAGGCTTTCCACATCTCATTAGTCGTTTTCTTTTCAGCTATGTGTGCAACTACATGATCCTTAACACCATCCATTATGAAGCACTTGGCATGTGTCGCAGCTTCCTCATGCTTCTTTGGGAGATCTAGATCGGTCGGTGTGGCCAGGACTTTCTCTGCATGATCCCTCAAATCGTATGCCTCCATGACTACCAAGATTCTAGCCATCCAGACTGCGAAGTTGGACAGACCGTCCAATCTATCCTGATCATGTAGTCCGTGAGGTGCCATCTACTCAGATCTACTCTGTTGGAATAGAGCTTCCTCTCCCCGCTTCTCATCTGAAGCTCGGATCTCGAGTCTTTCGCAAAAAGGCACCCTCTACTCCCTCTGACAACTGACCTCCTCTCTTGGAAGTCTGTCAAATCAAACGAATCAGCTCTCTTCGATCCTCTGATCGATCTGCACATTTCTTTGGTTGGAAATCCTCTGAGAAGTTGTTCTCCTCCCGCTCTTTGTCACCTAGTGCTTAGGCTAAATTCTGAATCTTCAGAAATTTAACCCCACCAACAACTTCTAAAGCTCTACAGCACAACTTCCGGCACTCTGGATCATCAACAGCTTCAGGGCTGCGTCACCCTGCCTGGCCTCTGCGTGAGCAGATGGTCCCAACGTTGTCTATGTGCTGCCTCTACGCAGTAATTACGTGGGCCTGCGTGGAGACTGCGTGGGGACTGAGTCACTCTGTCCTCTGCGTGGCTCTGCTCCCCTCTGTTGTTGCGTTGTCCCTTTTGGTCCGATTTTCTATGGCTGTTGCTGCTTTCTTTGCTACTTTCTGCAGCAAGGATTCTTCAGCCTTTTGCTGGTGATCTAGCTAGATCTGCAATCGCTCTGATACCATGTCAAAAATTCTGAAAATTACTTATGCAGAAACCTTACTGTTAATTTTGGTTATACTTCTACTTAATCAAGTTATTAATGCTAAAAATTCAGATTAACATCGAAGTAAACACATAATAGTTCTTCATCGATTCATATCTAAAACATAATACATAAACACAGACAAAGTGACACACAAGATTTTCTGGACAATTGTCCCCAGAAAAACCCAATGCGGAAAAACCGGTATTCCGACTGCTGGAGGGTTTATATTATTAAGTAGAATCTGAATACAGCAAATCTGGGCACCTTACTAGTTAACCCGACAGAGAAAATAAGATCTGTAGCAATCCCTGATGTTCCAGAGACTGACAACTGGACTGATTCACACCCTCAAATGAGATTTGCAAAACTCAGCCCCTTTCTCCCTCGAGAAACGTCAACATTGCTTTGAAGTTGCCTACGTCAGCCCTACTAGACATTGTGTGCCCCTGCGCTGCTCATGAGAGGGTTGTGTAACCCCAGACTAGGTGACGCAGTCCTTACGCTGCACTGGATGGCTTCTGTGTAACCCTGAGGGCCTCCTGCTGCCTCGAGGCTGCCCTTTCTAGGCCTGCGTAGCACCTACATAGCAGCGGGAACCCTCTATGCTACGCAGCTGCTACGTAGCCTCTGCTTCCTTTGTGTTGCTTCTGTTTGCTGCTTCTCTGCCTCTTGTTGACACTTGGCTCTAGGATTAGACCATCCCCTTAGCCAATACTACCCCTCGCTGCAGTCGAAACACTTCTGGAAATTCTTAGCAAACTCGCCCTAGGATTCCAGCTTAGTCTCAGTGCTCTACCTCCATGTGTGTATCCTCCAACTGACCGCAAGCCTTTTCTTTATACTTTCTCGTTGGGAAACCAACGACCATGATCGAATCTTTGAATCGATGGCTCAGATTAAAAGAAAGCTTGATCCGTGTGACTCAAGTCATTTCCATCACATGTTTAAATTAATTACCTTTAATATTTTAATTTTCCTAAGTTAGACTTAGGGTCCTTAATTAAAAATATTAATTGATTAATTTTCTCTTAAACTGGATGGAATTTCTCAAATCCCTTTCTGGGTCTTGGAGATCTCATGTACTCTAGTCCCTCCACCAAGTTTGGGAGCTAGAGCACATCCGATGCTACCCCATCACTCAAAAAAAAACTCAACAGCACCTTGTTGTCCCTTTGATGCTACGATTGCATTCTCCTCCTCTGAATTCCTAGATCCGCTTCCAATGTTGTCGTCAAGCTTGCACTTGACTGGATCTCTCCTCAGATCCTCCTCCTAAAGTGTTGCCCACATCTAACTGCTCCCAACGAGGAAGCGTAGCCTTGTCCAAAATACTTTGGACAAAAGCTTGCCACTCCTCTGTGACTGCTTTAAGGGCTAGCCTCAACATAGTTGTTGCAGTTAGGGTGGATCACACGGCTGCCAACTAGTCTCGAATCTCCTGAAGTCTCGTAAGGAATGGAGCAATGTGCTCCCCCTTCTACATCTGGACCATCCGGAGCTTCTGCTCGAAGTACATCTCCCGCTGCTCGGAAGTTCCTTCGTATAGCAAGGCCAACGCCTCCCATATCTCTATGGCGGTGTTCCTTCCAGCTATATGCGAGACTAAGTGATCCTTGACACCATCAAGGATTAGTCTCTTGGCCTTTTCCATATCGGACTTGTACTTCTTTCTCTGATCCGGATCTGTAGGTACAACAACCACATTGTCCACGAATGCTTTGAGATCATATTCATCTAGAAGGAATTTGATTCTTTCCTTCCAAATCACGTAGTTGGAGGATCCCTCCAACCGGTCTTGATCTCTCAGTCCATGAGATGCCATTTCAGCCGAAAATTGTCGAACTACTCTCTCTTCTTCCCCCTCTACGCAGCACTGGGCAGGCTTACGCACTCCTTCTAGAGTTCATAGATCTGCTGCTCAGATCTTGGAAAAAATATTAAATCCCTCGGCAAGGTACTCACTAAGGAAGAATTCCCCACTATGTTCTCTTCTTCTTCTGACGCTTCTCTACCCACCAACTACCTACAGAAAACTGCGTCCCTCTAGCTCTGCGTGAAGGCTCTGCATTGCTTCCTCTGCCTTGGAAAAATCTCGAACCGGAAGTCCTATCTCTCTGTCTACTCACTCAGAGAGAGACAACCTCGAAAATTAGCCCTCCTGGCTAGAACTGCGCAATCACTTTGGGGATTCGATCTATTGCTGCTGCAGCAATTTGGCCTTCACTTCAGTGCTCACATCTGCTCTTCCTATTTCACATGGAATGCTCTAATACCATGTGAAAATTCCTAGATCTGACAATCTTAGGAATCCTACTACAACTAGCTGAATTTACTTCTCCTATTATGTAAATTACATTACAAAATTAATTCATATTTCTTCATGAATTACTGAAGTAAATTACTAAAGCAGCCTACACTTAATACTTTATGATTCTAAAACAAGGAAAATGAGCAAAGAATAAATTACGCATAGGACACAATTATTTTTGGACGAAAGTCCTCGGAAAAAAACCAATGCGAGAAAACCAATGCAACAAATCTGAGGGTTTGTATTATTAAGAAGTAGTTTCTGAATACAATCTCTGGATGCCTTGTTGGCTATCTAGTACAGAGAAATCACAGCAGACAAAAAAATAGTGAGTTTTACCTCACACTGCAAGTCTCGGCTGATCTGTATCTAAACTAACGAAACCCCAGCTCCCTCTGCGTTGCCTCTGCGCAGTAGATGCGTAGGACTACGTGGGGATTTTTGTGGACTACGTCACCTCCTCTCTGAATCAATCTGCCTCTTGAAAAGTCGTGTTTCAACCGTCCCGTCTCAGAAACTCCGATCTCAAGCAAATCTCGGATTGTCTTTCCAAAGCACTCAGCAGTCTCTATGTGGGCCCTGCGTGGGCTTGCATCACCCATTTTGGGGCCTCCGTCACCCCTTCTGCGACCTGTGTCACACCCTCTGGAGGCTACGCTGCTTCCTCTATTGGTCCTGCTACCTCTCTACTATGTATTCTTGGTCCCAGAGAAGATCCTCCGACCAGTAACTGTCTTTGCCCCTCACTACAACTGGAATCACTTAGATCTTATCTTTGTCCGAGCACTTGCTCCGTCAGAGGAATTCGATCACTTGATTCACTCGGTGTGTCTTTCCAAATGACCTCAAGTCTTCCTTTATAGTATTCTCGTTGAGATATCAACGGTCGAGATTAGATCTCTAATCAGTGGCTAAGATTATAACATGACTTGATCTTCGCTTTTTCTAGGTCATTCTTGCTCGATTTTATTAATACCCTTTAATTATTTAATTTCCCTAAGTTAGACTTACGATCCCCCTTAAAATAATTCATTTTTACGATAAAACATAATCCAAGTGGAATTTTCACAAATGGTTTCTAGGTTCCTTGGAATACTAGTGCCTAAGCCTCTCCACAAAATTTGAGACTTCGAGCACTTCTGACCCTCCGAAAAATCAACAAACAAAACATCGTTTAGGGGGTCAAAACAGCTCTAAAAGTTCAAGTCCCGAAAAACTACTTTAAATACTAAACGCTGCTATAATCAAGGAAATTGATGAAACCAACTGGAGGTTTAGGTGGAATAGGCGAGTGGCCACCAATATCCACCTGGATCATGCACACGTGCAAATTTGTATGTCCCTGGCCATCTTTTGCATTTTGATTTTTCTTTCTTTAATTTTCCTATGGCCATGAATGCCCCTTCTATTTCTTTTCGTTCCATCAACCTCCTAGGGCAAAGTTTCGAGACCCTACCCAGGTATGTGGACATATGGGTGTCAAATCCCAAAGAACTCGTGACAAGTTGAAGTCAAAGAATGGAGTTGAGATAAGGGCTTGTAATGTAAGATAGAAAGTGTCAAGTATGACATAGGGATAGATGGAACTACGCTATAGAACTACGACATCTCAATCAGGAATTCCAACATAGTGATCCTCCTATACCCATTCGGACATTAAGGGAGGTCCCGTTGGACTAGGATCAAATATTAACCCCCCATTTAAGGTGAGAAAACAAGACATCAAAGTCTGTCATTCTTCCGAACCACCTCATAATCAATATGAAATGTCCAAATGCCCACCTTCATTCATGTGCTCATCCCATATGGGTGAGAAGTAGACGGTTGATGCAAGTGGCTAAGATATACGGGATATCATTAGCTAGGGGTGGTTGTCAAAGGTTGTTGGCTATGTGGCTGAGCCGCCGCCTGTCAAGAATAGGAGAAAAGTTTTCTCCTGTAGGGTTACCTATTTTGGTGGGTAACAGGACCCACTCATTGTAGAACAACACCCTTTCCTATTCCATTACAAAATCATTTTTGATAAAACCTTGAATGTTAACAAAATTTTAATGGATAATCAACATCCCCCTAGCATCTAACAATGCAGCCCACTATCTCCCCTTCAAACTCATCGGATGACATCATCAAGCCTTGTATCAATCACTAGCAGGCACAAGGGGGTCTCCTCCATTCCTATTTCCACCTATGGCATTGAGATTCAGCTAGAGCCTCCTCTTTTTTCATTCTTCTCGAAATTACTTAATCATGCTCTTTCACGTTTTCTTCACATATTTGTTACTTTAGCTTACTTTGTGTTAGTTCAGATTAGGTTTAGTAGTCTTAGGCACTCCTTGGAAATGCTTAAAACAGATTGTACTTTTCTTCTTCAATCCCATTGACCTACCATTTTTAGTCATTCATTGGACATTAATATAATTATCCAATCTAAAGTCTTCCTTGCAAACCTTACATGACCAGCTCCACGTGAGCAACTTATAATATTAAAATGACCTACACTTATTGTTGCAATGGAAAAAGCAATGATCAACTTGTTGGGAGCTTAATTTTCACAAACAATATGTGTAGGTCATTTTAATATTGGGAGCTTAATTTTCACAAACAGACTCTGGTTTTGGTCTTCTTTATCTTGTTAGAAAGCTCTCAAGCCTGATGGTGGAGAAATGAGCTATGCCCATTTTATTAACATTTTATGCCATAAAACATTGTTTAAGGCCCATAATGGGCACTATTTTAGTTTTGACCAGAAATTGCAGAATTCGAGATTTGTCCTAAAATGACCCTGGATTTTTCCATTCCATATGGTACCAAGGAAACAAATACATTGACACATTTTGGACAGCAAAAATTTTGGTGCTCCACTATAATGGATAAAGTCATGCAATAAAAGACGCAACTGCTTGCAACTCGCAAGATACTCTCTCAAAGATGGATCCCTCACATTTTATTCTAGGAGAATAAAATTAAATACTAGTCTGTTCTGCTTTAGCTTCAACATAGATACAAGAAAAGCAGCTATCTTATTTTGAGCTTTCACTGTCTAATAAACAATTTGGCATGTGCAACTGTGTGCAAAATATATAAAAATATCATCATTAAAATTTAACAATTCACAATATGTGAAACATGCATACACATGCAAAAGAGATGTTTCCTACACAAGCGTTGAATATTAATATATGCATTTTTCTCATCATTTCTTGCTACTAACAAAGTTTATAATAAAACCTATTTTATAGCATTAATAAACATTTGTACAAGGTCAACAGGAACATAGAGACCTGTTCGGCAGATATTTGAAACTCCTCTTGCCAAAAGACATGCACTTTTTCAACTGAACTCACTCTTTTATATTTAGAGCGAAGCTCAACAAGAGTCATTTCCCTGCGAACAGCTCACATTTAATATAATAGTCATGCTAAAATTTTCGTTTAAAATATGAACAAATACTAGCAAATATCATATCTAACCAAAAGATAAACAATCAACATGAAAGCATAAATAAATATTGCAGCATATTTCATGCTAACAAAATCTGTTGCATTCACGTACCTTAGAGCCTCCCCACTTGCAGGTCGAAATATTTTAAATGTCCGTGGTAATAATCTGGGACTGCAGAAAATAAACAAGCAGGGGCGCATGAAGAGCACATGATTATGATTTCATTGTAACCAAAAATCACTTATGATGTAAACGGAATGAACATATGAACAATAGTGTACTTCCTGAGCAATCAGGAAGAAAGGAAAACATTCTATGTCAATGGAATTAAATTCTATAACATGATTTCAATATGCAAGATGGTCGGTATAGAAGAAGACTACAGCCAAAACAGAAAATGGGACCCAAGTGCTTGCTCAGAAATATTTTTGTATTACTTGCACATAAATTGCATCCACAATTAGAAATAGACGTCCCTTGCACAGAGAAGAACTGCCATGACAAAATCCCACCTTACAAAACTGAAAATGAAGATTAAGACACAACATATCTACATCTCTGTTGTATAGCCAGTTATAGAACTAAGTGCTGCTGAGAAATGTTTAGCACAAACCACAACATTAACATACAATACAGCAGTAATCTAGATATGAACAGCAGCACAATGCTTCCAAAGGAATCATCCAAGATCCTAATCCACAGAAACCTAAGGCCTTCACCCGAGGGTGGGGCACCACCTATCGTTTCAATCCAGACAGGGCTGGGGACACCTTAGACGACATAATTTCCATTACCATTCCATCACATTTCAGCCACACTTGTGAGGGTAGACCAGTCATGTTTCTGATATTTCAGCCACACTTGTGAGGGTAAACCAACTACTTTTGTGACATCTCAACCCTGCTGAGAGCTAACATAAGAACCCACCTTTGCGAACCCGATTAACCTCTCATGGCCATAATACAATAGTAATTTGGAAATGATGAACATAATCAATCACATAACAAGGCATGAAATTATTCTATTTCCGTCTTTTGCTTCATGTGATTGTTGTAGTGACTGTTGCATCAAAATATAGCAGGTCTTGTAGAGGGGTGTTCTACAAGGCAAGCACTAGACTAGGCGACAACAATGAGTTGTCACCCACTGTCACCACAGCCACTACCCTATGTTCTTTATGGACTTTCACCAATGGCAGGCTTCCCAGTAAATAGGTCACCTATGAGAGATATTCGAGGCTTAAAGGCTTAAGGTGACACAATAGGCTCCTAAAGGATGGCTCTATTTAGGCACAACACTTGAACAGTGAGAATAAGGCAATTTGCATCCCTAAGAGAGGCTTAATTAGGGCACGCTAGACCTAGGGTTTGATAAATAGCAAGCAAGATGGAATGTGCTAAGGAAAATGTGCCAATAAAAGGATTCCAAAATGAATATTAGCAAGCCAATGGCATATGAAACCTTCAAAAAGTCCTCAAGTTGAAGCTTAGCCAACCTATCATTTTCCTAGGGCAAATTAGCTATGGAAAGAGACATCAACGCCTAAATGGATAGATTAGCCACAAAGAAGGTTAATTTTGAGGCACCCAAGTCTACTCCTGATGTTGAATCCTTCCACCAATTAAGAACTTCCCTCTACGAAAATTCACTCCAAGCCCTAGTTTAGGATGCTTATCCTTAAGACAAATGAAAATAGAAAAGAAAAAGAGAGTTAAATTCAATTGTGTGGATGAAATAAGGTTTGATCACCAATTTGACAAGGCCAGTGCCTAGTCCTTGGGTTGATGGAGTCTGTGGATGTTATAGGTTAGGTAATTCTAGAAAGAAAGTAAAAATCTCTTGATGCCCTAGCACAAAACCCTAGCTATTATCTTTGTGAGGGATTAAAGCAGTGTACCACGGGGAAGTGGAATCCTTAAATAATTATTAAACCACAACCTTAGCAAAGTTTGAAAATCATATAAAATATTCAGAATCCAAACATGGTCAGTCTGTGCCAACAGTTTGTGAACTTGGAGCCCAAGAGTCTGGGAACCTGAAAACTCTATATATTTTTCTAAGGAGGAAACCGTTAAAACATACAATGAATCAGATCACCTAAGATAAGCCCAAAACTTACCAATAGAATGTTCCTATCATCTACAAGTAAAATAATCATTGATATTGAAGCACAATATAGGAATGCACATACCTAACACGTACCACAAATCAATGAAACAAAGACACCATAAACTGCAACCCAAAGTCTTTTATTATGATGATCAAAACATTCCCGGCGGAACAGTGGCTTTACACCAGCGTTTACAAATTATATCAGACTCAACTCATCCAAAGATGAAAAATATAATCAAAATGCCTTCTATTTATAGAGAAAATCCTCCAAGTGGAAAATAACGGCTAGTTGGCTTAACCCCAGTCAAAATAATCTCGATCGTCGATATATCCTTGATCTTTTATCTCCACCGTTGAAAATAATTATCTTTGAGGAATTTTCGAATTTATCATTAAAACCATTTGTCATTAGCTCAAAAATAATTATTTTAATCTAATTTCCTCAAAAAATCGACTTTCACTTAACCACCAAGGTCCAAGGGATCAATTTTTCTTGAAATTTCTGATATTCCCTTGGTAGGGGACCTCCAAAAATTAATTTATTTTAGACCCACGAATTTTTCCACTTGGAGAATTTAATTTCTCTATCAATTTATTTTTGAAATCTAATTAATTAATTTTCTGACTTAGGAATTTATTTTATTTTGCTAGAAAAATTACTTAATTGACTCATGAGGGAACCAATTATTTTTCCACCCTCTAATATTTTAGCCATGGTGTCTAAGGATGAAGGACCATGCACGTGTAATCTCATATTAGGTGTCAACATTAAATGCTTCAAGATATTTCTCTAACACTGTCTTGTCGAGTGGCTTGTAATCTTGAGTCATATCTCTAAGAAAACCATTAAATCTTTGGCTAAATTACTCAACTGTTTCATTTTCCCTTTTCTTAATGGAGTTAAGCTTTTTGACCAAATATTTTCCTTCTCTTTTGTCCCCAAACTTGTCTTTAAATGCATTAGTGATGGCCCGCAAAGAGTCAAAAGCATTATCTGCTTTATCATGAAACCATTCCAATGCATTATCTTCTAATGAGAGAACAAACAACTTAATTCTGACATCCTCGTGATTGAATGCAGCCACCTGAGCAAATCTTTGTATAAAGGTGTTAAACTTCTTTATGTGAGCTTTGGCATTGACGACATTATTCCCCTGGAAGGTTGGAAGCATGTTCATAATAGATTCATCTAGAAGATTCTAAGGATATCCATGAACATTGGTAAAGTTGCAAGGCCTATAGTAATTCATTATTTCTTGATTTAGAGGATTACTGAAAAGCAAGTGGATATTAGGGAGGGCTTCATGTCCGAGAAAGATTAAATGCTCTCTAGAGTGTAATTTGTTTAACCGAGCTCTTAGAACCTTTTCAGGATCGGGAGCATGGTTAACCAAGCTAACAGTATTCCTTCTAGAGTAAGCTCTTGTGAATGGTTGAATAAGTAAAGTCGCCACCCACACAGGAAACCAACCGAAATGTCTAGGTGCTAAAGGTGCGGACAAAAAACATGACAGAATTAGTACGAGGAAAAAAGATAAGGTGATGAAAAGACGCAGAGATATCATCGGCGCCAAAAAATGTGTCGATTGATGGGCTTAATGAAAAGAAGAGAGATCAATAATGAAGGGTTGTCATCAACACAAGGTCCAAAAAATGTATCGCTTGACGGGCTAATGAATATTGAAAGATGAAAGATTGAGAAGATGTCGTTAAAGCACCGAGTATGAGATATCCACAACAACAGTGCCAAAAAATGTTATCGCTCAGATTGTACAGGCACTTCGTTCTAGCTATCTCCCAACAGCACGCTATCGGGGGTAGTCTCCAAGAGACACGATTGAGTGGCCTGGTTATTTGGTTAATTTTAGCAAGATTAGAAGATTAGATTAGATTGAATTATTCGACCAGTGCCTCATGGAGTAACTTTTTGCTTATGGACAATCGTTGCTTGAATGAATAACTATCCTATATGAAGTGCAAATCCTACAAGCTAGGTCAAATGCAAAATCTAGGATGATTTTAAGTTAAATCCCTATTCTAAGTATAACCTTCCTCTTAACTGTTTTGGAACCATTTTATAGAGTAAGTTGTGGGATGGAAGCAACCGAGAAGCAAGCAAAGGCTTGATTAACGATACATCCCCCTATGTTGCAACCCCAATGCCTTTGGTGCTGCAGAGACTGTGGCTCTAACGAATGCAATGTCATCGTGTTAACCACTAAAGAGGGTCTAAGTTCCTCAAGATAAATTGAGCAAAGGTGGCCCTAAATGTCTATTAATCAAACTTATGCTTCGAAGTTAAATATTAGTGAAACTAGACTTAAAATGCAATGCACGATAGATTGAGTGATTCTTAAGGTAAGATTATTTAATTTGCTTAAGCGATTATTATTGATTTGATAATTTGCAAGCATTTCTGAACCACATGAAAGTGCACCAAGTTACCAAGTGCCAATATATACCCACAATATGCAATTATTCAACAATTATGGGATATGCCAAAATCTTGTAATAACTTATCTAATGATAATTGAAGCACTTAGAATAATTTAACCAATGCTTACTTAACAATATACCAACAATTATTGTCACGAGATTATCAATGTTCTCACTTCAATTAGAAGGTTTCAAGGCACTCCAAAAAGAGATAAATGCCAGTGATACTCAATCATTCATGCTTGATTAGATTAAAACATTTATAATCTCAATATCAATGTGTACTTATCATTCACAAATGGATATCAGTAGTGAAGCAAGAATTACCATATGAGAGCATTAATTTGCCAATTAGATTTCCACTTAAGAGAAACAAGTTACATCAATTCCAATTCAAATATTTCAACTAAAGAGCCCTTAGATCTTAATGTCAATATGAGATTACCATTCACAATGATATTAGATTCTTGATTTAGTGCCTATACGAGTGAGTTAGATGTGATCTTATAGACTTCTAAAACTCACAGTGAAACCACAAATATTAGTGTACTTGGAGCAATTAGAAACCAACTTGCAACACAATTATGATTTATAGAGCATGAGCAAGGAAATTTCTTAAGTCACTTATGTCCCAATCACATTCAAATGAGAAATTATTAAACTTTTTAGGACAGTGGTAAGTAAAATCACTCTAGATCCAAGAAATGACAAGCATGTATGAGACAAACATGAGCAATGTGGGATACCCAATATCTTTCCAAATGTAACTATGAGCTAATTAACCTTCTTATGATGTATTATTCAGTAATATATCAGATCTTATTACACTTTTTATGCAAAGATAACAGTCATTAAACAACTAGATCTATGCCAAGAGATTAAAGCCCAAATTGCTAAAATGACTTGACAATATGCTAGATATCCTAGATGTGATTTGTATGCCACTTATGTGTGTTTTTCACCACTGTTATGAATGTATTCAAAGAGTTGTAACAAACAATGAGAGAAAATAGGGTTTAGAGATCAAACCCTTGACCTCTAGGCCTTGAAAAAAACTTGCCCAACTACTCCCAAATTTTTTAAAATGGGTATGCCACCTAAAAACACAAGATTTTTACTAATTTCTCTGCCAAACCCACCAATGAATTAGCTCAGAAATTGAATAACCAACCAGAGATGGAAAGAGGGCAAATGAGGGCCAAGATGGGGCAATGCTAGGCCATAGAGGGTTGGCGTTTAAGTAAGGAAGGCCAGAGGGAAGACCACAGGCGCAGAAAGGCCAAGAGAGGAGGATGGAAAGGGGAGGAGAGAAGGTTGAGGCCTAATTATGGTTGCGGCAAGCCTAAAGGAGGGTCGAGGAGGAGAGGCCGAGGCAAGCAGGAGCTTTGGAAAGGCCTGCGGCCAGTTCTTAGAGGCCTAAACTGGCCCACAGCAAGCCCAAAAGGTTGTCTTCTAGGTGCTAGAGGAAGAGGAAGCCTTAGAGGCTTACGACCAGGCCCAAAAAGGCCTTAAATGACCACGAATAGGGAGGAAAGGGCAGGCTAAGGCCTCTAGGGCCAGTGGTTAGGCCTTGGAGGCTAGAAAAGGCTGACGTTGGGGCCTTAGAGGTTGGACGGCTAGGGAAATGGAGGATGTTAGGCCTAGAAGGCCTGAAAAATTCAAAACCCTCACCAAAAAAAGTGATTTGCTTCAAATCTTCAATTATACTGCAAATTCTTCAATTGTTGGTTCTGCAAAAAATTTTGAAAACTAGATCTTACCCTCAAGGACCTATATCTAGCTCTAATCCAACAAATCTTCTTGATAATCACCTGCAAAAATAAATTTAGAAGTGCCTAAAACCCCAATATATACAAAATTTTAAAAATCCCAAAACCCAAAACCCCAACTACAAAACAAGGGTTAGAAAATCAAGTAAAATTTATTTACAAGAAATAATTTACAAATTATACAAATATACAATGCTTGAAAAAAATTTCGAGGAATGATTTTTTAAATAAAACTTTTAATGATGGCTAGATGTATCTCGAAAAATAAATACTAAATTGCAGCCTTAGAGAAGTTAGAAAACCATATAAAATATTCAGAATCAAAACAAGATCAGCTTGTGCACACAGTTTCTGAACTTGGAGCACAAAGGACAGGGAACCTACAAACTCTATATTTTTTCTGAAGAGGAAACCGTTAGAAAATACAATGAATTGGATCACCTAAAATAAGCCCAAAACTTACCAATAGAATGTTCCTATCATCTACAAATGAAATAACAAGGGGACTAATTGTTCTCCCACCCTCTAATATTTTAGCCATGGTGTCTATGTGAAAATTTCATCTATTGCAGCTATTGAAAATTATTCTTCTAACTATAAATTTAATTATGCAGTTTATTTGCTACGACAAAGAATGAATAAAATCAAAACTGCATTTTTCACCATAAAAATATTGTGGAAAATAAAATACTAGAAACTGAGAAATTCAAGCACACACATGAATTTGACACAGTTATTTTTGGACAGTTTTCCCCGGAAAAACCCAATGTGGGGAAACTGGTGGAGCAGATGGGGGTTTTATTATTAATCTTCAAAAACAATTATGAGTACAATAACTCAGATGTTGTACTGGCAATCTAATCTAAGGAAAATACTGAAAAAATTATTGTGAGAAATTTCTCACACCCCACAGCTAATTTATGCCACCGAAATTGCCTCCTTAGCCACACGATGGACCTTCTGCATCGCTCTTTGCACAGTGCTTACGCAGAATCTCGAGGGATTTCGGCCTTCCTCTCACTGTCTCTTCCTGGGACTGGAATACTTCCACCTCGAATGTTGCAAACCTCCTCTACCACCTGCTACTCACCCTCTGGCTCTGTGTTCTCCGTTGAATCTCTGCAACTGAGAAAATCGAACTGCTTGGGCAACTAAGTATCTGCTCTGGTGTATTTTCCATCTACCCATCGAATTCTTCTTATAATCCTCTCTTGTAGCACCAACAGCCAAGATTAAAATATAATCTATAGCCCAGATTAATTCCTTGTCAATCTGTGTGAGTTTCTACATGATTCTCAACTTATCTCAATTAAAATTGATTAATTAACCATATTCCATAAGTTTAGACTTAAGAAATATTTAAAAATTCGTTAATAATCTAATTGAGATACTTCTAGGTGGAATTTCCAGAAACGATTTCTAGGTTTTAGAAATCTCATGTATTCTAGCCTCTCCACCAAATTTCGTGCCTAGAACACATTTGATGCTATAAAAACTAACACTCACTCTTAGCGAGGAATGTGTTATTATGTTGCACACCCTGTCACAACACTTTGTCTCTGTATCATCTCCTGTCATGTTGTTGATGTCTGGCCACTGCTACTCACCAACTACTGCACAACTCTAATATGTGTTGCATATGTGTTGTTGTTGACACTGTTGTACTGCAGCCATATCTGCATCTTCACTGCAACTCCCTCTCATCTACTGTTGCTGCAACTGAGAATCATCCAAAGTAATCTGACCCTGCTACTAAAAGGGGTTCTCCGCCATACCCAGATGTTCTCTGAAATAGACGAACTTAGCTCTCCCTAGAGCTTTCGTGAGTATATCTGCAACCTTCTCTTATGTGGGAACATACTATAGATGGACTACTCCACGTTGTACACAATACCTGATGAAATGACACCGAATATCTATGTGTTTCGACCTGTCATGAAACACTGGATTCTTAGAGAGCTTTATGCAACTCTGATTATCACAGTAGATATTGGTCACCTCCATCCTCTACCTGAACAAGTTTACTAGCAGCTTCCGAAGCCAATATAGCTTTGTACGTATTTATTCTTGCTACCATATACTCTGCTTCTGTAGAGCTCAATGTTGCTGACTTCTACTTCTTGCTACACCAAGAAACCATCCCTGATCCAACACTGAAGCAGTACCCAGAGGTACATTTCCTGTCCACTAAACTGCCTTCCCAATCTGCATCTATGAATCCAGACAGTCTGACACCATACCCTCGCGTATATCTCAAACCATACTCGACTTTGACATGCACATACCTCAAAATATGCCTCACTACTGCCCAATATACCCTTCTCGATTCTACCATTAACTGATTGACGGTATTGACTGGGAAGCAAATGTATTGCCTAGTGTTGACCAGATACATGAGAGACCAGATAAGTTGTCTATACAAGGTGGGGTCGACATCCTTGTCATATGACGCATCTATCTCCTTCCAATTGGTGATCATGGGTGTAGACATGGGTCTACAATCCTGCATTTTGAACCTCTACGAAATATCTATATCATATCTTCTCTGCCCAAGGAAGGTGTCCCCATCCTTCTGCCACACTTCCAATCCTAGGAAATACTACATCAACCCCAAATCCTTCATATCAAATTCTGTTGCCAGTTTCCTCTTGCAATCTTCTATGAGCCCTGATTATCCTATCAAAAAGAGATCGTCCACATACAATACTAGGATGAGTGGCTATCCCTCAACCATTAAATAGTAAAGGTTGGGATCTACGTCACTCTTAATGAATCACATCTGCTGCAAGCAGTTGTCAATCCACACATACCATGCTCTGGGAGCCTGTTTGAGACCATATAGAGCTTTCTTCAGTATGCACACATGAGTGCGCCTCTCATGAGTCTCGAAGCCCTCTAGTTGTTCTATGTACACCTCTTCCTCTATTACCCCATTCAAAAATGTTGTCTTGACATCCATTTGGTGAATCTGCCATCCCATCTGAGCTGCTAGGGATATAACTGACCAGATAAAGGTGTATCTGGCAACTGGGGTGAAAGGTATCCTCATAATCTATCCCTTCTTTCTATGCATACCTGTTTACCACGAACCTAGCCTTGTATTTTTCCACACTGCCATCTGCAGCATACATGACCTTGTAGATTCATCCAAAACCTACAATTCATCTGTCTTCAAGCCTTGACACTACCTCCCACACATTATTCGTCATGATAGAGCTATACTTTTGTCCCATGGCGTCTACCTACACCTGATGTTGTGCAGCCTCCTGAAAGCTGGAACGTTCTGCAACCTAAGCCACCAATGCTCGGTAACTGTCAGGTTGTCTGCGTTGTCTTTTGTTCGTCCTACGACTTCCAGTAACCTCCTTTGCATCTCTCAATGTATGACGAACCTCTTTGTTGGCTCGACCACTAGTGGTGGGAAGTTCAACCAGCTCCTCCTCGTCCTACCTCTGTTGCTTCATCTGCTGAGAACTCCCGGATCTCCTTCACCTAAGGAAATATTGGTAATGGTTACTGTACTCGATCCCTGAGACTGTCCTCCTGTCAGTCCCACTGCTTTCCCCTGATGTTGGACCAAAGAAGCTTCTGCTGACTGATTCTGATCACCTGCAAGCATCTCACGAGATCTCTTGAAAGCTAGGTCCTCCATGAACTTCACGTCTCGTCTCACCACAATCTTCTTATTGCTAGGAATGTACATCATGTATGCCTTTGAGGTTTCGCTATACCCAATGAGAAACCTCTTCTTTGTAGCTTGATCCAATTTGGTACGCTTTTCATCTGGAACGTGGCAATAAGCAACGCTGCCAAGAACCCTAAAGTTACTAACTTCTAGCTTCTTCCCTGTGAAAACTCCTTCTGGCGTTTTCTTCCTCAATGCTCTATGAGGAGTTGTGTTCTGAATATACATTGTCGTGTTACATGCCTCTGACCATAAAAATCTGGGCAAATCCTGGTCATATAACATAGCTTTTGCATCCCCAGCTATGGTTTTGTTTTCTACTCTACTATTCCATTCTGTTGTGGATTATATGGAGTTGTCCATTCTCTTCGGATGCCTTCCTTCTCGAAAAAATATGTGAAGTCTTTATCAATATATTCTCCACCAATATCTGAGTGAATCACCTTGATCTTCTTCCCTATCACATTCTCCACGAGAGCCTTAAACTCTCTGAAACGATCAAAGACCTCATCTTTGGTCTTCAAGAAGTAGATCCAAGTTTTCCTGGAATTCTCATCAACAAAGGTGACAAAGTATTCGGCACCACTGAGAGCTCTAGTGGACATCAGGCCACAAATATCGGAATGTATAAGTCCTAACACGCCATCTGCTTTGTTGTCATTTCTTGGGAATGTTGCCTTAGCATACTTCCCAAGTACGCATCCTGTTAAAATTGGACAACTAGGTCCAAACTCCATGTTGTGATGCTTAGATGAAGATACCAATATTTTTATTGGGTTGCTCTTTCGGAGAGGTGTAAGATCGATATAAAGTTGATCTTAATCTGATGAGCGGAACATTTATTTTGAATTTATTTTTAATAATTTCAAATATGTGCAAGTCGGCCTTAAGGTTTTATACCCCTAGCAAATGTGTCACACACCTCAATGATGGATATATATATAGTCAACGTTGGAGAGCATTTCACTCACTCACTCATCACACAAATCTCCTCCTCTAATTGGATACGAGCATCTAAGAAGCAGTTCTCACGTGGTAAAAAGGACAAAGTTGTTGAAGCTAGAAAAAGGACGAAATTTCTGCAGTTAGGGTTTCTAGGAAAGTTTGACCAGCGTTGACTTTGGTCAACGCATGGTCCGAATTGGCTGAAATTTGGAGGAGTTCGATTTTTGAAGGCCGTACTCATTGGCACAAAAATCAAGGTCAAAAGGTTGACCGAAGTTGGAGCTGCGTTGACTTTATTGCTACTGCCCTGCGTTGACTTTTCTGGACTGTGTTGCCTTTTCTGGGGTGACTTTGAGTTGACTGGGTCACTGATTTCAGCACAGTTGTGACACATTCTGGGTTGGCCGACCAAGAAGAGTTTGCCCTTCTTTGACGAAGATACTTCCCTGAGGAAAGTAGTCAATCTTCCGAGATCTGAAGAAAATAATGAAGCAAGGCCTGGAAATCAAGAGGAATCGAAGGATGAAACAATGCCTGATGTTGAAGGACCAATGGACCTGATTGATCCACCTCCTTCACTAGGAAAGAGACCATCATGGCTCAGGGACACTCTCGAGGATGCTGAGGGACATGTCCCAAGGGGGACATTCTGTGAAAGCAAGAAGCCGAATAAATACCAAGGGTATCTAGCAGCCATGAGTACTATTGTACAATCCGAGCCTAGATCCTTTGAGGAAGTCGTAAAGCATCAAGTCTGGAAGGATGCTATGCACGAAGAGTATGAGTCCATTATGAAGAATGATGTCTGCGATGTGGTTCCAAGACCAAAGGACAAAGCAATTGTCACCTCGAAATGGCTCTACAAGATCAAGCATGGATCTGATGGAAGTGCTGAAAAGTTCAAGGCAAGATTCGTTGCTCGTGGCTTCTCTCAAAAGGAAGGCATAAATTATGATGACATATTTGCACCTGTGGCCCGATATACCACCATTCGATCTATTATAGCCCTTGCTGCTACGCAAGGATGGAGTCTTCATCAGATGGATGAGAAGACTGCATTTCTGCATGGTGCGATAAAGGAAGAGGTATATGTGGAGCAACCTCTGGGGTTCGAAGTCCAGGATCGGGACACCCATGTCTGCAGGTTGAAGAAGGCCCTCTATGGGCTGAAGCAAGCACCCAGAGCTTGGTACGAGAGGATAGATAGCTACTTGATGAAGCTGGGCTTCACTCGAAGTAATGCTGATCCGAACCTTTACTTCAAGGTTGTCAAGGGAAAGCCTCTCATCCAGGTGCTGTATGTGGATGACCTCTTCCTAACAGGTGTTAACCCTCTCATTCATCAGTGCAAGAGGGAGCTCGTTGTTGAGTTCGAGATGAAGGACCTAGGACTGATGCACTACTTCCTAGCCCTGGAGGTCTGGCAGAGACCTGGCGAGATTTTCCTTTCTCAAGGAAAATACATTGTGAAGCTTCTGGAAAGATTTGGTATGGTGGACTGCAAGTCCGTGTAACAACCAATGGAACTCAACTTCAAGAAGTTGAGTGGCAGCGCTGCTGGGCCCGTATTGTCAAATCCTGCTGAGTATCGTCAACTTGTAGGGGCCCTGATGTTCTTAGTGAACACCCATCCAGATATATGTTTTGCAGTGAACACTTTGAGTCAACAGATGGTTGAACCTCATCACATTCACTGGGTTAGTGCCAGGAATCTTCTGAGATACCTTCGAGGCACAATAAACCGTGGGTTGAGATACATTGTCGGGAGCATGACACTCCTTAGATATACTGATGTCGATTGGGTTAGCAGTGTGGTGGATCGTAAGAGCACATCGGGATGTTGCTTCAATCTTGGTTCTGCTTCGATCTCATGGATGAGCAGGAAGCAGAAGTCGGTGGCTTTGAGCACCGCTAAGGCCGAATACATTGCAGCAAGTATGGCCTGTTATGAAGCAGTTTGGTTGCGAAAGCTCTTTAGTGAGATGTTTGGACATGTGCTAGATACCACCGTGATACTCTGTGATAACCAGAGTGGGATTCGCTTTTCCAAGAATCCAGTGCTCCACGATCGATCCAAGCATATTGATATCAGGTACCACTATATCCGAGATATGGTACAGCGAGGCGCCGTTAAGGCTCGATCATATAGAAACTGATGAGAAGGTCGCGGATATTCTCACAAAGCCCCTGGGGAAGGTCAAGTTCCTAACCTTCCGTGAGAGTCTTTGTTAATTTCTGAAGATGTTCTATGCCATTTCAGATTAGGGCACAATACTGAAGAAGATAGAACATACTAAAGGATCGATAGAAGACAAGCCAAAACAGAGATAGGAAATGGTGGCGTTACGGCGATCAGCAGGATGCTTCAACCAGCAAAGTCTCCAATAGGTCATACAGCCAAGCGTGTCACACATATAACCCAGACAAAGAACAGTCCATATATATATCACAGCTCCAACGCTATCCAGAGAGAGAGAATTCCTCCACAACAATGTGTGTCAAAATGATCTCTAAGTCTCTCCAATATATAGGAATCTTTGTGGGTGTGTGACACGTCCTTTAAGACATTTAAGTCTATATTTTATTCCAGGCCGACTTAGCACATAAGTGGAATAAATTCAAAGTACATGTTCTGCTCATCCGATCGAGATGATCTTTAGATCAATCTTACACCTCTCCGAAAGAGGAATCCAATAAAAATATTGGGATCGTCATCTGAGCAGCACAACCCGGAGTTTGGACCTAGTTGTCCAATTTTAACAGTCTTGGCATCGTGGAACAACCCTATGATGTGGGTCCCGTTGGACGATGAGCTCTGGGAGCTCTGGGGGGCTTTGGGGATAGCTTCTCGGAGCTATAAGCACTCACGAGGCTAGGCTTGTCGAACCTTGTAGTGCTTCTGCCCCACCATTATGATGTTTGAGTTGGTTCACCTCTCATTATCTGTGCCCCGTATGCATCCTACCCATTGAGTTCAAGGCTCATGGGAAGTACCTCTCATTTGGCCAATGAGGTGGGAAAAGCTAGAGACTAGTAGCAAAGACTGATGGACACATCAGAGATTGTCGTACTCTCTATCTAGGATGGCACGGTCCAACCACTTGATCTAGGATCAAGTATAGTGATGTTCCGGACCTCCAACTAACTTCAGGTCAGGTAAACCAACTTCGGGTTGGTGTGAGACTCTTTGAGTCTGATAGAGGTTTAGGACCTCTGGGCTGAATCTGTCAGCCGAGGAATGATGTCTTTGTGACTGACCCACTTCTGTTCTGAAATAAAGAGGCCAACAAAGCAAGTTACGGCGAGATGACGCATGATGTTTGTTTGCACAGGTGGATGGAGTTCTCCCTAGTTTAGAGGGAGTGTTAAAATTGGACAACTAGGTCCAAACTCCATGTTGTGATGCTCAGATGAAGATACCAATATTTTTATTGGGTTCCTTTTTCGAAGAGGTGTAAGATCGATATGAAATTGATCTTAATCTGATGAGCGGAACATTTATTTTGAATTTATTTTTAATAATTTCAAATATGTGCAAGTCAGCCTTAAGGTTTTACACCCCCAACAAATGTGTCACACACCTCAATAATGGATATATATACAGTCAACGTTGGAGAGCATTTCACTCACCCACTCATCACACACATCTCCTCCTCTAATTCGATACGAGCATTTGAGAAGCAGTTCTCACGTGGGAAAAAGGACGAAGTTGCTAAAGCTAGAAAAAGGACGAAATTTCTGTAGTTAGGGTTTCTAGGAAAGTTTGACCAACGTTGACTTTGGTCAACGCATGGTCCGAATTGGCTGAAATTTGGGGGAGAGTTCGATTTTTGAAGGCCGTACTCATTGGCACAAAAATCAAGGTCAAAAGGTTGACCGAAGTTGGAGCTGCGTTGACTTTATTGCTGCTGCCTTGCGTTGACTTCTCTGGGGTTGACTTTGAGTTGACTAGGTGACTGATTTGAGAACTGTTGTGACACATTCTGGGTTGGCTGACCAAGAAGACTTTGCTGGTTGAAGCATCCTGCTGACCGCCGTAACGCACCAACACATTCTCCTGTTTCTGGTTTATCTTCTATAGATCCACTGGTATGTTCTATCAGCATTTTACTTAACTGTTTATGTAATTGTTGTAATAAAAGTAAAGTTGCATCAAGCATAGAACATTTACATAAATTTACACATCCTTTGCACACATCATCGTGTTTTGTGCCAAGTTATGGAACCCCTGTTACTGTTTTTCTGAGCATCTTGAGTGCTCCTGGGTGTAGATGTCCCATTCTCCTATGCCATAACTCATTCAACTCCTTCCCACTGCTACTATCACTGCCTATTATTTCCATTGGAGAGTCGAGCTACAACCTATACAATTTGTTGCTTCAAACTCCAACCTGTCTTACCTTCTTCCAGCTTGAGTGTTTGACATACACTTTCTTTCTTACAAAGTGGATATCATACCCCTTATCCTGTAACTGGGATATTGAAATCAGGTTCATACCCAATCCTGCCACATGCAATCTGTAGTGTTGGTGCTTGCTCCTGACTCCCTTTGAAAATCTATGGTACCTCTCCTTACTGGAGTACATTTTGTTTTGTTTCCCATAGTAATTTGGAAGTCCATCTCCTCCTTCTTGTAGCTAGGGAAATATTCTCTAACCCCTATCATATGAGCTAACGCTCTGTTGTCTATATATCAGACACCTTGTGAAGTTGATCCTGACAAGCAAGCAAATTCGTCCTCCAACCTAGAAGACAAATTTGAGGCCTCCTGAATGTCAATTACGTCCATGCTGAAGAATTAACCATGTGTTATTCCTCTTTCTTCCCGGCGTCGATTCTGCAATTTCAAACTGCTGCAAAACACTCTAACCACGGAATCTGCTCAACGAAAATTTGAGTTGTAGTTGCTCCCTCTGGCTGCTAGAATCATTTTCCTGGGCAATTCGATTTTTCTGCAATCCTGTAACTGATAATCGAAATCTTGCCTTAGCAACTCGGCCTACCTGTCAAGGATTTATGTTGCTCTTAGAAATATTCGGCCCGCTGCTCCCTCTTGGGAGTGAAATTTTCTCTTCCGCTCTTGAGCTTCTCGGCTAATCACTCTCTCTGATACCATGTGAAAATTTCATCTACTGCAGCAACTAGAAATTATTCTTCTAACTGTAAATTCAATTATGCAGTTTTGCTACGGCAAACAATGAAAAAAATCACAATTGCAATTTTCACCATAAAAATATTGCGGAAAATAACATACTAGAAAATGAGAAATTCAAGCACACACACAAGAATTTTTACGCAGTTATTTTTGGATCGTTGTCCCCAGAAAAACCCAATGTGGGAAAACCGGCGCAGTAGATGAGGGTTTTATTATTGTTCTTCAGCAGCAATTATGAGTACAATAACTTAGATGCTCTACTATTAATCTAATCCGAGGAAAATACTGGCAAAATTATTGTGAGAAATTTCTCACACCCCACTACTAATTTTTGCCACCAAAATTGCCTCCCTAGCCACACGCTGAACCTTCTGCGTCATTCTCTGCGCAGTGCTTGCACAGAACCTCTGGGGATTTCGACATTCCTCTCACTGTCTCTTCCCGAGACTAGAATACTTCCACCTGGAATGCTGCTAACCTCCTCTACCACCTGCTACTCACCCTCTGGCTCTATCTTCTTTGTTGAATCTGTGCTACTTAGAAAATCGAACTGCCTGGGCAACTGAATATCTGCTCTGGTATATTTTCCATCTACCCATCAACTTCTTCTTATAATCCTCTGTTGGAGCACCAACAGCCAAGATTAAAATATAATCAATGGCCCAGATTAATTCCTTGTCGATCCATGTGAGTTTCTAGATGATTCTCACCTTATCTCAATTAATACTGATTAATTCACCATATTCCCTAAGTTTAGAATTAGGAAATATTTTCCCCGATCGGGGTGCGTACCGAAAGGAAGGTACTCCCACCAATCATTATTACGGAGGCCTCGGTAAATACGCCCACCAACTTCCACATGCGTGGCAAGGTTGGCAAGGCGTCCTTCAGCATGAAGGTGGGTGTTAAGTCCAAGGGAAGCGTAAATCAAAGCCATTCAAGGCTTCATCAGTCAAAGGTGCAGTGGTTTTTCTCCAGTGGTGAAAGATTGAGAAGGCTCGTTCACAGGGAAGGCAGAAGGGTGGCTCCAGCTTCCCCTCGGCGTTCGGCAATGGTGATTCCTTGGTATGTAACTGGTCTCTCTCTCATTTCCACCTTTCCTATCGTGATAGTCTCGGGTAAACGCAATTGTGGCTAGTCTGTTTGGATGTCGAGGGGGTATGTGGTTGTGAGGTCGGCTCTGTATATCAAGATTTTTGACAATAAGGGATCCATTGTAAATGGGGCTTACAATTCTAGCCTTGTTGGGTTCACCCTGTGTTCCCTTGTCCTCAGTGGAACAGGTTATGCTACCTTCATACACCTGTGTGATAACCAAAGTAGACAAGGGAGAAATTCGAAGGGTTTGGTACTCCCAAGTCAGGGTTGGACGAGTCGGGTTGGGAAGCAGGACCTATGTCTGTGTTTTTGTCGAGTTGTAGCCTTCTAAATTGTGCCCGTAACACGACTAGCGTGCACCATACGAGAGACCCTGCCTCTATGAGGAGGGTGGTGAAACCATGGAGTCCTCTCTGGGATTGGGCGGATCGTGGACATGTCATTTGTGATTGTGGAAAGGGTTTGAGCGATGTTGGGTCGGTTGAACCCATGTTTGGGTCTAGGTCTCTCATTGGTTGTAGTAGGAATGATTACGAGAAGGTGTCGGGCCCTCCCCTGGTCTTTTGATTGAAGTCTGGTGAGTGCCCTCATCCATGACGTTGGGTAGCCCTGTATGCGAAGCTTGGCCTGCCTACATGCCATGCATGGAATCAGGGTTCAGGAGAATGCCCACTACATATCTCTTGGTACAATAGTATATGTTTTTGCGTGAAAGGAAGGGAAGCCCAGCGCAATTTCTGGAACTACGCCCAGCTCTTGCGCAGCTCACCGGCAGAAAAGCAAGAGGATATGGCTCGTCCAAGAGCCCAACTGCGACAGGTCAAGGTAGAAAAAACAAAGGAAAAGAAGCTGAGGCTCAACCCAGTTCGTCCTCAGGCAAGCCGAGAGGTAGGGGGCCCACTGTGTGAAAGTTTCAACACAGAAACCCTACTGGAGTATCTAGATCTACTTCACCTACATATTTCATTAGCATTAACAAGTTATTTTACTGAAAAAATATTCAGAAAAAACATTAAAGTAGACACTAACTGCAAACCTACACATCTACAGATCATTTACTGAACAATGCACACATGTGACAAGATTACACACGATTTTTCAGACAAATGTCCCCGGAAAAACCCAATGCGGGAAAACCGGTGCAGCAGCTCTAAAGGGTTTATATTATTATGCAAAATCTGAATACAACATTTTCGGCACCAGACATGGTTGGCCCTACGGAGAAATTACACGGCAGTATGTACCTTTCACTCGGAGATAGAAGATATCATTGTACCACACCCTCAAACGGGATTTACAGATCACGAGCCCCTTCTGGCCTACTGGAACCCTCAGCATTGCTTCTGCAGCCTATGCGTCATCCCTCACTGGCCAACGTCCCCACTGCGTCACACTGACTGGTGCTATGTTGCCTCTGCTTTGCCCCTGCTGGGACTGTGTCACCCTGGTTGGTGTTGTGTTGCCCCTGCGCTGCGCTGGCTGGATCTGCGTCACCTAGGTTGGCCTTACACAGCCTCTACGTGGTGTTTGCTTAATTGCATCCTACCGGTTGGCTCTGCGCTGACTGGTACTCATTGCCCCTCTTTCTTGTTGTATTCTCGGCCTTGAATCAGATCATCCCTCACCGATCTCTGCCCCTCACTGCACTACAAACTCGTTTCGAATTTCTCAGCAAACACTGCCGCAGAAATTCAACTTAGCTTCAGTGTTCTGCCATTGTGTATGTGTCTCCAACTGACCCAAAGCCTTTTCTTTATACTTTTCACGTTGGAAAGCCAACGGTCGAAATCTAATCTCTAACCGACGACTCAGATTAAAAGACTGTTTGATCCACGTCACTTAGAACATTTCATCACATGTGTTTCATTAATTCACTTTAATTTTTATAATTTCCTAAGTTAGATTTAGGGTCCTCATTAAAAAAAAAAAAATTATTAGAATAAATTCAACAGCAGATGAAATTTCTCCAAACGCTTTCTAGGTTTTGGAGGTCTCGTGTGTCTTAGCCCTTACACAAAATTTCAGGGCTAGAGCACACCTGATGCTACCTCAAAATCGCAACACTCCCTCTTACCGAGGAGTGTGCTCTAGCAATACATCCACACCAAGTGTTGCCTGATCTCGGCATTGGTCTCTGCGCTGTTGATGCTTCACCTGCTGCCCTCCATCCACTGCGTTGTTGCTTTCTGTACTGCTGCCCATGTCACTGCCAATGACACTGCTACATTCGTACCACAACTCCCTCTTAATTGTCGCATCGTGTTGCCCACAGCACTGCCACTAGTAACTGTTGCACTGCAACTCAGTTGCTAAGAAGTAAGCAACTGAAGGTCCCCTGCCCAAACACTGACAGACAAGTCAGTCGGGCAGCACCTCATCACTGAAGCTCCCTTGGCTGATGCGCTACACTGTCTCCATAAAGCCACTGTGTTGTTGCAGCTCTGCACTGCGTAAGCACTACCTCCTCTGCGTTGTTGAAGTCCCATCAGCCTCTGCGTTGTTGTTGCCTCTGCACTGTGCTGCTCCCATCTACAGCGTCCCAGCTCTGCCCTCCGCTTCACTGTGATCTCCAGCACCCACTGCTCCACTTGTCCCACTACTGTCTTAAGGCTCTCGTAGCTCGTATGTGATCCAAGAGTTGGGGCACCTCACGGATCCTGCCTCTCTCCATCTGTAGCTGCTCTACATATCAATATCGCCCCACCTATGTCGCTCATGAGCACTCATGGCTACATCATCGTCACTACCATCGTCCCCCTTTGTTGTTGTTGCTACCTTGGATTCAGAAGATCCCTTGTGCTTCTTCTTAGGACAATGGCTGGTGGAGTGTCCAAGTTCGCCACAATTAAAGCACCAGACCTTGAATAGGTCCCTCTTTTTCTTCCCTTGCTGCCCCTGTCTCTTTGATGCAAGGGTTGCATCCTCCTCCTCCTCTTCTTTCTTTACTTTGACTGTACCGTTGTTGTTGCTTTGCCTCTTGGTAAATCTCCAGATTTCCTCCTATCGGAGGATTGCCCATGTATCCGCCTAGGATGGTAACGCTACCCCGCCCAATATGCTTTGGACAAACGTTTCCCATTCCTCAGTGACTACATTCAGGGCAGTTCTCACCAAGAGCCCCTCATCCGGAGTCGT
Organism: Pinus albicaulis; assembly: GCA_034641835.2. Taxonomy (NCBI): domain Eukaryota; kingdom Viridiplantae; phylum Streptophyta; class Pinopsida; order Pinales; family Pinaceae; genus Pinus; species Pinus albicaulis. The sequence continues at coordinate 586,126,797 of CM076583.1, read as the reverse complement.
ACCCATGGCAATTAGTTGATCCCAGATAGTCTGAAGTCTAAAGAGGAAGGGGTCTATTTCCTCGCCCTTCTGCATATGGAACAACCGCATCTTATTCTCCAGAAGCATCTTTCTTTGGTTCGAGCCTCCCTGATACATCATGTCCAAAGTTGTCCACATTTCATTTGTCATGTTCTTCCCAGCAATAGGTGGCACGACGTGATCTTTGACTCCACCCATGATCAAGCACAGGTTGATTCTCCTTGAATTTCTTCAGAGGACCTGCATCGGTAAGCACAGCTAGGACATTCTCAGCATGGTCTTTGAGGTCGTACTCATCCAAGACTGTCAAGATATTGGCCCTGCAGATAACGAAGTTGGACATGTCGTCCAACCTATCCTGATCTCTCAGTCCAGGAGAAACCATCTTTGCTCAACTCTATCAAAACAGATACTCTGCTCCCACTTCCTGCTGCATTGCTCAATAGAAAACTGGAGCTAGGCTTCTTGGCAATAGAAACCATCTATAGTAGCTACTCCCTCTGACAACTGATTTCCCTCCCGAAAATCCTCCGCCAAAAAAACGAAATCAGTTCTCTACGATCACCCTCTTGATCGAATCTCAGATCTGTATGGCGCAAATCTGTTGAGCAAATGTTCTCCTCCAGCTCTTGTCACCGTTTTTAGGCATAGCTCTGCACCTACAAAACCTCTTCACACCAGCAACCTTTGAAGATCAGAAGCTCTGCTTCCAAAATTGGCAAATCTGCACAACAACCTCAAAAATACAAACTGTGTCCCTCTGGTTGGCCACTGCGTGAGCAGACTGGCCCGGCGCAGCCTCTACACAGCGACTGCGCAGCGCAAGCTGCTCCTGCGTCACTCTAGAAGGCTCTGCGTCACTCAGATGGCTTTGAGTCAACCTCTGCATGGCCTCTGCGTCAGCCTGGCTGGGTTGCATCCCTCTTGGTGCTGCGTTGCCCCGTCTCTAGATCTGCTGCTTCAGTTGCCCTCTCTGTAGCAATCTTCTTCAGCTGCTCTGCTGGTGGATCAGCTTGATCTGTAATGCTTTGATACCATGTGAAAGTTTCAACACAGAAACCCTACTACAGTATCTAGATCTACCTCACCTACTTGTTTAATTAGAATTAACAAGTTATTTTACTGAAAAGATATTTAGAAAAAAACATTAAAGTAAACACTAACTGCAGCCTACACATCTACAAGTCATTTACTGAACAACGCACACATGTGGAGATTACACACGATTTTTAGGACAAATGTCCCCGGAAAAACCCAAAGCGGGAAAACTGGTGTAGCAGATCTAGAGGGTTTATATTATTATGCAGAATCTGAATACAAAATTCTGGGAACCAGACATGGTTGGCCCTAAAGAGAAACTATACGGTAGTAATTACCTTTCACTCAGAGATAGAAGATATTACTAGCCCTATCTAGCCCACCGGAACCCTCAGTGTTGCTTCTGTAGCCTCTGCATTTACAGGCCTGTGTCCCCACTGCGTCACCCTGACTGGTGCTACGTTGCCTCGGCTGGGACTGCGTCACCTTGGCTGGTGTTGCGTTGCGCTGGCGGGATCTTCGTCAACTTGGCTGGGCTTACGTAGCCTCTGCGTGGCGCTGGTTGAACTGCGTCCTCCTGGTTGGCTCTACGCTAACTGGTACTCACTGCCTCTCTACCTTGTTGTATTCTCGGCCTTGGATCAGATCATCCCTCGCCGATCCCTGCCCCTCACTGCAATGCAAACTCATTTCAAATTTCTTAGCAAACCCTGCCCTAGAAATCGACTTAGCTCCAGTGCTCTACCAATGTGTGTGTGTGTCCAACTGACCCCAAGCCTTTCCTTTATACTTTTCTTGTTGGAAACCAACATTCGTGATCTAATCTCTAATCGACGCCTCGGATTAAAAGACTGCTTGATCCACGTCACTTAGAACATTTCATCACATGTGTTTAATTAATTTACTTTAATTTTTCTAATTTCCTAAGTTACACTTAGGGTCCTCATTAAAAAAAAAAGAAATATTAGAATAACTTCAACACCAGATGAAATTTCTCCAAACACTTTCTGGGTTTTGGAGGTCTCATGTGTCTTAGCCCTTCCACAAAATTTAAAGGCTAGACCACACACGATGCTACCTCAAAATCTCAACACATTGTTGGTATCATTCAATATGCCACGTAGGCATACCATGAGAACACCGCCGAAGAAATTCAGAAGTTGATCGTGTTGGGGTTCCCATGTTTTGGCCAGATTGGCAAGACCAAAATATGATTTAACATCAGAACCACTTTGGGGCCCTAGGATCTAGCCCTCCTGGACCCAGAGAGGGATCTCTCCAATAAAGCAAAGAATGATATATCTTTGAAGCTCAAAACGAGATATTAGGCTAGGTATGAAGCACAAAAGGGGGCTTTTTAAATGATTTGGTTGGTTGCTGGGTTGAGTCATGAGATCATAAGACTGAGAAGGTCATGGAAAGAAAGGAACAAAGCAGCAAGACGTTTCAGTAAAAGAGGATAGGTTAAGGCTGTGCCATCCATTGGGCTATGGAGTCATGAAAGAAGGTTACTTGCAAACAACTAGCCAAGACTTTCATAGGGCAAGTCATCTATACTAAAGGATCTTTGAGATAGATGGTGGAATGGAACAATAAGGAGAGAAATGAAGAGGCACAAAGGGCAGCTTGAGATCAGACCAGAGGTCATCTAACTCCAGATCTGCTTCGGCATACTCTCAAAAGGAAAACACATAAGACTAAAACACAGAACTAGGCCTAAGGTCAGAGAAGGACTTTTAACCCTCAATGCTTTGACACCAGCTCATGGGATCTTGGAAAGGCCAATCTGTTGAACAAGGACCCCAGTGGACAGGGCTTACACTGAATCCCCGGTATCCCAAACCCTCTAGCTTGAACCCAACAAGAACAACTAAGTAGCAAACCCAAATTCACACATCATCTAGCAGTGAATAACAGCTACTACACTGGTTAAATTACATGAATTTGCTCTTAGATTCACTATCAGCAGAAAACATTAAAGGTAGGGAGAGCAGAAATATAGGGTACCATGTGAGGGTATATCCTATGCCAGATTTCTGATGTGTACCAGAAGACCAATGAACAGCATGGAAAATGTAAATAAAATAATGAAATAAGAGAAACATCACCCGTAATAATAGACCAGGATCCTGTGAAATTTGCTTGATTAATTGATGCAAAACCAGTCACATACATTGAGCTCAATGTCTAATTACAGTCCAACTTTCTCCTCCCAGCCTACTACATTACAAACTACTCTGCTACTCTCCCCCAAAACTGTTCCAACAGTCAAAAAATGAATCCTTACAACAGCAACTACAACAACATCGCAACCCTTTATAAAGCGTTCTTCGGGAGTTCTTATAGGAGATTGGATAGCAAGAGTAGATGATATACATTAAATTGATTCATTAAGACAGAGTCGAGGAAGAGTCCATGTCCACTCTACTTAATAGCTCTGCGCTGTACTCTGTAGCCTGGTTTGGAGCCTCTGTCAGGTTGATTTTGACCAAAGATGTTTCTTTAATGTCCTTTCTAGCTGTAAAGCTCTCTGTTCTGTCTTCTGAAGCAAGTAAGGTGACTGAAGGTCTTCTGCGCTTCCATACCTCCATTATTGCTGCCCTGACAGTCTTTGGAAACTTTTTGTCAGTGAAATGGCCTTTGGGAGCTCGGGGAGGCATGGAGACTTCTATTGGAGGTGTACTGTCTGAAAAAATGTACTGCTGACATGAAAACAGATATGGCTTGTTTCATGTGCTCTTTTAATCTTCAAACTGCACCTTAATTCTTTGAATACGGGATTGTGTGCTAAATATGCAATTAATCAAGCCTGAATCCCTCTAATCCATCTCTATTGTTATGTTGGCCGCTGCTGTGATGGCCTCTTCTGTGTTTTGAATCACAGTAACTGTGATTACGGAGGCAGAGTGAAATTTCCACTCTGTCAACCCTGCAACAATGAATAAACCAATTATAAAAACCAGGGGTGGCGGAAGAAATGTTGTGAGGCCTAGAAGACTGGTGGCGCAACTTTGGAAACGGTGGCCATAGTGGAGAAAATGGTGAAAAGTACTGCAGAATTGAAGTTAGAGGCGGGATGAAATAAACTTTAATATAAAACATTAAAGTTTCAATGCAGGCGGATTACAAAGGTTTCGACCTCTGGAATACAAATGACATGCACGAAGATGCGATGAAATGAGCTGATATGGTGGGACCCAGCAATGGCGGAGGGCGATTTAACCTGGACCGTCAAATCTCAAGAGGAGATCGATGGCTGTGATGGTCTGATGCAATGCTGAGTCGCACGATGAGAATTTGTGAGTGAAGTGCGAAGTGCAACGAGGGCCGTTGATCTTCAGAGATCAACGGTCGGGATCTGCAGATGAGACTTCGGGCGATGAAGTGGGGAAGTGGTTTTGGGATACAAAACCGCTAGTTTCGCACGGTGAAAGGAGGTCGAGGCGGTTTTTGCTTTTTCAATGCGATATGGGTCTTCAGCTGACACGTGGCTCTGGAAAACCGCACATATCGCGTTAATTTGAAATATTAAACTTCGGACGCCCAAACTGCGCGATATTGCTTTGGGCCGTTAGATCTGGGGTCACGAGATCCGACAGTGGTGGAGGAGCGCGATACGGAGAACGTGCGCGGACAGTAGAGGTGGGGTCAAAGGTCGACGGTTTCATTTCGGACCGTCCGATCTATGGATCAACGGCTGAGATCTGCAGAGGAGATACACAAGCGGAGGAAATGGTTAGTGGGCGGGATTAATCTGAGCCGTTAGATCAAGAGGGACGGACGGTTCAGATCCAATCGAGGCGCGACAATCGGAAGGGCTATCGTTTCGGGGTTGGGAGATTTCGATGGTGCGATTGAATGGCTGTCGTCCGATCTGGAGACAGATCGACGGCTGTCGGGTAATCGGAGGGTGATAGGAGAGAGGAAACGGGCGCGTCGGAGTTAGCGCGGGCCATTAGATCTGGGTAGATCTACGGTAGATATCGCTCCCGAGATTTATAGAACAAAGTCTCCATCGCATCGGGGGTTTTCATTATAACACAGGAATGTGCTCCGGATGGTTCCGATTCCGATAAGCGCCCGGGCTTGAGCGCTCGGTTCTGGGTGCGGGTCGTGTGGGGAAGTGGTTAAGGGGGCTGGCTGAAAAGGGCTAGGCCTACGTATATAACAAAATGGGTTTTTTAGCAGAAAAGAAGGTTTTTAAGGCTAAAAAGGGTTCTCGGTAAGGGAATAAAGGGGTTTTTTAACTAGATAAGGGGTATTATAAGGTTAAAAAGGGGGAATTAGGGCGATTTAGGGGGTTAAGGAGGGAAATAAAGAAGGGAAAAAGGAATGAAAATAGGGACTTAATTGGGATGAAATAAAAGGAAAAATGGAGGTCTTTTGGGCATGGTTCTTCACAACAGAGAGGCTTTTCTCATGGAAACAGGAGTGAGGATTTATCAGAGGACAAAGGCACAAGGAGGCTTCAAGAATGATGTGTTTAAGGTGGAATGCATTCCTTGAAGGCTCGAAATCATTTTAGCCCCCTGTTTGCTTGTCAAAAAATTCATAGCGGGCTAACAGATCAAGAAGTGGGAAGCGCACTTAAACTGCAAGGCAGGCTCTATGGAAATGGAAGCTGAAGAATGGAGGGCCCTCGTGCCCGATCCTGGGAAAACTCGAGGCAGTGCTACACAATTCAAACAAACATTGTTTTTATACTAGTCCATGAAAGAAATTCTGGGCAAGGCCTTGGAACAAATGTCCATGAGCCTAGCCACAATTGTTCAGGACTTTCCTGATTACAGAAGTGAATTTGGCAAGTTCAAGTTCCAGTTCCAGAAGCAAGATGGGTGCCTCCTGCTCATTGAATACCACCTCCATGAGCCTTAAACCGACTAAACTCCCGAGAAATTCTGTTCAGGACCCGGCGCCTGTAGAATCTGCCTCAACTAAGGAAGCACAGAAGTTTTATGTTCATTACTACTGATGGTTTTTTGTATGTACTGTTTATATGCGGGTGGCATTTAGTTTGTTATGTATAACCAGTCATGCCAGTAGGCAAGTAAAAGACAGTACATGTATGAACATCCAGTCATTGTTAACTTGGTTTGCTAGACTCATGTTAAATTTCTGAAGATGTTCTATGCTAGATGCAAATTTACTTTAGACTTCTAGGGCAATCACATGAAAGTAAGATGCAAATAGAACATACCAATAGATCGATAGAAGACAAGCCAAAACAGAGATAAAGAATAGTGGCGTTACAGCGATCAGCAGGATGCTTCAACCAGCAAAGTCTTCATAAAGTTAGCCTCCCACATGTGTCACACAACCCCAAGACTGCTCATAAAAATGCTCCATCAAGACGTTGCACCAAGAAGCCCTAAACGCAGAATCAAGAACGTTGCTCCGACCCCATCCAAGAAAGAAGAGAATGCCTCCACAAAATGTGTGAGTAAAATGAACTCCAAGTCTCTCCAATATATAGTCATCTAAGGGGGTGTGTGACACATCTCTTATGCATGTGGGATAAATCAGGCCGACCTTGCACATGTGGAATCAATTCAAAATACATGTTCTGCTCATCCGATCAAGATGATCTTTAGATCGATCTTGCACCTCTCCGAAAGACGAATCCAATAAAAATATTGGCATCGTCATCTGAGCATCACAACATGGAATTTGGACCTAGTTGCCCAAAATTAAAACTCCCTCTCAACTAAGGAGAACTCCATCCACCAGTGTCATCCAAACATCGTGCGTCATCCCACCGAAACTTGCTTTGCTGGCTTCTTTATTTCAAAACAAAAGGTGAGTCACAAAAACATCACTCCCAGCTTACCCGAAGTCAGCTCAGAGGTCCGAAACCTCTATAGGACTCAAAGGAGTCACATACCAACCCGAAGTTGGTTTAACTAACCCGAAGTCAATTGGAGGTCCGAAACCTCACTTGGACTCAAGAGAGTCATATACTAACCTAAAGTTAGTTTAACTGACCCGAAGTCAGTTGGAGGTCCGAAACCTCACTACACTTGATCCCAGATCAAGTGGTTGGACACGTGCCATCCTAGACATAGAGAGTACGGCAATCTCTAATGCGTCCATCGGCCTTGCTATGGTCTCTATTCACATTTCCCACCTCATTGGCCAAATGAGAGGTACTTCCCATGAGTCTGAAACTCCATGGGTAGTATGCATACGAGGCACAGATCAAAGAGAGGTAAACCAACTCAATATCATCACAGTGGGGTGGAAACACACCAACAAGGTTCGGCAAGCCTAGCCCTGTGGTTGCTTATAGCTCCAAGAAGCTATCCCCAAAGCCCTCGTGGAGCTCCTAGAGCTCATCGTCCAACAAGACCCTCCAAATAGGGCCCGTTCCACGATTCCAAGATTCTCACAGAAGGTTAAGAACATGACCTTTCCCAAGCGCTTTGTGAGAATATCCGCGACCTGCTCATCAGTTCCTATATGATCGAGCCTTACGGCGCCTCGTTCTACCATATTCCAGATAAAATGGTACCAGACATCAACATGCTTGGATCGATCGTGGAACACGGGATTCTCTGACAAATGAATCCCCCTCTGGTTATCACAAAGGATAACAGTGGCATCTAGCACATGCTCGAATAGCTCACTGAAGATCTTTCGCAACCAAGTGGCTTCACAACAAACCATACACACTGCAATGTATTCGGCCTTAGCAGTGCTCAAAGCTACTGAATTTTGTTTCCTGCTCGACGCAGACCCAAGTGTGAAGCAGCATCCAGATGTGCTCTTGCGATCCACCACACTACCAGCCCAATTGGCATCAGCATATACACGGAGTCTCAAACTCTCGACAGTGTATCTCAGCCCATGGTCTATCGTGCCCCAAAGATATCTCAAGAGTTTCTTGGCACCAACCCAGTGAATGTTATGAGGATCAACCATGTGTTGACTCAAAGTGTTCACTGCACAACATACGTCCAGACGAATGTTCCCTAAGAACATCAAGGCCCCTACGAGTTGACGATACTCGGTAGGATTTGCTAGCACATGCCCAGCAGCTTCACAAAGTACTTTCCTTGAGAAAGGAAAATCTCGCCAAGTCTCGGCCAGACCTCCAGGCCTAGGAAGTGATGCATCAGTCCTAGGTCCTTCATCTCGAGCTCGTAAGCGAGCTTCCTCTTACACTGATGAATGAGAGGGTCAGCACCTATTAGGATAGATCGTCCACATAGAGAACCAGAATGAGAGGCTTTTCTCTATCAACCTTGAAGTAAAGGTTTGGATCAGCATTACTTCGAGTGAAGCGCAGTTTCATCAAGTAGCTATCTATCCTCTCGTATCAAGCCTTGGGTGCTTGCTTCAACTCATAGAGGGCTTTCTTCAAACTGTATACATGAGAGTCTCTATCCTGGACTTCGAACCCCAGAGGTTGCTACACATACACCTCTTCCTTTATCGAATCATGCAGAGAAAAAACAGTCTTCACATCCATCTGATGGAGACTCTATCCTTGCGTTGCAGCAAGAGAAATAATAGATAGGATGGTGGTATAGAGGGCCACAGGTGCAAATCATAATCTATACCTTCCTTTTGAGATCATGGAAGCACTTTAGCAGTCCTCAGCTTCTAGTATATCTTGACGAAGAAGATGTTGATCTTACTCCCTCTGAGACTGAAAAGATGAGGCATGTATGATAGAGAAAAATTGTTCATAGAATCACAGACATATCTCAAGTCCATGATCTTCAATCCTTCTCCAAGGTTGAGATTAACATTTTCTACAAGTACGATTCCATTCCTGTTGATCTGAGCCATGCCGTAGCTGTGAGAAGTACAAGATTCTCATAATCTTCTTATGCAACAGGATTCACTAAAGAGCTACCTCACATGGCTAACTATATTCGATGTACAGCCTAAACAATTCTTCCAGACTTCAGTCTTAAGATGAATTATAGCTTTACTGTTCATCATACTTGTACTTCAGCAATTTTAATAGTGTACCTCAGAGTACCTGCAAATTGTCTGGATCAGCAACTTCAGCTTAAAGCTAAAGAAAACATCAGCTCCCCCTGAATATTTGAGAAGAGATCTTCCCCAAAGAGACATCTGCAACTGGTTATCAGTCCTAGTTACATGGACAATTTTCTTTAAAATAATCAATGGGCAGGAGGAGATACTTCTACTTCCTTTGATCTTTCAGAGGACTGTCACCTGTAGCTCAGGCGTAATAGCTACAGCCATCTCCTTTCCTTGGTGGAGCCTATCTACTTCTGAACTTAAACGACACCGGCCTGAAGCAATATTTCAAGATTCCTGAGGTATTTCATCCTTAGTCCAAGTTGAAGGAACGTTCAACCATTAAGAGTCAGGTTGGTTTACTTTCAACAACTGTCTTCCAGGTCATATAAACAGTCTGAAGACTTACTTTCAACTGAGATCATTACTGGGCTATAATACAGATTTGTCCTATAGTCATTTTTGAATCACTGTCGGCTTGATCTGAAGCTATGACTTCATACTGTATACCACTGTTGACACCTTTGACATGTCTGATATTTTTGATAGAACAGTAGCCATACAAATCTAGTGTGAGATATAGTCTGCCCTGGTACGCTTCCTTCAACAGATTAGAAGCTTTCACATCTGATATATATATATATCTGGTACTTGTGTAGATATGTACCTTTTGCTCTAAATGGACCATGTTAATATAAATAGCAAAATACAAAAAATACCAAGTTTTGCAAATTAAGCTTGCAATGACTAAATCTCTCACTATGGATTACTATGCAAGTCCAGAAAATGGGGCTGAATATGGCATGTCTGCACGAGCTGCTGGAGTAGTGAGGCAGGGATCCCTGCACTGTGAGCAAGAGCCTCCTGCTGACTCTCCAGTTCCTTCTGTCAAGTCCAGGCAATCTCAGCCTGACAGGACAGGCACCATAGCTAGCCTCACAAGCCTCCTCTACTGCCCTTGAACAATAAGTTTTTGATTCTTGCCATGGCCATCTTGAAAAATGAGAAACAGCCCAAAAATAATGGCTGGGCACCACTGTACGTGACTCGAAGCAAGCTAATGATGTCTGGGGAATCAACCCCAATGACAAAGATGACACTCCTACATATACATATCTGCTCCCACCAAAAGCCTGGATGGTTATCTTGAACATGCGCTATCTTGTTCTTTTGAGCCTCGTGGCAAGACTTTATAATTAATTTTTCTTGTAGATATTTGAAGATATCAATAATTAAACAGAGCATTGTTTACTAAACTTAAAATTTGCAATGTCTGGCATATTTGATGAGAGTACTCACTCGGTATCCATGGAAATCAGAAGCATCCACGTGAGCACCTTCCTGAAGCAACAATACAGCAACATGTATCACACCCTGCACAGAAGTCCAGTGCAGAGCAGTCTGACAAGTGTGATCAGTGGCATTCACATCCACCCCATGCTCGATCAAATACTGAGCAGCTGACGCGTGGTTATTCAAGGCAGCCCACTGCAGAGCATAATATGATTGGATATCAATCTGGCTGCTATGTTTTGACCATAACCTGGTTGGAAACCCTCTACTTCAGCGCCTTTGATATTACAAATTGTGACAATTTAAAATTAGTTTCTGTGCAATCAAACAGTTACTTCTTCGTTCCTTCCCTAAAACAAAAACTTACCGCTAGATTCTCACTGTATCCCACTGAAGATATCACAGATCAGAATTCCACAGTTTTCTGTAGCACGCATCTTATAAGTTATAGGCCTGTTGGTGTGATATTTTATTCCAACCCATTGAAACTTACAAGCAAGAGAAAATCCAGACTGGCAAACAGAGATATGAGCACTTTCGCAGAGATCTCAAGCACTGAGCTTCAAAACCTGAGCAGCAACACGTTATTTCCATGCAAAGGGTTCCTATATCAAATGAATTTCCAACAAACATATTAAATTTAATCTTCGTTGATCCTGGTACAACAATGGAAGATAAGGAGGAATTTGTTGCTCCTGAGCATCCGCGTCCGTGACTACTTCGATCTTCAAAGCCATTTAATTCAGAGAAGTTTGAATCTCAGCTCTAAGTTTTAAGGTGGGAGGACATCCGCAGGAAGCAGTTTCACCAAGACAACTTTCTTCAAGGGCGGAAAAAAGGAAATGCCTCATTCGCAGATATTTGGCCGGGGCAGGATGGAAGTGAGCATTGTTAAAGTAAAATTTGTTCAGATGGGCGGCCCGCTGCAATGAGCTCTCCAAACTATATAATTCGGCTATGCGTTAACTATATAATGGCTCTGCGTTAACTATATGATGGCTCTGCCAATAATCACAAATCTTGGTTTCCCATGAAATTATTTGGCGTTCATGATCCAACACATACAAATTTTACGTATCACATCATATTTGCACACTGGTGCTGCGAATTGCATTAGTCACATCAACAGTTTAGACCATATCTACGATTTTTATTTCTACGTAGGTGAGGTGCTCGGTCACCCTTCACATTAATTCGGTCCCCTGAAACAAACTTCCCAAAAACGGGTTGAATGTGTTTTCTTCTGTGTTTCTGACAGCCCTGGTTAGGGCACGCCACCACGCTTCTCTCAATCTTCATGCAGTTCAGCACACTAGCCTTTATAGGCTGCAGTCCACATTAGGAGAGGTCCTCCATGCATACGTTGCCCTTACGCTGTCACCTCCAGCACTTAAAATGCATGCGCTGTCCTTCAATCTTCATGCTATCACTTGCAGTGGTGGTATGGCCTGCGGCCTACCAGACAACCTTGTTGTGGCTAACGGCACCCTTATTTTTCCTTAGAACAACCCCCATCTCGCTCCCCTAGATTCTTGACATAAGCTGGGCGTTGACTTCTCCTAGCTCTCATACCATGTTAAATTTCTGAAGATGTTCTATGCTAGATGCAAATTTACTTTAAACTTCTAGGGCAATCACATGAAAGTAAGATGCAGATAGAACATACCAATAGATCGATAGAAGACAAGCCAAAACAGAGATAAAGAATGGTGGCGTTACGGCGATTAGCAAGATGCTTCAAGCAGCAAAGTCTTCATAAAGTCAGCCTCCCACATGTATCACACAACCCCAAGACTGCTCATAAAAATGCTCCATCAAGACCAAGAAGCCCTAAATGCAGAATCAAGAACGTTGCTCCAGCACCATCCAAGAAAGAAGAGAATGCCTCCACAAATGTGTGTGTAAAATGAACTCCAAGTCTCTCCAATATATAGTCATCTGTGGGGGTGTGTGACACATCTTTTATGCATGTGGGATAAATCAGGCCGACCTTGCACATGTGGAATCAATTCAAAATACATGTTCTGCTCATCCAATCAAGATGATCTTTAGATCGATCTTGCACCTCTCCGAAAGAAGAATCCAATAAAAATATTGGCATCGTCATCTGAGCATCACAACATGGAGTTTGGACCTAGTTGCCCAAAATTAACAACTCATAACTTATTGTTTTTGGATGCCATACCACGCCATCAGGTGGCCAACAGACTTGGTTTCCTGTTCAAGGCAAGTTGAGGCCATCTAAAAGTATCTATCTGGTTGTAACTTGTTGAATAAAATTAATGAAAATGGAGGTAATACCAAGCTTCCAAAAAAAAAAAAAAAAAGGAAATATTTAAAAATTGGCTAATAATCTAACTGAGATACTTTTCGGTGGAATTTCTAGAAACGATTTCTGGGTTTTGGAGATCTCATGTATTCTAGCCTCTCCACCAAACTAACTGGCTAAAATACATCCGATGCTAGAAAACCTAACACTCTAAGTATGAGGGACCATGCACTAAAATATTTTTTACATAAGATTTTACAAATACAACCCTCAAAAGGAAAACACTCGTTTGTTATACACCCTCAAATAATTACCCAATTCTGCGACACAATATGATCTAGTAGACCAAGTGATCTGTATTAAAATAATTCAGCCAAATAGATTAAATTATTCCCAAATCACTTTTACAAAATAATCAACTAAAACAATAGGACTCACCGAAGGCTTTGACGATAAATTCCACCCTAGCTTTGGTGTGAGGTTGGGGGGAAAAACTTTGTCTATTAGCCATGTTTAGAAGCAAAGGTGAATCAGTGAGACGAAAATCCTCCTAGGATGAAGTTCGTCACCAAAATCATAGGCTTATCTAGATTGTTACATAATATAACAGTCGTACTAGCATCATTTACATTATAATTTTGCAAAATGGGTTTACAATGACATAGAATAGATTGTTGGTTGATGATTCTAACTTTGAAAAAAATTCTTTGAAGTCTTCGAATCCTGCTTCCTTGGAATGTTGAAAAAATCGGTGCAACAGGTCCCATCGATCTACGCTTATAATCTCTCATTCACGAATCAATGGCCACGATCTAACTCCAATCAATGGCTAAGATCATATCCACTTCTAAAAATAACTTTCCTAGAAGTCTCTAGAGAAAAATCAATTTGTCTCAACTAATCCTGAATAATTAAATCATTACCCTAAGTTAGACTTGGGAAAATAATTAAAACTAGCCAATTAATTTAATTAAAACAATTTCACTAGGAAACCTTTTTTGGGTATTGGAAATAATTTAGGAAAATAATTAAAACTGGTTAATTAATTTAATTAAAACAATTTCACTAGGAAACATTATTTGGGTATTGGAAATAATTTAGGAAAATACTTAAAACTGGCTAATTAATTTAATTAAAACAATTTCACTAGGAAACCTTTTCTGGGTATTGGAAATAATTAATCCTCTTTGTGTTCCTTCGTCTCATAGACACCATCTGAGACTAGAACACCTGTCTAAGCTACAAAAACTAACATGTTGCACCACATTTCCAAGACACAAGAGTAGGGAAATGCACATGGGAGACATGTGGAGACACCCCCGAAATTTGAGGGAAATTCATGTGTGACAAGCAGACATTGGGGCCCCGTCCCTAAAATCATTAATAAAAAAAATCCCAACATAACAATTCATCCCATGTCAATTCATCATTGTACAAGGGATTCTTTTCTTGCATAACTTTTGTACACTTTTCATGTTTTATTTACTTTATGTTGTTTTCTACAGAAAAATCAAGGGTGAACACTCAAGCATCCCACTTTTCAAGGGGGGTGGGGGTGCATACGCATCCTGCTTTCTAGGTGGTGCACCCAGAACCGCCCCATTTTGTGAAACGCATTCGATAAATTATAAAAACACTTTGTTGTGCATTTCACCAAGTTGCACAAAATGAGGTCATAACAAAAACACTGCCCCCACGAGCCACCTGCCCCGCTCCCCCAACCAAACCCTGGATACCCCTAGGGCAAGTGAAGCATGCAAACACTTTAATTTTTTTCCATAAGGCAAACTAGAAGGTGCTATGCACTTCCTATCAAGAATACTGACAGTTGCTACATCCCTTGGAACAAACAATGATATCAAGAGTTGCTACATACCTCGCAACAAAAAATGCAACTTACTAATATTTCAATTTCCATTGATCAGATGCTCAAAAGATAAATTACAGAAGAAAGAATAACCAGGTCTCTCAATGGCACATACAATTTAGAGAGAAACATAAAGAGAATGTTGTATTTGGGGATTATCAACTGTGACCAATTAGGTCATTCTTTTACTTTCCTTAATTACAGGGAAAAATGGTATCAACTGTATAAGTTATGTTATCATCAAAATGATAGATAAAATAATCAACACCATTTGTCTCAGACGAACTGGTAAACATCAAATATTTTCTGTTTCAATTTCGGATATGACAATAAATGACAACAACGATTCCATAATAACTTTCATAACAACTGTCCAGGCACATGAGGTTTGACAGTGAACATATAATGCAGTTCTGGACGGATAAGTTTAATGTGGTATGTCTCTTCTCTTCTCATTGCTATCAAGCTTTAATGTTTTATAATTATAGTTGGCTTACATAATTTGTCTCCTGGTAGCCTAACTAAAAGATAAAATTCAATTGTAACTGCCTTGCAGACCTCAGAACTTCTTACACTATTAAATGTGGTTTTCAGCTTATTGTCTGGACTCTGGAGATACTTTACTAACTTCAGAATAAAACGTAAAGAACCAAAGCTATAATTACTGCTATCATAACTATTTTGCATGAAATCAGAAGAATGAATAGGTGGAAATAATTAATCTATTTAACAGAGCATATGGAGTCAACTTTTAAGGAAATCAACCTGCATCACGTATCCTAAATTACTAGCTGATACACAGCTTTGAGTAATTACAAAGACATAACAGAACCTTCCCTGGAAACAATTACAAAGACAAAGAATTCACTTGTCATCCAACATATAGTGTTTTAACTAATTGCCTTCTTCGGAACAATTCTTGAACAGTATTCTTTAAAGCTATTGCATAAAATGAGTGAGAGAAAGACAAAGGAGTAAGTGGGGATTTAGGTATTCCATCAATCTGATCAAAGCATCACACAGGAGAAATAGAAAAACGAATCATACCATTCAATGGCCAGTAAAAAGTGCTTTCTACCAAGCCATTCCCGTTTAGATTCGTAAAAACCATCATCTGTCTGATTTACTACAATCTTAGCATTCTGATCTAACAACCCAGACGCAGCCTACAAGATTTGAATTCAAATGGATCAACTGTCAAGAAAAGCTACCATGGGGATCATAACAACAGAAAACAAAACAAGGCATTGAAAACTGAACTGCATAATTTCCAGCCAGATGTTTACTAGTACACCCATTCTGTAGTTGGCTAGTTTTAAAATAATATCATGAACTTTAAGTCCATACCTCAAATGTAATTCCACGATCAATCATTAATGTGAACAAAGTAGTTGAAGCCCCAGACATGGCATCCACATGTACTGTCTGTCAAGATACAATTACATTAGAAACAATAGACCCTTGCTCATCTTATAACATAGCCCCTTCATATTATGCTACATCAAAATTTCTGATGTTTATGGTTAGACAGCACTAACCTTAGGAGATCCTTGAAGCTCTATAAGGTTGGCCTTGATATCAACAATTCCCGAATCAAAATCACCTTCTTTGCGAGCATCTTGCACCAAAATATCTAAGATACTAATAAAATACTCGAAAAGCCTGTAAAAAATGAGCCAAAAATGCTTCTTTCTCATGCTCAGTTACAGATATGAACCTTGAAAATATCAAACAGTTACTGAGAATCACAAACCATATACCGGTTTTGGATATCAGGACCCAGTCCCAAAATGCGATTCAAGAAACGACCAACATCATTCATATCATTCTCAAGTATCCGGCCTGACAATTTCCATGTATCTTTACCAGTTCCTTCTGTTTCAGAGATACAAAGACAATTAAAAAAGCTATATTTTTCCAGGCCACCAAAGGACTAAAAACCAGTCACATGATACATTTTAAATGCATCCATTCCAGCCCAAAATTTTAGTAAGAATGAAGCACTTAAATTAAATACATAAGTACCAAAAAGATACATCACTACACACATACAAAAATATAAAGTTCCAATTGTACATAAATTCACAAATGTTTTATATTTTCATATGATTTTAACATTCACAAGGAATATAGCAATTAGAATGAAACCTGATTAGCACTCCAGACTTAAGATCCAGACTTGGGATTCTGTCATATGTTTCTTTGTCTATCTATCTATTGAATAAAATAACAGATTACCTTCAGGTTCCTAAGCCCCACTGAGAGGTCACAAAGTCAACAGACATAGAAAGCATTCACAGATTTAGAGCCAACATAAACTATGATAGAAGGTAATGCCCCTCAAAGATTTATTAAGTGGAAATGTGAGCCCGTATATATGTGACCCTTTGGGGCTACAGGATGAGTCTAGATCCACCCTTCAAAAGGTTTTATCTTTCTCTTGATAAAGGATATAGCTGGTATGTAGAGGTCTGAGGTTTCCATACACTCTGAAGTAAAGTGAATGTTCTCATATGAAGCTAGCTGTCATAACTCATATTGTATGAGACCTGTTGCACACATTTTGTCAAAATCCCAAGGAAGCAGTTGTACCACATTTTTCAAAGGATCAAGATCATCAGCCATCAGCTTTTTGAGTCATTGTGAACCCATTCTGCAAAATTTATAATTTAAATGATGCTAGTAAGACCGTGCATGTATGTAAGTTGTAACAACTTAGGTAAGTCTATTATTTTGGTGACGAATTTCATCCTAGGAGTTTTTTCGTCTCACTGATTCATCTGTGTTTCTAAACACGGATGATCGAGAGTTTTTCCCTCCAGCCTCACCCTAAAGCTAGGGTGGAATTTATCATCAAAGTCTTAGGTGAGTCCCAGGGTGTTTTAGTCGAGTCTTTTGTAAAATTGATTTGGGAATAATTTAAGCTGATTGGCTAAATTATTTATTACAAGTCACTTGGTCTACTAGATCATATTGTGTCGCAGAATTGGGTGTGTATTTTGAGGGCCTATAACGAACAGGTATTCCCCCTTTGAGGGTTGAATTTTGTAAAATCTTATGTAAAAAATATTCTGGTGCATGGACCCTCATTCTAAGACACCATAGCTAAAATATTTGACAGTGGAAAAAATAAAAATAATTAATCCCCTCAAGTGTCAATGAATTAATTTTTCTAGCAAAAATAAAATTAATCCTAAGCCAGAAAATTAATTAATTAGAGTCAAAATATTAAATTGCTAGAGAAATTAAATTCTCCAAGTGGAAAAATTCGTGGGTCTTGAAGAAATTAATTTTTGAAGGTCCCCCAACAAGAGAATATTGGAAATTTCAACAAAAATTGGACCCTTTGAAATTGGTGGTCTAGACAAAGTCAATTTTTTGAGAAAATTAGCTCAAAATAGTTATTTTTGAGCTAATAAAAAATGGGTTTAATGAGAAATTCGAAATTCTTCAACAATAAGTATTTGTTATGGCAGAGATTAAAATTTGATCAAGGATTTATCAACAGTCGAGATTATTTTCACGGGGATCAATCCAACTAGCCATTATGTTCCACTTGGAGGATTTATCTATAGATTACTAAATTAGAGGTCATTTGTGTCTCAAGGCAGTTGGACAAGTAGAAAGATTCCAAGCATCACAAAAAGAATTTCATATTATTGCCGTCAAAAGAATTCTCCGATATCTGAAGGGCACAACAGAATATGGTTTTGGTATCCCAAAGAGAAGTTAAAAAATTGGGCAAGTTCGATTCCCGTGTCAATGAAGGTATTTTTGTTGGTTATTCACGCAAAAGGAAGGCTTATAGATGCTACAATCTAAGGTGAAAACAAATAGCGGAAAGCATAAATGTTACTTTTGATGAAGATTGTGTTACAAAGGATGACGACGAGATTGTCCCTTCAAGCAAATCTGAGGGATCTGAGGAAGAATCTGTGAAGGATGAAGAAGAAGCTCCAAAACAAGACCAATCAAATAAGGAAACAACAGTCAACCAAGAGGAAATAAGAAATGATCAGCGAGATGTACAAGAAAATTCTCCACAAGCTTTAAAAGAATGGTGTCAAAAGAATCATCAATCAAATCAAATCATCGGCAACATAAATGAGGGAATTGGAACCAGAAGAATTCGACAGCTTCGTTCATCACAAGCCCACCTTGCTTTTTTAGCAACTTTTGAGACTAGAAATTTTGATGAAACTAGTCAAGATGAACATTGAGTAGCAGCTATGAATGAAGAACTGGATCAAATTGAGAAGAACGACACTTGGGAATTGGTTCCACGACCAAAGAATAAAAATGTTATTGGAACTAAATCGGTCTTCAGAAACAAATTAAATGAGGATGGACGGGTTACCAGGGATAAGGCAAGATTAGTCTGCAAAGGATATGCACAAGTTGAAGGAATTCATTTTGAAGAAACATTTTCTCCCATTGCCAGAATGGAAGCTATCAGAATGTTTCTCGCTTATGCATGCTCAAGAAAAATCAAGGTCTACCAAATGGATGTTAAGTCAGCCTTTCTAAATGGTGAATTGGAAGAAGTTTACATTGAACAACTCGAAGTTTTTCTGTTCTCTGAACAGGAAGACTATGTCTGCAGATTAAAGAAGGCACTATATGGTCTCAAGCAAGCTCCTAGAGCTTGGTATGCTCGTCCTGATGGATATCTACATCAACAAGGATTTAAGAAAGGAAGTGTCGACAACAATCTCTATGTGAAAGTGGATCAAGATAACCTAACAATTATCGAGGTATATGTGGACCATATAATTTTTGGAAGCAATGATGATAGATTAAGTAAAAACTTGGCCACAAAGATGCAAAGTGAGTTTGAAATGTCTCTACTTGGCGAGCTGACATACTTTTTAGGGCTTCAGATATCTCAGCAAGATAAAGGAATATTTATTATCAAACCAAGTACATCAAGGAAATGCTCAAGAAATTCAAGATGGAAGATTGCAAGCCTGTCCTTACCCCAATGGTAATAGGTTGCAAGTTAAGTTTAGAAGATTCGTCAAAGGATGTGGACCAAAGGTTGTATAGATCTATGATTGGCAGTCTTCTATATGTGACAGCTTCTTGCCTAGATGTAATACAGGCAGTTGGAAGTGTAGCAAGATTCCAAGCAGCACTAAAAGAATCTCATATTATTGCTGTCAAAAAAATTCTCCGATATCTTAAGCCCACAACAGAATATGGTTTATGGTATCCCAAAGTAAAAAATCTAGTTATCCAAGCTTATACAGATGCAGATTGGGCAGGAAGTGTTGATGATCAAAAGTGTACCAGTGGAACAGCATTCTATCTAGGTGGTTGCCTTGTTTCATGGTTAAGTAAAAAGCAGTCTTCAATCTTGTTATCCACAGCAGAAGCAAAATATATCGTGGCAGCAGCTTGTTGTACTCAAGTTCTATGGATGAAGCAAGTTTTGTAAGATCTTCAAGTCAAGTTTGATGACCCTATTCCCATCTTTTGCGATAACACCAGTGCCATCAGTATCTCCAAGAATCCTCTGATGCATTCCAAAGTAAATCACATTCCTATCAAATATCATTTCGTTAGAAAGCAGGTCACCGAAAAGAATATCAAACTTGAATATGTTAGCACAAAGGAACAAATCGTTGACATCTTTACCAAACCATTACCTCTGAAGCATTTGAGTATCTTCGCATACTCAAATTAGACTCTTTCTATTATCTAACGAAGTAAAAAAAAGTGGAGTTGAGGTGTGTATAGGACCATAGGACGACGTTTGTCAGGGTGAGTTACCCTTTGCCATTGATGAGGGGAGAGAATGTTGTAGGAAAAGGTGTCACGATCGCAAGGGGAGTACTTGTGTTGCCATCAATGCCAGACGGAGAGATTGCTGATCAGTGGTTGTAATTGATGTCAACTCAAGCAGCACCAGGGGCTACCCCGAACTTGCATGGGAATTTTGACTTGACAACTTACTCTATTCCGAGTAAAGGATATTTTGGATGGTTTCTACTTGTCGAGATGTTTCCGTTGATATATGGCACGCCACGTAATTCTTCACGGTTTGAGAGATATTCGTGTTTGAAGTTAGTAACCCCAATTAGTAGGCTAAAACCCCATGGGGTTGTGGCATGACGCTAATCATTGGTTGTGGTCATTGAATATTCAATAATTAATAATTTTTTAAACTCCTAAAATCCCTCCAACGTTCACTTGTTGAAGACCCTCTCAACCTAAGAATTTATATAAATTGTGACCCTCATATCCTCCTCATGCAACAATTTCGCTACTCAAAACAGGTCATTGTCGCATTATCGCTATAACTTTTTTTTTTTGCAAAGGTTCGGATGCTGAAAAAAACCCATTTGAGCCGAAACCCTGATGAAGCGTGTGACCGAATTTCAGATATTGGTTCACTATATTTTCAGAGATATAATATGAGGAAGTTATGCTTTTTGCAGGCCCCTGAATTTCATGTCAAACAGGTGACCTTGGGAAAATCGTCATAACTCTCTCTGAGCATTGGATTCAAATTTCGTAAAAAGTGGCAAAGACAGGACGAACTGCAGTTTGTTAGATATCGTTTTCAGGACAGAAGGTTGAAACAGTGACACATGGCACTTCGTACAAGTTCGTTCTATTGAACAAGTCTATAATCAGGTCATCGTAGGAGATTGGGCACAACTATTTCTTGAAGAATCCAATACTGATCAGACCTGCAGGGTTGGAAAGAGGACTCAGAGGGCTACCACAGGGTGCAATTTGAGACCTTGGAGATCGGAAATTACATAGATACAACAAATTCAATATCGAGCTTCTAGAAGGCAAGAAAAAATATGCATTCAAGGATCACTACAGTAAGGACAACACATCAACAGTCAAGGGTTAGTCTGCTACAACAAGGTATGTATGATTAGTGTTTGAATTTTAATTTGAATATCATCTCTGACATGTGTTTTTGTGGGACAACGTAAGTATTTTGTATGTATGTTTGATTGGGTTTTTTTCATAAATCTTGAACGTATTTACATTTGAATTTTGAATATTTCTCTGACATATGGTTTGCATGACAGTGTAAGTATTTTGTTTGTATATTGGTTTGGGTCTTGTTCATTAATGCATGTAAGGAGGACACAACAAGACAGACACATACTAGAAGGACAATGCAAAGCCAAAGTACCATTACTTGAAGCAAGCACAACAATACCTCAGCAGTTGCTACTGTTCAAAGAAGCAGTGTCAAGTCAAGTATCAAAAAATCATCATTGTAAAATTGTAAAAAAGGCATTATTGTAAAAGAGTCAATCTGCCTAGAGTTGGAGAGGTATTGTTGGGAGGTATAAGTGTCATTGTTGGATAATGTTATGGTTGGGTTGCAGGTCATAGTGTGATTGCTTGGTCGGTCTAGTTCAAGAAAATCATTGTGAATCGTATTGTATCGTGGATCATTGTCTCTAGCACGGGTGTCCACACTCTTGTCTTATCTCTGATCATTATAGGGTGGCAAGGAGATGCTAGGTTGGTGCATGAAGCCACCTACAGGTTGCAGCCTGTGAATACTTCAGGGTGGTAGGTAGGTCTAGGATGTTGGGGCATCCATTTAGTTGACTACTGAAGAAAACAGGGCATTGGGGCGTCCTTCCAGTGGGAGCTGGAAAAGAATGTTTTTCTAGAATTCTAGGAAGTCGTAATTTTCATTTCAGTTGGGGCTGAAGATTAAAGAATTTGCTAGAAAAGCGTTCGATGGTTTTTGACCCAGAGGGGGTTTTCCAACTAAAATTCGTGTGCCAATTGTGTTATATTGTTTACTGTTGTTACTGGATAAACATCAAGAATAATTGAAGATTAACTAATGCTCTAAAAAGATTTAAAAGTGCTAATTGATAAGAAATATTGATTCACTTCCTTTAGTATTTCCAACAATTGGTATCAGAGCTTGGTTCCTTCAATAGCAGTCTAACAACTAGAAGGAGATCATGGAGTATACTAAGAATAGAGTTCCTCTATTCAATGGAAATAACTACGCACTTTGGAGAGGAAGAATGCAGGTTCATTTGCTACTGCAATGATACGAATTATGGGAAATCGTTGAAAAAGGCTTTATAGCGACCCAGGATGAACAAGGTAAGAAAATATGTTATATGATGCAAAGGCTAAAGATCTCATTATCAGTGGGCCTATCGAATCTGTCTATCTTAAGGTACTGAGTTGCAAAACTCCTAAAGAAGTATGGGGCAAGCTTGAGAATATATATGCACGTGACTCAAACATGAAAGAAGCATAGCTTCAAATTTACAGAGCAAAATTTGGGCCACTCAAAATGAAGGAAGATGAAAATATTGATGCATACTTAGAGCGTGTTGATGAAATAACAAATGCATTGGAAGGTTTGGGAGAACCTGTCGACATGAAAATTATTGTCGGAAAGATCCTTAGAACCTTTTCGGCAAGATTGAACCCAAAGGTATCTATCTCGGAATATAGTTCGAATCTAACCAATCTCAGCAAAGATGAATTGCATGGAGTACTTATGGCATATGAAATGAGGATTCCAGAAGAGGACGACACATCACACCTAGAAACAACATTTGCCACATCCAAGAAGACTAGTAAGGACAAGCATACTCCCAAAGAGAAAACTTGTAGTTGTAAGGAAGAAGAAAAAGAAGAATTTTCAGATAAAGAATTTGCCTACTTCACGCAAAAAATGAGAGCAGGTATGGGGAAATTCAACGTAAACTTCCATTGATATGTTTCGATTGTGGTTAGGTTGGGCATTTTGCAACCCAGTGTCCTCAGAAAAATGAGGTTGTTATGAAAGGAAAGAAAGGTCTGAGGTTGTTCAATAAGCAAGGCAAGAACAAATGGTTTAAGAAAAGTTTTTTCTCCAAAGAAGATAGCTCCTCATCTGATGAAGACAGTGAGACGAAGAAGAAATCAACGAAAGAGTATTGTTTATGGCCAAGCATAATAAGCAAGAAGCATCTGATGAAGAAGGAGATGAAGAAGAAGAGATGACTGAGGTTGAATTTCAAACCGAAGTGATCAGGGTTATCAAAGAGCTCAAGGTTGAGAAGAAGCATGTCTACACTCTTGAAAACGAATTAAAGATAGAAAGGGAATAGGTCCTAAATCTTAAAATCAAGGTTTAAGAATACAAACATGTTGAAGAAACGCTCAGGGAAGCATTAAAGGAAACCAACAAGGAAAGAGAAGCAATGGAAGATGAAATAGTTTCTCTACGAAAGCAAGTAAAAAATGGAAAAACTCTTCAAAACTACACCAACAGCGCCAAGGCATTGGAAGAAATCATCAACAATCAGCGATCAAACAGTGACAAGATTGGTCTTGGTTACAAAGAAAAATATGAAAAGGAGCCAAGTCCTCCTATGACAACAAAAGAAGATGGATATGCAAAATATAACAAGCAGGTAGACCTCCCAGCGAACTCAAGAGATGAGGACTCGCAGGAAGAACTATGGAAGACAATTCCTTGAAGAAGATTTCCTCCCAGGGATCAACATATCTTCTATGGCCATTGTTATTCATGTGGAAGATTTGGACATAGAGCTATAGAATGTCGCACATATGTTTGGAATAAATATAGTTTCAGAAGATCTTTCAAAAATGGATATTCCGGAACTCAGCAGAATATTAACAAATTTGATCATTTGAGAGATGATGTCGAATGTTACAAATGTAATAATTTTACACCTAGCTAAAAATTGCAGACTTGGAAGTTCCTCAAAGGAATTCTCGTAAAATCAGAATGAACAAATATGGAAAAAAAAACTGAAAAATGTGTTATTGCTCTAAAGGCTCAAAGCAACAGAAACGTTTGGTATGTTGATAGTGGTTGCTCAACTCATATGATTGGAGATAGGAATAAGTTCATATCCTTAAAGGAAAAGAAGGATGGAACAGTGTCTTTTGGAACTGACGGGTCTTCAAAGTTCAAACGTCATAGGAGTAGATACAGTCACACTTGGAAGCAAGAATGCATTAGCAAAAGATGTGTTGTTGGTTGAAAATATGAATCACAATTTGCTCAGTGTTGGAAAAATGTGCGATCAAGGACACACGATGCTATTTAACTCTAAGAAATGTGAAATCAGGAAAGCAAGTTCGGTAAAATTGTGGCTACAACAAGCAAAGCTCCAAATGACATATATATTTTGGATGAGACACACAAAGGGTGCTTTTTGGAGAAAGAAGACGAAAGTTGGTTATGGCACAAAAGAATGGGGCATATAAATTTCGACAATTTGGTCAGGATCAGCAAGAAGGAAGCAGTAAGAGAAATTGCTAAAATTTCAAAACCTGCCAATATGATATGTGAATCTTGTCGGCACAGCCAACTCACAAAAGTTGAGTTCAAAACAAAAGAACACTTTGCATCGCGTCCATTGGAATTAATACATACTAATCTATGTGGTCCTATGAGAATAAAAGGTTTAGATGGAGAATTATATTTTATGCTAATGATAATCATTACACCAAAATGACAGCCCTTAGCTTCTTAAAGAAAAAGACTAAGGCATTCGAGTGTTTTAGAATCTACAAGGAATTGGTCGAAAATGAAATTGATTTGAAGAGCAAATGTCTGAGATCAGATAATGGCGACGAATTCACTTCAAGGTATTTCAGCAGTACTATGATGAAAATGGAATAAAAAGGCAATTCTCAACATCCAAAACACCGCAGCAAAATGGAGTAGGCGAAAGAAAAAATAGAACTGTACGAGAAATGGCCAGAACAATGTTAAATGACTCAAAATTAGATGATAAATTCTGGGTTCAAGCAATCAATACAACTGTATTCATTATAAACATAGGTTTGCTAAGCAACAATTGTAACATGACTCCATACGAATTATGGAAAGGAAGATTGGCTAACATCAAATACTTCAAAATA
Source organism: Pinus albicaulis (assembly GCA_034641835.2). Lineage (NCBI taxonomy): Eukaryota > Viridiplantae > Streptophyta > Pinopsida > Pinales > Pinaceae > Pinus > Pinus albicaulis. The sequence goes on along the minus strand of CM076583.1, from coordinate 586,101,424 downwards.
TTTGGAAGCAAATGCTACATCAAACGAGAAGCTAAAAAATTGTGAAAGTTCGATTTCTGTGTCGATGAAGCTATTTTCATTGGTTATTCACCTAAGATGTAGGGAACGTTGCGCTGATCAAATTTGGATCAGGACCTAAGTGATAGCCCAAATTTCAAAATGTTCGAAAGTGTGCCGAACCTGAGCGATCTGATAGATCTCGTCTTCTTGATTTCAGCGTCGCGAACGGTTCGAAAAACCGACACAGTATGAAGAAGTTATTGTGATTTGAAAAGTCCAGTAAACTGCAAATTTTGACACTTGACCGAGGTTTACTAGGCAATTGTACAGTCAACAAAAAGGAATATTCCTTCTGAGCCAGTCGCATGCTAACAAGTGGCGCGATTTTATTGTTGGATGGGTTGTACATATTGGTATGAGGACCAATCGGAGGGTGACACGTGGCCAGCCTTGAGGCCGCCATGTGTCCCATTAGTGGTGTATCAAAATTTTGGGGTGAGGCCACAGGAGTCGAACCCTGGACCTCCGACAAGGCACGCCCAAGTCTTAACCACTCACACTGCAAGATGTCATTTAACCTATGGAGGAGTCAAGTTTTATTTAATTTGTAATGCATTTGGCATTGGGGGTTGGGAGTGTCGGCAATCCCAACCTGCCAGCGGTCCCGTGGAGCATTCACATGACAAACAGTTAAACGACGGTTTTGAAACCTCTGTCGTCTCCGCCAACCTACCCGCAAGCTTATTGTTAATGCATGTCAGATGCAACGGTCAGTTGTTTCCCCGACGGTTTCGTTCAACCCAAGAATTAAACTCCAAGTTCGGGAACCTTATCCCAAGGTTTAAGCGGAGTTCTGCCAACCATAAGTGGTAACCGCGGGTTGGGGGTTGACATGTGTCCAACCGCCCAAGCACAACATTTATCATTATGGTTAAATTCGACGGGATTTTGGAGGCACGTTTTATATGGCGGAAAATGCCTAATCTAACTCCAAAGCAGGAGTCCGTTGAAATTTGGTTACCAGAGGACATGTGGTTCCCTAAGGCTTTGATCTTTGGCCTAGGGAAAAGTGTCCAAAAGAATTTAATTTTTCTCCTAAAGTGACTTTATAATTTTATAAAGTCAAATCTAATTTAAAAGTGACTTTATGTGATAAAGTTACTAAAGTCTACTTTTAAAGTGACTTTAATAAAGTCAATGTAAAATTAGAAAGGAAAAGTGACTTTGGAAATAAATGACTAAGTGGGTCTTTATTAAAGTGGGGTGAATTAAAAAATAGAAAGTGAGATTTAAATGAGCATTTAATCTCAGCCCTAGATCTCAATCTATTTCAGCCATTGGATTTAGGGATTCCTCAAAAGTCACTTAAGGTTAGGTTAAAGGAGGAAAAGGAGGAAAAGATCATTCATTCTTTCATGAGCAGATTGAGAGAAGGAGAGCAAGAGAGCAAGGGAGATTTCTGGGCAGTGAGGAGAAGGAGGCAGCAGCTTGGCACACTTTCCAAGGACAAAGCCAAAATAAGACCGCATAAAAGTTAGCACACAAGGAAAGGTGATTTTTGGCACGCATTTTCTAGAGTGAGGTCAGATGTTAGCACAGATAAGGAAATGCATACAAGTTTGCAGCTGTAGAACTGGTGGAGCAGAATCATTGCTGTCAGTACATTTTTCATGTGGGAGGCCGTACAGCAAGTGGCTGTAACTTGGCACGCATTTCTAGGCAGAAATCCGTACAGCCGTACAGTTGTTTTTCTGCACAGAAACCAAGAAAACCGTACAGCAGAATTTATGGCAGCTTGCATGCTTTTCTAGGCAGTCCGTACAACAGCATTTAAGGCTGAAATTTGGGCACGAAAATCGAGGAGGCCGTACAACATTTATTGTTGTTCTGTTTTTGTTGTTTGCACATTTTCTGAGGCAGTGGTTAAGCACGGAAAACGAGATAAGTTGTAAAGTTTGCTTGCTGATTTTTGCTGAATATTTCTCTCACTGTAAAAAGCATTTTCCAGAAATAAGAAGGAGCTTTCGAACTGGTTTTCCCCAAGAGTTGTAGGGGGTTTTTCCAAGGTCACCTTGACCAAAAATCACTGTGTTTAAATGTGTTGAATGGTTGTTTGTATCTGCTGATATTTATTTCTGCATTTTCCAGCATTCTGTATTTTTTCCAGAATTTGTGTTTTCAGCAAAATTTATTTTCCAGCTTGTTAAATGTATGGATATGGGAAAGAGCATTAACTATTTTGGAGAAATAAGGTGAAACTGAAAACCGGGGTGGGAAATAGAAAATTTCTACATGGTATCAGAGCTTGAGTGCTGAAAGAGCAGTTTGGGACAGCAAGGAGAAAAAATACAGCCTGCTGATTTTTCACTCAGAAAATTCCAGCAAGCTGATTTTTTCACAAACAGAATTTTTACCTTTACTACAGCAATGCTATTTTTCAGTTTTAGGACAGCAGGATGTCTTTGGGACTGAGGGTGGAGGATAGGTTGGATGGGCATACCAATTACAGTGTTTGGAAGGAGAGAATGCAGAGTATCTTTGAGGAGGCGGAAGTCTGGGACATAATTATTGCTGTTCTGTTTTTGTTGTTTGCACATTTTTCGAAGCGGTGGTTAAGCACGGAAAACGAGATAAGTTGTAAAAGTCTGTTTGCTGATTTTTTTGCTAAATATTTCTCTCACTGTAAAAAGCATTTTCCAGAAATAAGAAGGAGCTTTCGAACTGGTTTTCCCCAAGAGTTGTAGGGGGTTTTTCCAGGGTCATGTTGACCAAAAATATCCGTGTCAAATGTGTGAATGACTGTTTTTATGCTTGCTGATTTTTAATTCTGCATTTTCCAGCATTCTGAAAAAATTTCCAGAATTTGTGTTTTCAGCAAAATTTATTTTCCAGTTTGTTAAATGTATGGATATGGGAAAGGGCATTTAACCATTTTGGAGTAATAAGGTGAAAACTGAAAACCGGGGTGGGAAACTATAAATTTCTACATGGTATCGGAGCTTGAGTGCTGAAGGGCAGTTTGGGACAGCAAGGAGGAAAATTACAGCCTGCTGATTTTTCACTCAGAAAATTCCAGCAAACTGATTTTTCACAAACAACAGTTTTACCTTTACTACAGCAGTGCTATTTTTCAGTTTTAGGACAGCAGGATGTCTTTGGGACTGAGGGTGGAGGATAGGTTGGATGGGCATTCCATTTACAGCATTTGGAAGGAGAGAATGCAAAGTATCTTTGAGGAGGCAGAAGTCTGGGACATTATGGTGCATACCACACAGAACCCTGTAAATGTGCCTACTGATGCTACTCAGTTGGCAGCATATAATAAAAAGAACAACAAGGGTAAGAGATTGATTCTAGATGGAATCAAAGACCATTGCATTCCTCATGTGAGAGGAAAGAGAAATGCTCATGAGATGTGGACAACATTGTCCAATCTCTACCAAAGTACCAATGAGAACCGGAAAATGGTCCTGAAGGAGAAGCTGAAAACCATTAAGATGGGTAAGACTGATAGTGCAGCTGGATATCTCACAAAGATTACTAATGTGAGAGATGAGTTGGCAGTAATTGGAGAGGTCATTCAACCCACTGAGTTGGTGTGGATAGCAGTGAATGGCCTCCCCAGTTCATGGATGAACTTTGCCGATGGGGTTTGTGCACGTGAGACCCTTCCCACATGGGAGAGGTTTTGGGATGATTGCATTCAGACAGAGATCAGGAAAGGTCAGCTTGGGGCAGCCAAGCCGGTTGAGCAGGATGAGGATGTAGCACTGTTGGCAGGACGCAAGAAAGGCAAAGGGAAGAAGCAGGCTTCCACAAGCAATGGTGGGGGCAAAGGCAAAGGTAAAGGTAAACAGGATAACACACAGAAGGACTATTCCAAAGTGAAGTGTTGGAATTGTCATAAGATGGGACACTATGCAGTTGTGTGTCCGGAGAAGAAGAAGAAGAAGGGGAAGAACCAGAGCATGGCAGCTTCAGCAGAGGTTGAGGACTTTGCAGATCGTTTTGACCGGGAGTTTGGGTTCATTGCGTGTGAGTCCTCTAGTGTGGGATTATCTGCCATAGAGGTTCAGAGGGAGCATGCATTTCCCTCGATTAGCGGAGCATCTTCGGGTATCTGGTATGTGGACAGTGGGGCTTCACGTCACATGACAGGAGTCCGTGAGTACTTCTCAGAGCTTTCAGAGAGTGGCACCGATGTAGAGGTAGTACTCGGTGATGACAGAGTTGTTAGAGCAGTCGGTGTGGGAACATTGACATTTCAGAGGGAGTCCAAACCTCCCTTGAAGGTGTCAGATGTTCTTTATGTGCCAAGGATGAGGAAGAACCTCATATCCGTCTCAGCTTTGGAGGACAGAGGATATGAGATACTGTTCAGGGGTGGATAGGTGCTGATGTATCCCAGGGGCGCTCCAGCTGATTCAGCTAGAGTGATAGGTGTACGCCATGCAAAGGTGTACAAGTTTGCATTTCAGCCCCTTTTGGCATTGAGCAATAGTACCGACAGCAGAGCTAGCAGTTCTGAGCTGTGTGAGATTTGGCACCACAGGATGGGGCATATGTATCATGGAGCCTTGAGGACTTTGCGGGAGATCACTACAGGTGTGCCAGATTTCAGTACTGATCACTTTGATACTTGCAGAGGATGTGCGATGGGCAAGTTTGCCAAATCCCCTTTTCCCAGCAGTGACAGCAGAGCGACTGGGATACTTGATTTGATTCATTCCGATGTGAGCGGTCGGATGTCTCATGTTTCCTTGAGTGGGTATGAGTACTATGTCTTATTCATTGATGATCACTCCAGGAGGACCTGGATCTATTTCTTGAAGACCAAGAGTGAGGTTTTCAAGCGGTTTCAGGAGTTCAGAGCTCTTGTGGAGACACAGACAGGTCGGAAGATCAAGTCCCTGAGGTCGGACAATGGAGGAGAGTACACCCTTGGAGAGTTTGTTGACTATTGTGCGAAGGCAGGCATTAGGAGGGAGTTCACTGTTCCTTACAACCCCCAGCAGAACGGGGTTGCGGAGAGGAAGAACAGATCCATCGGAGGGGCTGCCAAAGCCATGTTACATGATCAGGGGTTGCCATTGTTTTTGTGGGCCGAGGCCTGCAACACAGCTGTTTACTTGCAGAACAGGAGTCCGCATCGTGCCTTGGGGCACATGACTCCGGAGGAGGCTTTTTCTGGGAAGAAGCCTGATATTGGTCATCTTCGTATCTTTGGGTGTATCACATACTCTTACATACCCAAGGAGAAGAGGACCAAACTAGAGCCCACCGCAGAGAAGGGTATCTTTGTGGGCTACAATGAGACCTCAAAGGCCTTTCGGATTTACATTCCTGCACAGAGGAAAGTTGTTGTCAGGCGGGATGTGAAGTTCGAGGAGGACAGGGCCTTTAGGAGGTCACGGGAGTTAGAGTATCTGGATCAGCCAGACCCTCAGCAGCAGTTGAGTCAGTCACAGGGATCCAGTGGGCAAGGATCAGGAGGATCCGGAGGTACATCTATGACGATGTCAGGTCCGTCAGTGGGGAGTGGCTCGCAGAGTCAGAGGGGTGGTGCTATGGGCAACACGCAGAGCAGTCCACAGAGCAGTTCACTGGGGAGTCCACTGATGGACAGTTCACACGGTACCTCAGCATCTACAGGTTCAGGTGCAGGCAGGAGGACAGCAGACAGACAGTCAGGAGTTCAGGCTCCTAATGTTGAGGAGGAGGAGTTTTATTCTCCGGCGGGAGAAGTGCACTCAGGGAAGAGGAAGCCCAAGTGGCTTCAGGACACCTTGAGAGATGCCACATCTGTTGCTGAGCCTAAGAGGCTGGTCAGAGAGAGCAGACCACCTGAGAGGTTTTGTAGCTATATGGAAATGGCTACCAGCATCCTTGTCTTTGAGCCTTCTAGCTATGAGGAGGCAGCTAGCCAGCAGGTCTGGAGAGAGGCCATGCAGGAGGAGTATTCTTCTATTATGAAGAATGATGTTTGGGAGGTGGTGCCGAGGCCTGAGGGCAAATCCGTGGTTACTTCCAGATGGCTTTACAAGGTAAAGCATGCTGCAGATGGCAGCATTGAGAAATTCAAAGCGAGGTTTGTGGCTAGAGGGTTCTCCCAGGTAGAGGGAGTTGATTATGAGGAGACTTTCGCTCCCGTGGCTCGATATACTTCGATCCGCTCCATTATATCGATAGCAGCAGAGATGGGTTGGAAGATCCACCAGATGGATGTGAAGACTGCATTTCTCAATGGCTTCATACAGGAGGAGGTGTACATTGAGCAGCCACAAGGCTTTGAGGTGCATGGGAAGGAGTCCCATGTGTGCAGACTGAAGAAGGCCCTTTATGGCCTGAAGCAAGCTCCCAGAGCTTGGTACTCCAAGATAGATACTTACTTGCAGAAGATGGGTTTCACAAAGAGTGAGGCAGATCCGAACCTTTACTATATTGTGATAGGTGAGGAGCCTCTCATTCTGGTGCTGTATGTGGATGAATTAGTCATTACAGGTGCAGAGAGACTCATAGAGCACCGCAAGAGAGATCTTGCGGTGGAGTTTGAGATGAAGGACATCGGCTTGATGCATTAATTTTTGGGTTTGGAGGTGTGGCAGGAGGAGGGGCATTTCTTCCTGGGACAGGGGAAGTATATTGTGGACATCCTTGGCAGATTCCACATGGAGGATTGTAGACCCATGTCGACACCGATGATCACCAACTGGAAGAAGCTTCATGCTTCAGATTCCGAGTTGGTGGATCCCACATTGTACAGACAACTGATTGGTTCCTTGATGTATTTGGTCAACACTAGACCAGATATTTGTTTTGCAGTCAACACGATGAGTCAGTTTATGTGTGAGCCTAGGAAGGTTCACTGGGTGGCTGCAAAACACATTTTGTGGTACTTGCAAGGGACAGTGGATTATGGTTTGGACTACAGGCAGGGGGATGGAGTGAGATTGGCAAGTTACACTGATTCTGATTGGGCAGGTTGTGCTTCTGATAGGAAGAGCACTTCAGGGTGCTGTTTTGGGTTGGGTTCGGCAGTGGTGTCATGGTTCAGCCGGAAGTAGCAGCCAGTAGCATTGAGTTCAGCGGAAGCAGAGTATATGGCAGCCAGTCTTGCTAGTTGTGAGGCCATCTGGCTTCGCAAGATGTTGTTTGGCTTATTTGGTCAACCGTTGAGACCTTCAGTGATTTACTGTGATAATCAGAGTTGCATTAAACTCACAGAGAATCCAGTATTTCATGACAGGTCAAAGCATATCGGGATCAAATATCATTTCATCAGAGACTATGTTCAGAAAGGAGCTGTGAAGCTTGAGTATATTCCCACCGATGAGCAGGTTGCAGATATTCTTACCAAAGCCTTACCACGGGGCAAGCATGTCTACTTCAGAGACAAGATGGGTGTGGTGAGGAACACCCCTTCCTCGGTAAGAGGGAGTGTTGAAATTTGGTTACCGAGGGACGTGTGGTTCTCTAAGGCTTTGATCTTTTGCCCAGGGAAAAGTGTCCAAAAGAATTTCTATTTTTTTTCATAAAGTGATTCTATAAAGTTATAAAGTCAAATCTAATTTAAAAGTGACTTTAAGTGATAAAGCATAAAGTCTAATTTTAAAGTGACTTTAAGAAAGTCAATGTAAAATTAGAAAGGAAAAGTGACTTTGGAAATAAATGACTATGGGTCTTTATTAAAGTAGGGTGAATTAGAAAATAGAAAGTGAGATTTAAATGAGCATTTAATCTCACTCTAGATCTTAATCTATTTTTCACCATTGGATTTAGGGGATTCTCAAATTCACTTAAGGTTAGGTTAAAGGAGGAAAAGGAGGGAAAAGGTCATTCATTCTTTCACAAGCAGATTGGGGAGAAGGAGAGAAGGAGAGCAAGGGAGATTTCTGAGCAGAGAGGAGAGAAAGAGGGGCGTACCGATAGAGACTTCAACAAAATTCATACAAAGAAACAAGAAAGAGGCACTAAGCCTAAGGCATAAATCCACATGCCATGTTGGGTACATTTTTTGAGGGAGAGAGGCACAGTTTTCAAGGAAAATCGTACAACACCTTCGTATTTATTTCCTTCTGGCAGACTCTGTAAGTACTAAAAATCGTGAGAGATACTCATATTGGTGGTAATTTAATTTCTAGAAATTCTGACAAAGAAATTTCGTACAACAACTGCACATATTTCGAGGCAAATGAGCACCGAAAAATCGAGGAGGAGGGTTTGGTTATCAACTAGATAGTCCGTACAAAGAAGACGATCGGAGCAGCTGGGCACAAAAATTCCAGAAGCTTAGTTCAGAATTTAATGTTGTAATAAAAGCTTCTTTAAAATTTCTGTTTTGGGTTTTATCGGTTTTTGCACGTTTTCCAAGGCAAAAGTGAATGCACTAAATCGAGATAAGTACCTGTTTAGTTGCTGAAATTTTTCTGCAATTTCTGCCCTAATCAGGAAAATCATTTTCAAATAAGAAGGAGCTTCCCAACCGTTTTCTCTAAGAGTTGTAGGGGGTTTTTCCAGTGGTCACCTTGACCAAAATCTCATATTCAAATATGTTGAATGACTGTTTCACTAATGTTTGTTTTATTTCTCGTTAGCTTCAACATTCGTAAAGTTTTCTAGAATTTGTGTTTCAAATAAAGTAATTTGTGTTTCAAAGATAGTAATTTTTGTTTCAAAGAAATAAAAATTATTTTTCTGATTGTTGAATGTAAGGATATGGGAAAGGGCATTTAACTAAAAGGAGAAATAAGATATCGAAACCAGGGTGGGAAAACAGGAAATTTATATAGTATATTGTGAAAGAGATCACTAATGGAGTGTGCAAAGCATGCACACGTTGGCGCAGAGAGAGTCTTCCTAGGGTACATCAGAACGAAGTTGATTAAATCTATATAGGGATAACCCCGTGCCTACCAAATGACTATATGGTTGGAGAATTGAAATCCACTTGTCTACGCACTACATGTAGGACATATGCAAGAAGGTGTGACATGAGAATGTAGAGGTAGTGCGTTAGTTGGGAAAAACTAGCCGTTGGAACATGGCCACCAGGTGAAAAATCGATTGTACCGCTGGATGGAACAAGTATTTTGCATATAATTACAAGTTAGTGCCATCATACAACTGCTTTATCATGTAGTGCCTATAAAAGTAAGGTTGGTGTCGCATTGCTTCCTTGTTTGAGTGAATCGCACCTTGTCATTATCTTTGAGAACCTTATGTCTAGCCATGAGACCCAACATCCGATGTGAGCAACCCCGAATTAATATTCAAAACCCGTAATGACGTGCTACTAACCATGCTACCGAGATGCTACCTAGGATCACTCGTGCTCGCCATAACATCTACTAAACCAAGCTTTGATGATGTGCACGGTTGTCCTCGAAGTGCATGAAGCTGTGTCCGCACTTATGAGAAAAGGGAAAGATGACGCAGGGGTCATCCTCCAAGTCGGGAGATTGCCAGACCGATGATGTCCCCATGCCAAGCATCAAAGGATAATTCTGGTAAGACTGGATAAAGAGGACTATGAGCACAACTAACGAGGCCATGCTCTTTGTTGAGCCCATCTTGTGGTTCCCAGGAGTCGGTCTTTACTTCCATCGTAGATCATTTTATTGCATTTCCCCCATTTTTAGGTGTCTCATTCAACATTCTCATCTCGCATTCCATAGTGGCATGCCAATATCCCATCAAGGATTCCTTTGTCACTCATTCTCCCTCATGTTTGTGTCTCTGCTAGGTTGGTCAAATTTATCAAAATCATTAAAGGATTTTCACTCATTTACAATATAGATGGTCTTGTCAAACAAGATGTCATTTCAATAACTAGGTCTAGGGTTTGGTCTTCAAAATGTCAAATAATGCCCGGCAGCCATGATGTCTTTAATAAGTTTTCATTTCAAAATTTTTATCATCAATAATGCTCAAGGATTATTCTTTTTCAAAACTCACAGGAAGAAATTGTCAAATTTGGAGGGTCTCGGTTACCTTCACCGCAGCACAAGTACTATCTCCACTTGGCATGGAAGGGGTCTCGCCTTGACATCAGCATGTACTGCATGCAGGAAAGAGGCCTATGCACGATGAGGGCCCTTCGTGAGGCCAAGACACCGATTTTACACTCATTAATGTTGATTTGAGCTCTCCTAGCTCAAAGATGAGAGAGACTACATCCAGAACAGAAGTCAAGATCGACACATTGGACTGTGAAGTTGAAGAGAGCTCAAGGATTATAAATTACTTGAGCAATGAATAAACAACTCGGAGGATCAGGCAGACACTACCGGGAGTTGCAGAATCCGGAAGATCGGAATTGGCCTGGAAGAGACCAGTGACATGACACCTTTTGAGTACATTTGGCTTGAGAGAGCCAAATTCATCTTGAGAAGCTGTTGCCAAAGGCCAATAGGGACAAATACTTGCTCGTGCACATGAAGAAACACTATTGGGCCCGACAATAATGCTTTGTGGTAGCCAGGATGAAGATCCGAAGGCGAGGGTTGAAGAGAGCATTGGAAACGGCGAAAAAGGCTTCTTGATCCACTCCAAATATTACTTGGGCTTTGGCTAAGTATGGCACATGATGGGGTATGTATCTACCCCCAATTTCAACAAATTTGGAGTAAATTTTGTCATTTTTGAAATTTTGGTCACAAAACAAGCTTCTTTTCTCGCTTCGACGCATCACGCCACTTGGCGGCCATGCCATGATTAAGACATTTTCCTGAGGAAAACTTGACATTTTTGATTTTTTTTGAAAAATTATGCATGCTCGTGTGAATGTCCGAGAGATTTCATGTCTGGTGGTTTAAAGGGTCAAAAACACTTTGAAAATGGCCTTTCTCGTTTCTACTTTTTGCACCAGTGCAAACCACTTTGGGCGATTGTAGTTTTGGAGGGGAAAATGACATCCAAATCCAAAAATTCCACTTGCTGATAGTTGACAGGCAAGGATTTAACGAGCTATCATGAGATCAATTTGGACTTTGGGAAGTGCCTCAAAATCAGCTCCAAAGTGGTTTAACGCATTGAGTTTTTGGTCACGAACATAGAGAAATTTGGCCTCATTTTCACTCTTCAAATTTCTAAATTCACCCAGCTTTTGACTAGTTTCACGTTTGATGTAACTATTGATTTATATTGATGTAACTTGATGACTATGATGTAAGTTTGGCTCATATTTACTTTTAGAGGATTCATTCACTAAAAAGTGAAAATTAAAATGAATGAATCAGCTTCTCCACATAGAGGCAAGTTGTTTCGATTGCTCAGGATTTCGGCCTTGCTTAGAATTGGTTGAAACAAATCCTAGAAGGATGAGCTAGACCCTAGAGGCATGAAGGGGGTTAGGATGGTCTATATCATGTATTTTCTCCGAGATATTTTCGTGGTTGTACCTGGGAAAATTCTTGGCACCCTCATTGTATATTCATTTCAGCTTTTTGGCAAAGGAAAGCACTGTAGTTTTGCAGTAAAGACTATAACTCTGTGGCTCTAATTTTGATGATGTTTTTCTCCATGTATCTATAAATTTAATTAATGTTATATGTATGCCATTTCCTTCTCTTGTTTGAATTAAACAAATGAGTAGCTAAGGTGCAGAATTCATTAGTTTGTTGGTGTCTCCCCGCCTTAAACTTTTGTTTAGTTTTATATGTTTTCACAAGTCAAGAGACTTTGCACCTCTCTTTGCCTCCTCTTCACCCTCAACAGTATTTTCTATCCATTCAATTAATTTAATACATCAAATCCGTTGCCTTCTCGCCCCAACTTGAACTCGCAAGAATTTGGCCTCATCCCCAAGCTTCTCCAAAATTGTCTTTCCCTTCTTTCCAACAAACCTCCCAAAAAAAAAAACAAATCCACCTATTTGCATGTCTATCCTAAAATCGCTGTTGTTTTATTCATCTCAAGCCCCTTTGAAAACTTTTTGATTGGAGATTGACCCGTAGAGAGCTCTTTCTCCGTTCTCGGTAGGGCTAGCTACCAGATGAGCGTGGTTTGGTGTTATCCCGTCTCTCGCTTCCTTCACCGAGGTGGATATAGGAAATAATATAGTGGCAACCATATTGGGGAGTAGAAAATGGTTTGTTTGTTGGTGTTACTTGTTTCATAAGCTATAGACTAGAGCCTCGGGTTATGCCAAGTAGCCTTTGAAACACTTTTTCTTTGCATTGAAGTGGGTATAGATAAACGATTCTTCAAATAACTCCTGCCTAGCTTGTGAACGCGACCACTTGACTTGTGAATTACCCCAGTATATCAGATCATTCTGGACTTTTGGGTGAGTGAGTCTATAATATGATAGGCTGAAATAAATCGGTTGTGTCCCTTTGATTTTTGAATAGATCAACACACTGGCTTCCAGAAGACATACTAGAGCAAATCCCGATCCTGATCCACCTCCAGTATATGAGAATCCCAATCTAATTCCAAGAATCCTCCGTCGAGAAAGTCCCGTGATTCCTTTGTTTAAATCTCATTCATGCCCTACTGTATTTGAATTCCTTGAAGATATTGAGTTTGATGATCAATTCGAGTTGTCGTTGTTTGAAACTAAGTCTGAAAGTGCTACTAGTTCTACTTTCATAAATCCTGAGTTTATCAAGTATCTTGAGATTGAACAAGCTAATAGATCCATTGATAGTTACATCTTGAACATTCAAAACTCTATTGTGGCAACGAATATCCCTGAATTCATCGAATCTGCATCTGAAACTCTTGGTCCATCAGCAGTTACTTCTGATTCACAAATCCCCACCGAGCCTTCTTTCATTGCTACCATTCTCGTGCAACCATCTATATCTGATCAGAAATCTGCAGTAGTTTCTCCTCCATCCCCACCACATACACCTCGTACATCTACTGCTCCTACTCCACCCGTTTCTCCAAGACAGATTATAAATCCACCAAGAGCAATGGCTGCTAGATTCGCACCTCTTGTCTTGCCCCAGAACTTGGATCCCATGCCCGCTGATTATCAGAGTAAAATCCCTTTGTTTGATGGTACTCCTCAAAGTGTGCCCGCTCAGCAGCATATTGATAGAATGACAGACTTCTTTGATCTCCATGAAATTGATGAAGAGAATGTCACCATGAGATTGTTTGTGCAAACTTTTGGAGGTGAGGTACGCAAGTGGTTTAGAGCTTTGCAGCCCAGAAGTATTAATACATTAGATGAGCTTTAGAGACATTTTCTAGATCGGTGGGAAATGAAGAAATATCCACTTCAAATCACTTCTGAATATACCAAGATCAAATGTAATGCTGGTGAGTCCGTCCAAGACTATATTATCAGATTTAATGCGGTTTATAATGTAATTCCTGATGATTTGAGGCCATATAAGAAGTCATATTTGTTAAAATTCCTGGATGGTTTTGATCCGGAGATGGCCTATTCATTACAAGACAGAGATCCGCCCACCTTAGAGGATATGCAGAAGATTGTCATTAGTGTCGAGGCAAATTTGAATGACAAGAGAGCTAGATTGAGAGCAGAGAAGAAAGTTGTGATAAAGGAAGAAGCTTCTACATCTACATCAGATTAGCTACTTCGTAAAGTGGAAAAAATGTTTGAAAGGTTCACACTTGATAAGCCCGAACCGCAGATCCGAAATCCCAATTTCCGTGGTCAGCAGCAGCCCCAATTCAGGATCAAACAACGAGAGCAGCGAGTACAAGAACCAGCAGTCCAGCAGCAAGTAAAGACACCTCTTCAGCAGAATTTTGTTGGTCAGGATTCAGATGATGAAGATGATGTAGTAGGGGAGGAAAATCATTTCTTTACTCCTGATGATTTGCCCATTTATATCACCGAAGATGAGGAGTATGCAGAAAGTTCAGCGGTACAAAGAGATGAGGATTTTATCTTGGCTAATGATGCAGCTCTTGAGGAAGAGTCGGATGAGTATCAGAGAGGTTATATGAATGCCTTGTCAGCCCAGCAGAAGCAATATTCTCTTAGAAACAGAGATGTGCCTGTCAATCCAATCCAAAAGAGAAAGGAAGTTTCAGCACCTAAAAACGATTCACCTGTTGCACAAAAGAAAGCAAAAGAGATAGTTGATCTCGCTGCCACCAAGTCATCATCAGCAGAAAAATCAAATCAGCCAATTACATCGAGGGAGAAGGCTGAAAAGAAAGATGTTCCAGCCAAAGAGATCGAAAATACTTCAGCCTTTAGTTTGGAGAATGAAATTTCTAAATTAAAGGTATCCATTCCCTTGACTGAAATAATGAAGAACAACAATTATAGAGGTCAAGTTTCTAAAATTTTGAATTTCGATCCTATGTCTGATATGGTGAATATTGAAGATGATCAACCTGAACTGATATTTGGACCAGCTTTAGATGGTGAGTCTCCGGACAGTGAAGTGCCTCTTTTTTATATCAGTCTTCGATTGCATGAGTTTGTATTTCATAATGCCATGTTCGATTCCGGTGCTTCCCATAATCTTATGCCGAAAGCAATCATGGAGAAGTTGGGTTTAGACATCACTAGGAAGTACCATGATCTTTATTCATTTGATTCTAGCAGAGTGAGATGTATTGGGCTCATTAAAGACTTGGTTGTTAGTTTGGATCATATTCCTACAAAGAATGTTTTGATGGACATTGTTGTGGCAGACATTCCTCCGAGATTTGGTATGTTGCTTTCCAGATCTTGGGGAGAAAAATTGAAAGGGACATTACAATTATATTTCTCCTATGCAATGATTCCCGTGTTTGGCCAAATGAGAAAGTTGTACTGGGAACAAAAAATGAAGTATATGATTACAACCAAGGAGAAACCGGTTAATCATCCGATTAATTATGTACATACAGATTTAGAGTCTTTTGTTTTGTTTGTCGATAGTTTCAATGATGTAGATAGTCAGTTAGTTCAAGAAGAAGATATTCCAGAGATTACCGAGAATTTCAGAGAAGTTTTGCAGAAAGAAAGGCAAAAACCGGAAAGCACAGTTGAGCAATCAGCTAAAGATAGTGGACAGCAAGCAGAAAAAACAGAGCTAGCACAATTTCAGCACTTAGAAGATGATGAAGAGGGTCTATGGACCATGGATTTCGATGGTGCAGTCGGGAGTGATGGTGCTGGAGTTGGTATTTGGGTATGCAGTCCTTTTTCTGCTCCAAACAAGGTACCGAGCAATGTACGGGTATGTTCTTACAAGTTAACATTCGATTGTTCAAACAATGAGGCTGAGTATGAAGCTCTGATTGTTGGCCTAAAAATTCTTAGAAAGCTGAATGCTAAGAGAATTGCAGTTTATGGCGACTCCGAATTGGTGATTAAGCAAGTGAAGGGTGAATACCAAACGAAGCATCCCCGAATGCGGGCTTACCGAAACGTTGTCCTTGATATTTTGAAGCATTTTTCAGATTATACCTTGACTTGTATTCCTCACATTCAAAATGGAATTGCAGATGCACTTGCTAAGGAAGCAAGTAACTTGAAGATCCCAATGAATTCAAGTAATAAGTTCGAAATCCATGTGAAGCACCGTCCTACCGTCCCGGATAATCAGAGATGTTGGCAAGTTTTCCAAGATGATGATGAGATTAATGATTTTCTGCAAAACAAAGGTAAGTTCAAAGATACCTCAATTGATGTAGAATATGATGATGGTGAAGCTGATGTTCAAGTCAATCAAATGGAAGTGTTGCAGCTGAAAGATAATGTTATTCCTAAGGGTTTGATACCTTTAGAAGAGCGCTTTGATCAAGATGATGTAGCTAAAAAACCAACCTTGCAGCCAACTGAAAAGGGAGTTGAAGATGTAAACATTGGATCAGATTAGAATCCAAAGATGGTGAAATTGTCAAAATCATTGCCACCGAAGGTAAAGGATAAATATATCAGTTTGTTTTCATCTTTTTCTAATGTGTTTTCTTGGGATTATTCAAACTTGAAGACGTATGATACCAATATAATTCAGCACACCATTCCTATCAAGCCTAATCAGAAGCCTTTCAGACAGAAGTTAAGAAGAATCAATCTGAAGTTGCTGCCATCAATTGAGAAGGATGTGAATCGATTATACAAGGCTAGAATCATTGTTCCCATCAGATTTTCTGATTGGATTTCCAATTTGGTGCTCGTTCGCAAAAAGACAGGTGAGATCCATTTGTGTATTGATTTCAGAAATTTGAACAAGGTGTCATTGGAGGACAATTATCCATTGCCTAAGATGGATCATATACTTCAGCGAGTAGTTGGAGCATCTCGTATGTCACTACTTGATGGTTACTCTAGATATAACCAAATTTTGGTCCATCAGGACAACCGAGACAAAACAACGTTCACCACTCCGTGGGGGACATTCCACTATGCCAAGATGCCTTTCGGTTTAAAGAATGTTGGTGCGACATTTCAACGGGCAATGGACATGGCTTTTGCGAATGAGAAGGATGTTTTTCTTGTTATATACCTTGATGATTTGACGGTCTTTTCCAATTCAGATGAAGAGCATATGTATCACTTGAAAATTGTCTTTCAAAAGTGCAAAAAATATGGTGTGTCACTTAATCCGAAGAAGAGCTTGTTTGCCATGGATGAGGGCAAACTACTTGGTCACATTATTTCAAAAGATGGCATTCGTATTGATCCAGCACGTGTAGAATCAATTCAGCAAATTGATCCACCCCAGAACAAGAAGGAGATTCAGTATTTTAATGGTAAGATGAACTTTTTATGCCACTTTGTCGCTAACCTTGCTGAACATCTTAGTGAGATTACAAATATGCTTAAAAATGACAGCCAAGTAAAATGGACTGAAGAGGCTGTAAAATATTTTAATTTGGTGAAGTTGGCACTATCTTCAGCACCGATGTTAATCAGCCCGGATTACACCCAAGATTTTATTTTGTTTTCATTTGCTTCAGAGCATACCATGGTAGCTGTGTTAATGCAGAAAAGAGATGAGCATGAGAAGCCAATAGCTTTTTTCAGTCGGACTATAAGAGATGCAACCTTGAAATATAACATCATTGAGAAGCAAGCTCTAGCACTGGTAAAGGAATTAAAGGATTTTCGGGTATACATTCTGCATTCTCATATTTTAGCTTATGTTCCTAACGCTTCCGTGAAAGATGTTTTAGTACAAACTGATCCGGAAGGAAGACGAGGTAAGTGGATTGCAGCATTGCTGGAGTATGATGTATAGATAAAGCCCACGAAGCTTATCAAAGGACAGGGGCTGGCAAAGCTTATGGCTGAATTGAATTTGCATGCTTTAGACATAAATCTGATTGCTGCTATGTCTGATGAGGATGACAAAAATTCGCCACTTCAGGTATCGGAAATTTTTGTTGCTTCTCCATGGTATTCAGATATTGTGTATGTTCTTCAAAATTTGTCACCACCACCCGGCATGACTAAAAACAAAGGTAGAACTCTGAAATTGAAGGCTACAAAATATTGTATTTTGAATTCTGCACTTTATTGGAAAGATCCTGGTGGTGTTTTGTTGAATTTTTTGGTGGAAGAAGAAGCAAAGCGAGTTATGGAGGATTTCCATAAAGGAGATTGTGGCGGTCACTTGTTTTGGAAAACAACAGCCAATAAGATTTTGAGAGCGGGATACTATTGGCCGACATTGTTTGCTGATGTGTATAATACTGTCAAGAGCTGTCACGAGTGTCAGATTTTCAAAGAAAAGCAGAAATTACAGCCATTGCCACTTAAGCCTATTGAGGTAAGCGCCCCTTTTCAGCAGTGGGGTTTGGATTTCATTGGGGAGATCCATCCTCCTTCTTCAGCTCAACATAGGTGGATCCTCATGGCGACAGACTATTTCAAGAAATGGATTGAATCAGTTCCCACCAGGCAAGCTACGGATGCGGTAATTATTTCTTTCCTTGAGAACAACATTTTGTCTCGCTTTGGTTTCCCGAATAAGATAATCACTGATAACGCAGCGGCTTTCAAATCAAGAAATATGATTGAGTTTTGTGACAAGTATCATATTAATTTGGTACATTCAACCGCCTATCATCCGCAAGGCAACAGATTGGCGGAATCTTCCAAAACATCTTTGGTTAACATCATTAAAAATTTGTTGAAAATCAATAAGAAAGGTTGGCATAAGAAGTTAGTAAATTCACTTTGGGCGGATCGAGTAAGTCAGAAAAAATCCATTGGTATGTCTCCTTTTGAGTTGGTATATGGAGTAGACACAGTGTTTCCTACCTCCCTTGCTGTTCCGATGGTCAAACTTCTTCAAGAAGCTGGTAGTGAAGAAAGTCATATGCAAAGAAGAATAAACCAGATGATTCATTTGGAGCAAACGAGAGATGAAGTTTTCAAGTTTCAGGAGAGGATCAAGAAAATTTATGACAGGAAAGCAAAGGCGGACAAGTTCCAATTGGAGGAAGTAGTGCTGAAGTGGGATGCTAGAAATCAGGACAAAGGTAAGCACGGTAAGTTTGAAAATCTCTGGAAAGGTCCCTTTAAGATTGCTGCATATCGTGGTCAGAATGCATTTCTTCTGAAGGAGATGAACGGGGAAGATTGTCCAGGAGGGCCGGTCAATGGTCGGCTACTCAAAAGATACCATTTCTGAGATGTTTTCTGCTTTTTACATTGCCATTGTACATACCATTTTATTTCAGTTTCATTTCAAGTGTGTGCTGTGGTCTTTCTTCGGTCTAGGGCCCGAAGTGAAGGCTATAATTCTGAAGAAGGATTTTAGATTTGGTTTCAGTTTTTCAAGTCATTTTTTAGTCATTTGAGTTTTAAAATTGAGTCATTTCGAGTCAAGTTTCAGTCAATAAATTGAGTCATCAGTCTTTTTTCGTTTTGTCAAAATAATGGATTCCATAGCCCAATGGATGAAGGCACTGCCTACTCTCCCAGAGATCTGCCGTTCTTGGCACCTCCCAGGAGCTACCATCCCCATTGGAGCCAATGTTAGAGTCGGTCTTTACATCCCTCTGTCAGAGATCATTTCTCTTATTGCATTTCATTTTTAGGTGTCTCATTCAGCTCATTCATCTGCATTCTGTTAGGGGCATGCCAGTATTTGACGGAAGGGCTTTGTCACTCATTCTCCCTCATGTTTGTGCCGGCTGGGTTGGTCGAAATTTATCAAAATTCATTAAAGTTGATTTCAGTCATTTACAGTCATAGATGGTCTTATGGTCAAACAAGATGTCATTTCAGCAACTAGGTCTAGGGTTTGGTCTTCAAAATGTCAAATAATGCCCGCAGGCCATGAGGATGTCTTTAATAAGTTTTCATTTCAAAATTTTTATCATCGATAATTCTCAAGGATGATTCTTCTTCAAAACTCTGTTTTGAGGAAGAAATCGTCAAATTTATTGTTTGTAATGAATATGTAATTTTTAAAGTTTTCCGTCATGAAGTACTTCAAATGCAGCCCTGGTCATCCTTTGTCGAAATCCAATGCCACCATCCCTGCAAAAAATCAACCAAGAAGCCATCATTTTAGCCAAAAAATCAAAGAGGAAACTTGAAAAACAGAGTTGTATTAAAAGTGAAAAAGTGCCAAGCCAAAACATTACAAAAATGGGTCTTCAAAAAGAAAAAATCAAAGCCATGACTTTATAAAGATATTTCTATGTTTATCAATGCCATTTGCATCCAAGAGATCGATTGAAAGTCGAAGTTTAGTGGTGAGAGGGCGAAACTGTAATTTTGAAGCCAAGACTGTGTTTAGAGTGCGCGCAGCGCATTGGGTAAGAGCGCGGCGCACTGGGCCTACTGCCATAGTGAATTTTACAATGGGCGCGGCGCATCCAGGAGACGTGGCGCACTGGGCTTGTGCACGGTGCACAGAGCCTCAAAGACAGAAAATCATCACGGCCTCAATAAAAATCAAAACAATTCCATCTCTTCTACTTCAAGTAAGTTTGAAAATGCTTGCCCATTGATTTTAGTCATGTGTGGTGTTGTTTGGAGGCAAATACATGATAGTTTTGGTTGGTGAAAAACAAACCCTATATCTATATCAAAATCTGCTCCCTTACGGTTTGAAATGAAGTGTTGAAATTTGACTCTGGTGCTAAACACTCCCACTCCATTGTTCATTTGTGTTCCCATCACTGTCACACTGTTATTACAGTCCTTTCCTATTCCCTCTGTCCCAAAACCAAACATATCCCTTGTTTCCATTTTCCCTATCCTAAAATCTACCAGTCCCTATCATGTTCCCTCTCCCATATCATTTGTAGTAAATTCCCAAAACCCCCATATCCCTAAACACAGTCAAGTGACTGTTTTTCAATTAATCTCACTTGACAAACCGCCACTTTTCCCACTGTTCATATTTCCTCATTGTCCCTATTTCCTATTTAGCATATTTGGTATTGAAAGACAAACACCAATTCATCATTTTCAAACAAACCAAACTCTTATTTTCACCACATATATATCAACATATACTTGTTATACACATTGCAAAGCACCATGTCAGAGACAAATTCATCATATGAGCAAGGATATGAGCAAGACAGTGACTCAAACATAGAGCTAAATGTATTGAGGAGGTCTCATAAAAGTGGCAGGCACGTCAGAGAAGAGCCCACTTCCTTGACTCAATTGCAGGCCTGCACGCTTGCAATGGCATGCTTTCAGCAACAGTCATGTTTTCAGTATTGTGAGATGATTTCTCAGATTCAGCATCATCAGGAGTTGGTTCGCTTATTTATCCTACATTTGCGTGATGGTCATGTAAACCTTGCTGGAGTGAACTTCACCTTGACACCAGAGACCATTTCTCAGGAAACCGGGATACCAAACATAGGTGAAGAGTGGAATAAGAGACAACAGCTGGATAGAGCATATTATGAACCTTACATCAGGCCTGGATATTTGAGGCAGCTTAGCAGGGTATTCCCTTTCTGGTTTCTGAAGGAGTCCTATGCGCCATTGATGAAACTCATCATCAGATACTTCAGCTGTGAGGGCCGGTTCTCACGCCTTTATGCATACCACATCAGACTTTGGATGCATTTCATGAGAGTGAGATTGATGAGTATTCCATATTTCATGTGTCGAAACATAGAGCGGATGACTTCCCTTGTGCAGAAGAAGACTCTAGAGCAGCAGCATAACAACATTTATCATTATGCGCTCATCAAGATTATTGTAGTACATCAGCTTGGATTGCAGGGCATCGCATGGGATGATTTCATTTCCCGTGACCTTTTCACAGCCCCTCAGCCTCCTCCATAGATTTTTCATGATGAGGGAGAGCCTTCACATTAGTTTGAGGTTCCCGAGACAGAGCCTGTCAGTGCTCCAGTGTGTGTTACATATCAAAGAGGCCACAGAGCCTTATTTGCAGCAGCACGACGAGTACTATCTCCACCAGGGGTGGAAGGGGTCTCGTTACCTTCACCAGCAGCGCGAGTACTATCTCCACTTGGCGTGGAAGGGGTCTCGCCTTCGAAATCAGCACAGGTACAGGACAGAGGAAAGAGGCCTATGCACGATGAGGGCCCTTCAGGAGGCCAAGACACTGATTTTACACTCATTGATGTTGATTTGAGCTCTCATAGCTCAAAGATGAGAGAGACCATCCAGGAACAGAAAGCTGAGATCGACACATTGACCGTGAAGTTTCAGAGAGCTCAGTGGATTATAAATTACTTGGAGCAGTGGAATAAACAACTGGAGGATCAGCAAACACTCACGGAGTTACAGAGAATCCGGGAAGATCGGGAATTGGCCCGAAAGAGACCAGGTGACATGACACCTTTTGAGCAGCAGATTTGGCTTGAGAGAGTCAAAATTCATCTTGAGAAGTTGTTGGTGAAGGCCAATAGGGACAAAGACTTGCTCAGGCACATGAAGAACCACTATTGGTCCCGCACACACGTTTGCAGAGCTAGGATGAAGATCCTGAAGGCGAGGTTGAGGAGAGCACTGAAACGGTGAAAAAGGCCTGATCCACTCCAAATATTGGCTGAAGCTTCTTTGGCTGAGCATGGCACATGATGGGGGAAATTCACTCCAAATTTCAGCAAATTTGGAGTAAATTTTGTCATTTTTGAAATTTTGGTCACAAAACAAGTTTTTCTGCTCGACGCGTCACGCCACTTGGCGCGCGCTTATGATTAAGACATCTTCTGGAGGAAAACTTGACATTTTTGGATTTTTTGTGGAAAATTATGCATGCTTAGGAATGGCTGAGAGATTTCATCAAGTTCTGGATGGTTTAAATGGTCAAAAACACCT
>CM076583.1:586041948-586079123 GCA_034641835.2 Pinus albicaulis | reverse complement strand
CAAGATTTGTCGCTAGGGGCTTCTCTCAACAAGAAGGCATCGACTATGAAGCATAGTTATTAAAACCGGAACCGGTGACCGGACCAGTGGACCTAATGAACTGCAGTCGGGAATCCTGTCTCAGGTGTTTCATATTTTATCTGCCAGTATTTTTCCTTGTAAAGAAATCAATTGCTGAAGAATTAATAAAACCCTCATCTGCTGCACAGGCTTTCCCGCATTGGGTTTTTCCGCATTGGGTTTTTCTGGGGACAATTGTCCAAATATAACTGTGTACATGTGATTGATTCTTGTGCTTATGTCTTTTACTGTTTATTTCTTTGCATATGTATTTGTGAATGTTGCAGTAGTATTTATTTTGATATTTTCCAGAAGATTTCTGAAAATAACTTATTGAAATAATAAGTAGGAGGAATAAATCTATCACTGCAATTGTATAGTTTTTCAAATTGAAAATTTCACAATAGTGGTTAGGGGCTTCTCTCAACAAGAAGGCATTGACTATGAAAAGACATTTGCTCCGACAATAAGGTATACAACGATTTGTTCATTGGTCTCTCTGACAACATCGATGGGATGGAACATCCAAGAAATGGATGTCAAGAATGCGTTTCTGAATGGCACAATTGATGAGGAAGTCTATATAGAGCAACCCTTGGGATTTGAAGTTAAAGATAGGAAGGCATATGTTTGGAGATTTAAGAAAGCATTATATGGCCTCAAACAAGCACCGAGGGCATAGTATGCTAGAATGGATGCATACTTACAAAGAATAGGCTTCACAAAAAGTTTTGCTGATCTGAACCTTTATATTAAGGTTGTAGAAGGAGAACCTATAATCATTCTTCTGTATGTGGATGATCTTCTCCTGACAGGTTTAGAAGGTCAAATTGAAGAATGTAAGAAGATACTAGCAGCAGAATTTGACACGAAGGATCTAGGGCTGATGCATTACTATTTGGGACTAGAAGTCTTGTAAGGACCTGATGAAATTTATTTGGGTCAAGGAAAGTACGTGATCAAAATGTTGAAGAGGTTTGACATGATGGATTGCAAACTGATGACCACTCCGATCATCACAAACTTGAAGAGACTAAGGAGTTCCAAATCGAGCCCTGTGGATCCTTCCACGTACAAACAATTGATTGGCTCACTGATGTACTTTGGTGAATACTCGATCAGACATATGTTTTGCAGTAAACATTCTCAGTCAATTCCAAGTGGATCCAAGGCATGATCATTGGATAACAACAAAACATATACTGAGGTATCTGCGAGGAACTATCCACTACTGCCTGAAATATGATAGAAGGAATGATGTTCATTGATTGGATATATAGTTTCCAACTGGGGAGGCAACGAGAAGGATGGAAGAAGCACTATAGAAGGTTGTTTCAGTTTGGGATCTTCCATGATCTTATGGATGAGCAGAAAGCAAGACACAATTGTTTTGAGTAGTGCTGAGGCAGAGTATGTTGCAGCCTATGAAGTAAGTAGAGAAGCAGTCTGGTTAAGGAAGCTACTATCCGACCTATTCGAAGGGCCGATGGACCCTACAATGATACATTGTGACAACACCAGTTGTATACGATTGTCTATAGACCTAATATTTCATGAAAGACAAATCATATAAACAAGAAGTATCACTATACTCGGGAGCTAGTACAAAATGGTGTGCTGCATCTACAATATATCTCCACTAATGAGTAAGTAGTTGACATATTGATGAAATCTCTTCCCAAGAAGAAGCTTGTGTACTTGAGAGACAAGCTTGGCTTAGTTGATATATCCTCCCTAGTTGAGAGGGAGAGATAGGCACATCATTCTTTTCTTCACTCTGATGTAACCATCTGACATCTGATACTCTTTGAGGACGAGGTAGTGCATCCAAGATAAGAGTAGTTGTGGACTGATATTCTTTGAGGACTAGCTATCCAAGACAAGAATAGTCCAAAGAAGGTCATACTCGTTGAACACTCGAGTGGAGTATGTACCTTGAGAGACAATTATGATGGTGTCTATAAATCATTGGTCTTGCCAGCATTGTGCTCTGATCTTGTGGAGAGATAGAGTTGTTAGTCAAGGCCGTGCTATGTGACAATGCTGGTTGATATGATGCTAGACAGATGGGTTACCAATCTGACTGTTCTTCTGAGATCTCTTCAGATTAAGAATGTCCATGTACCTCTTATGAATACCTCCCTAGTTAAGAGGGAGTGTTGAAAAATGTGTAATTAGGTTTGGTCTTCACAAGAATGAAATATATTTTTGATTCTTGTAAAATTTAAAATGAAAGAAAAATTATTATTATTATTTTGGAGCATGGGTTTCATGCTCAAGGTCTTTTATTTTATAGGTCGAGCACCCATTAAGTGCTTTTAGGGTTTGTCCTAGGTCAAGAAGTCAAAAGAGTAATTGTCATAAGTTGAAGACCCAACTGGGCATAGTTTAACTTGTAAAGAATTTTTTTTTGTCTTCAAAAGTGTCGGAATACCCTCCAAGACCAAGTTGGCTTGGGAGCTAGCAAGTCGACCTAAAGGAAGAGCCATGCCCACCCTTGAAGAGCGTATAAATGGAAGAGAACTCATCCTACTTGAAGCACACTCACTCATCACTCATTCTAGTGAAGGAAGAGGAAGGAGAAGGCAACAAAGGAGGATGAAGGAGACTTTTGTTTGGGCTAATTTTCTCTCACATGTGCTAAAGAGGACTAGGGTTTCTGCAACACATCTAGGGCTTCTATCTACAAGTTCAATCATGGAGAAAAAGAGGCAAAGAGGTCAAGCGAAGGTCACCAAGTGTCACTTTCAAGCTCCAGAAGTCAGAGAAAGACAAGCGAATGTCAGAGGAAGATCGAAGTTCCCATATGTGGCAACAACAACTATAGGGAGGCCGAAATTTCAGATCTGCGGTAGGAGACCGAAAATCTTGCAACAGGAGGTCGAAAAGGTGCTACTAGAAGAGATTTGACTAGGTTTGACTAGATCGAAGTTAGCACATCATCTGAAGAGGTTGGTCTTGTTTCTCTACTAGGACCTTGATTTGTCTCTTTAAGAGTTTGCATGCGACATGCAGAGTGTGCAAGTGAGTTGCACGCATGCGAATGTGTTGCATGTAAAACAAGCTAAATTTATGACTTGTATTTGTGTTAGAGCAGAGAAATTAAATATAGGATAATTAACTAAAGTAAAGTCACTTATCTTCAATTAACTTGACGAGCTAATTTTGGTCGTCAATTTTAGCTTAAGAAAGTTATAAGTTGAGCCTAAGTGTTGAGGCTAAGACACAATTGCAGCACAAGATTGACAGAGGCTTCTCAGTGAGCGTGTGTTGGGTCCAAGAGAGTGCAATGAGGTTGGTTATCAGTTTTGTATTTCCCCAGTTGGGCCATTATCCTTGGTATGGGAATCCAATTAAGTTCCATGATTAATTTATTAATGAAGAATTGTTGATTGGGCAAAATCTGTTTATGTCTGTGTGATTCAAATCGAGTAATGTTTGCTTCCGCTATATTTTTTGTGTTAGGAATCTAGTCGTGTATTTGTTCAATAATTAATTGTTGTGAATTTTTAAGGCGACCAAACTTTTTTGCGGGTCAAGAAATATTTTGTTACAGGTAATTTTATTTTACAAGTGAATTTAGTTTATAATGATAATAAAAAGGGGAAAGGGACTCCACGTTGGTAGTAGCCAATGACAGGTATGAAGGACAATACCAACAACCAACAGGATTGACGAAGGTCAATCCTTAGAGGGAGATAGGGAGACCAAACTAATCGGGGGATTGGTAGCAAAATTTGTGGGTGTCTCAAAGAACCGAGAGAGACTTACAATCGTGTTAGGATTTAACATAGGATTGTGGCTAGTGGAAAGTAGAGCATCCAATCACAGGACGGAAATGAGGTCAGTGTTCCACAATATTTCAGAGACAACTCAGACTGTAGTGTATGTATTGGAACTAGTACCATACATGCAATGAATGGGGTTGGATATGTTAGCTTCTAGCTAGAGTCGGGAGTATTTATGAAGGTGACAAGGATGCTATTTGTTTCAGGGATGATGGTACATGTGCTCTCAGTATCAACCTTAGAGGATGCTGGATATAGAGTTTTGTTCCTGGATGGACATTTGCTTCTATATTCAGAGGGAGTGACCTTGGATGCAAATGTAGTGCTTGGCATCAGACATGCACAGTCATACAGGTTGTTGGGATAACCTGTGGGTGAATTCGAGGGGATCTTGTATATAGGATTAATGTCAGTGACTGAGAGGAAGAAGGTGGCGAGGAAGAGTGATTCTTCAGTTATTTCCAGGAGCCTCAACTGGTATGATATGACATTGACAGATGCTCAGGGGCATGATCCTCAGAGCATGGTTGGATTTGATAGGTTCTCAACTAAGGTTTTAGATCAGGTAGCAAGACGGGCTTCAGTGTCAGAGTGAGCAGCTACAAATATTTTGATGTGCTTGGAGACAGATCTAGGTGGAGGAGGTTTTTTTAGAAGTACATCCCTCGCTGAGAGAGGGTGTTGAGTTTTGTAGCTCAAAAGGTACTTCTAGTCTTGTGTCTTGATTTGAAGGACCTTGATTTGTCTCTTTAGGAGCTTGCATGTGACATGCAAAGTGTGCAAGTGACTTGCATAGATGCGAATGTGTTGCATGTAACATGCATGAAATATGCATGTAAAGCAAGCTAAATTTATGACTCGTATTTGAGTTAAAGTAGAGAAAGTTAAAGATAAGATAGTTAACTAAAGTAAAGTCACTTATCTTTAGTTAACTTGACGAGCTAATTTGGGCAATCGATCTTAGCTTAGGAAAGTTATAAATTCAGCCTAAGTGTTGAGGCTAAGACACAACAACAACACAAGATTGAGAGAGGCTTCTCTGTGAGCCTATGCTGGTTCCGAGAGAGTGCAGTGAGGATGGTGATCAATTTTGTATTTTCTCAGTTGGGCGATTATCCCTAGTACGAGAGCCCAAGTAAGTTCTGTGATTAATTTATTAATGAAGAACTGTTGATTGGGAAGAAAGTTGTATATGTGTGTGTGTGATTTAGATCAAGTAATATTTGCTTCCGCTATATTTTTTGTGTTAGGAATCTGGGTGTGTATTTGTTCAATAATTAATTGTTGCGAACCGAATACAGGGTGTTGGGTTCAGACAAATTCTAACATTGCAAGCCCTTGGACAACAACTTGTTTTGATGAATATACGACCTATCTACACATAACAAACCACTATACCTTTCTTGGGCCAAATTGATAAGTCTCTAGCAATGTTGCACAACTCGTACTCGTATAACACTTGTTTGGCTGTTGACTCAGAGACCTGTATAAGACTCGGGAACGACTCGTAGAAGACTCGTATAAGACTCGGGAACGACTCGTATAAGACTCGAGAACGACCCATATAAGACTCGTATAAGACTCGGGAATGACCCGTATAAGACTCGTATAAGACTCGACAAAATATAGAAAAACTTAAAAAAAATATGATCTAAAAAAAAATTAAAAAATATGAATTTTGAGTGGCTCCACGGGTCACATGCGGGCCTTCACGGGTTCAATACGAGTAGATGGGTTCTATGCGGGTTTGGACGAGTACGAGTAGAGACCGCGGGACCTGTGCGAGTGACTCGTCTCACTATAGAACCCTTCAAGACCCGCGAGTACTCGCAGGTCTTATAAGAGTCGTGCTACACTGGTCACTATAGCATAATCCGAGTGCCATACTAGTGAAAAATTGGAAAATTAAGCACAAGCTAGTAAATACTAAAATTATTATTATTATTTTTTTTGCATTTTTGTTTTTTGAATATATATAAAACAAGGAAATCGAAAAGATTTTTGAAATCTAAGAAATTTGTGATGAAACGAAAATATGGTTTACTTTTTACCACACCAATTAACTCGTTGTACCGAATCGTGATCACAACCCTCCCTAACTCTATGCTTAATTATTTTATTTGTACAAGATGTGAATTTGGAGTGCGTGCATTGGTCACCTGCACATTTGCCTAAGACTTTCTTTTGTTTCCCTATCAAGAATTGACATGGTTGGCATTCTCTGGCAAGCCTATGCACATCTTTGACAATAGTTGGCTAGTAATAACCACTATCGAGAATCTTGGGTGCAGTTGTTCTTGCTACATGATGTCCATCACACAGACCTTGATGTAACTCTTTAATCAGGATCTTTGCTACATTCAGGTTTGCACTTCTCAGAACTAAAGTGTTGGTATTCCTCCATCCCAAATCTTGCTCTATGAAGCAATAATTTGAGCCCTCAAACATTAATGACTGTTTCTTATTCTCTGAAAGGTGCCTGGGACCTGTAAGATGCTTGAGGTAGAGTAGGTGATATGTGTACCACTCATGCAACTCTAGTTGTGAAGTAACTGGATGGATTGTGTTGATTCCACGAGTTTTCTCATTACTCTTTACTACAACCGTCACTAATCCCTATCCTTACATAATTTTGGTGGGCTTGATCTCCAAATTATATTCTTGAATTTTAGCAAGTCACTTGCCTCTTAATCCTAAACAATCCTGTTGGGATAAGATGTTTTTAAGCACATGATGGGGAACAAATGCTATGACCTTTGAATATTTGATGTAGGTTCTAAAGTGCTTTAATGACTTTGCTAAAGCATATACTTGTTTCTCCATAATGGAATAATTTAGCTTTGCATCCCTTAACAATTTTCTCATGAATGCTATTGGTTATTCATTTCCCTATTGATTTTTTTGAAGAAAAACACCTATATTGGTATCGTTAGAAGCAAAAGCAAAAGCAAGAAAATATTTTTCAAAATTAGGGCTCACCAAAACAAGAGAATGAACTATGTCATCTTTTACATTGTGGAACGCTACACAACTTTCATCATTCCATTTGAATATTGCATCTTTCTTCAGCTTGTTGAGAGGTTTTGTGATTTTTGTGACATTGGAAATGAACTTCCTAATGAAATTCACATTGTGAAAGAATGATTGGAACTCTTGTAAGTATCTTGGTTGAGGAATTTGCTAAATTTCTTGGATTCTTTTGGGGTCTACTCTTATTCCTTAGAAACAATGTGTCCAAGGAGCTTTCCTTCTAAAACTCTGAAAATGGTCTTCTTCGGATTGAGAGATATTCCATAATTCCTACACCTGTCAAAGACTTGCCACAAGTGGTTGACATGGTCCTTTCTCTTCTTTGAGAAGTCTGTGAGATCATCTTGGTAAACCTGAATTACTTTCTTCATGATATCTCTTAAGGCACAATCCATGGCTCTCTGAAATCATAAATCGTTCCCAGGCCCTCACAAATCTCATTGCTGTTCTCCTCAAATTTCGTGTTGATTTTTGTAGCATCGGAAAGTGTTTTAAGTCTCAAATTTTGTAAGGAGGCTTGGACATCAGTTTTCCAAAGAACCCGGAAACCTTTTGTGGACATTCCAGTTGGTTCATGTATTATTAAAATAATTAATTATTTTTTGGAGACCCTAAGTCTAAACTTAGGGAAATTAAATAATTAAAGGGTATTAATAAGACAAAGTGTGAATCTTCTAGAGAACAAAGATCTAGTCAAGTTTTAATCGTTGCCATTGATTAGACTTCTAATCTGGGCCGTTGATTCACCAACGAGAAGATTATAAAAGAAGGCTTGAGGGTCATTTGGAAAGTAAGCCGAGTACACTCAGTACTCGAAGGAGATAGATTCTGAAGGAATACAATTCGATTTCAGAGGGAGAGTTGCAAGGTGGAGTTGCAGAGGCATAAGAAGAAGAGGGAGTCAACAGTGATAGAGCACGCGGACAGAGGGACGCAGAGGGCCACAGAAGGAAGTGCAGTGACCACACGTAGAGCCCATGCAGAGTGACGCAGGCCAGCGCAAGGACTACGCAGAGAAACGCGCAGACAGACACAGAGGGAGTCAGAGGCTCTTTCGGGTGTCAGAAAATCTTGGGAGGGTCTGTGAATTTTGTCTCAGGTGTTTTTTGAATATATTTGCCAGTGTATTCCTTGTAAAGATTCATTTGTTGAAGAATAATAATAAAACCGTCATCTGCTGCACTGGTTTTCCCACATTGTGTTTTTCCGCGGACAATTGTCCAAAAATAAGCGTGTACATGTGATTGGTTCTTATGCTTATGTTCCTTACTGTTCTTTTCTCTGCATATGTAATTGTGAATGTTGCAATAGTATTTATTTCAAAATTTACTGATAGATTCTGTAAATAACTTATCAGAGTAATAAGTAGGAGAAATACATCTATCACTGCAACTGCATATTTCTAGATTGAAAATTTCACATTTCGTGCTTGTCTCTACCTTGGAATTCATGCCTATTGCTGCTGTACTTTGTTGACTTCTTGCTATACTTTTCCCTTCTCTTGCTGTTCCTCTTTCCCAATTGTCAGGAAGAATGCATGCAAAAAATGTTGCCTAAATCCTGCTTGAGTTTCCTTTTTGTTCTCTCATAATGAAGAGAGACCTAACCCTAAGATCGAATGGGCGAGATTATGTCTTAGCCATTGAGGTCAAGGTTGGGGATTTAATCTCTCATTGATCCATAATTCAGTTTAACCCCCAAGTCCCCTT
Source organism: Pinus albicaulis (assembly GCA_034641835.2). NCBI lineage: Eukaryota > Viridiplantae > Streptophyta > Pinopsida > Pinales > Pinaceae > Pinus > Pinus albicaulis. The sequence continues at coordinate 586,070,536 of CM076583.1, read as the reverse complement.
TTCATTAATTAAATAAAAAAATCACTTTATGACTGTATATCTTATGAAGTCACTTTTACTTTATTTTTCATAGAGTTAAGTCAAGGGGGGTCATGTTAGGACACTTTTTCATAGGCTAGACACCAAGTCTTAGGAACTCTTGTCCTAGGTACACTTTTTCTAACAACTCCTTGATATGGTCACCATTGAATGTGGAGACATCCTTGATTGATTTGGGAGATCATAAGGTTGTCCTTGAATTTGAGTGAAGTCAAAAGGTTTATAAGCATTTGTAAGCCAAGGAGCAACCATTAATTCCATACTAGGTTCAACAAATAAATCCTTTAAAGCAAGTAATGACTCAAAGTAACCAAGTTAATTTTCTTCGCTAGCCTTTACGTTATTCTTTCTTTTCTTATAATACAATTTGGTCTCAAAGATAAATAGGTCTTACCCTTGGGGTTGGATCTTGTATTGTATATGTTTGAAGCAGATGATTCAAGTAGATTTGCTAGATGAGATCCTACAAGTTAGTGTAAATAAAAACAAAATTGCCAAAGTACATAGTACATACAAAATAAGCTCGTCAAGGTGGAATGTCATTGTTCAACCAAGGTAGATGACCTTCTATCCTCAACAATGGAAACAAAAAATATTACTTCATGCGTTTGCAACGTTGCAAAGGTCTGGCAAGATGCTAGAGTGGCAGCATGCAGGACAAGTGTCCATTGGCATGAGTCCCAACTCTTTAGGCGAACTCCTAAAATTCCATGGGAAGCTTTCCTACACATTCAAAGCACTTCACAAGAGTAGTTGACCAGTGCCTATGAATCTTTATTGGATGTTGGGGTCTAGGAGTTAGTTTAGATGATTACAAAATTGAAAATGATATTCTATAGCAGCAAATTGCAAACCAACAATCAGAACACTCAATAAAATAGTGAAATATGTGAAAGTTTCAAAACATAAACCCTACTGCAGTATCTTGAGCTACTTGGCCTACTTGTTTGATTAATTAACAAGTTATTAATCTCAAGTATTCAGGAAAACATTAAAGCAAATATAAACTGCAGCCTAAACATTTATAGATCATTTACTGAACAACACGCACATGTGAAAAAATTACACACAGATTTTTCAGACAAATGTCCCTGGAAAAACCCAATGCGGGAAAACCAGTGCAACAACTCTAGAGGGTTTGATTATTATGCAGAATCTGAATACAACATTCTGTTGAGAATTTGGAGGGCTAGTGATTAATACAAATTCTCTTCTTGATAGTTACTTGTGATCTTACTTGAGTTACTTATGTCTTCTTTCCTTTAGCTTAGTTGGTCTTTCATCAAGTAAATTATCAAAATGCACGAGACACAAAATTAGGCTCCTAGAGCCAGGGCAAAACCTCTCCCTGTTGGAGAGGAAAACCCGCAAAGAATTCTTCTTATAGATCTTCAAATGACAAGTACCATGACCAAAACTCAAACCCTTGACCTATATATATGCATCCAAAAACCTTGTCGCTGCTCCTTCATCTGCCTCCAATGTTGGTCCTTTATTCCTTCCTCTTTTTACACTGATCTGTAACAACCTTAGAGAACTCGGTCTCTAATTCACAGATTTACCTTCCTCTTTTTCTCACACTATAATAACCCTTAGACTACTTATCACAGGATAATCATTAATCTTAGCCCTTCGTATTACATGACATTCGAAAGTATAGAACACAAACTTTGTTGAACTTCCTTCTGACTTCTTCTCAAGTATCTCAGATTGACTGTACCATAGATTCGCACTTCCTAGCTTCAGACCCGCACTTCGATTTTTGAGCTTAGCCGCAAGGTGTATCTCCTGAAATTCACATTCATATTCACATTCATATATCTTGTGAAATCTGCTTTTAATTATCTTCTTAAGTATGCAATAGTCATCCACAGAATAGTCTGTTTTGTCTGCACTTCTTCATGAGCGTATTCCACACTTCTTTATATTCATCTGAATAATCTGCACTGTGTGTTACATATTAACCACACTGTATGCTGTGTCATTTCAGAGAGAATTCGGATAGTTATGCTGTGTCGTTTCAGAGAGAATCCACATAGATATGCTATGTCATTTAAGAGAGAATCCACATGGATATGCTGTTTCGTTCAAGAGAGAATCTGCATAGATATGCTGTTTCATTATCTGCATAATCTGCTGTTCCTTATCCACATTATCTTCTTGAAAGTAATGACCGTATTACATGAGGATATATATAGGGCACATCTATTTATGCAAGCCGACCATACAGCTATGATTTAGGTCGACTAGATCATGGTGAATTCCAGCGTTGGAGAGGTATTTCTTTGCTGCGTTTAAGGCTTGTCTTTCATCGTGGCATTGAGGGCTGTAGTGAGCTTCTTCCACAAGGTCTTGGAGCATAAATACCTAGACTAGATCCTTCATGTATGAGACACTTAATTCAACCTAATAGACATCATGAAGAAGTCTATCTACATAATAAAATCTTGCTCATGGAACCCATGAAGCAAGTACACCAAAAATACAATTTATTATCTTTGACATCTTCATTACATAAATACATAATTACGTAGTCAACATGAAGACCGACCTAGTTACACTTTTGAACACATTCTGGGCACCATAAATAGTTTTCCCTACAGAGAAAATTACACAGCAGTTGTACCTTTCACTCGGAGACAGAAAATATGGCTGATCCAACCCTCTCTGGGGAATTACGAATTCGAGCCCTTTTTGGCCCACTGGAACCCTCAGCGCTGCCTCTGCAGCCTCTACGTCAGCCCTTACTAGCCAGCGTACCCACTGCGTCACCTTGACTGGTGTTGCACTACCTCTGCGGTGCCCTGGTTGGGCCTGCGTCACCCTGGATGGGTCTCTGCTGCCCTTGCGCAGCCTTGGCTAGGCCTGCGTCACCCTGACTGGACTTACGCAACCTTTGCGCAGTCTTCTGCGTGGTCCTGGTTGGACTGCGTCCCTCTGGCTGGCCTCTGCGCTGCGTGGAACAAGCGTCCTTCTGTTGCTGTATTCTTGGCCTCGGATCAGATCATCCCTTGCCGATCTCCGCCCCTCACTGCACTGCAAACTCACTTCGAATTTCTCAGCAAACCCCGCCCCAAAAATTCGACTCAGCTTCAGTGCTCTGCAATGTGTGTGTGTATTCTCCAACTGACCCCAAGCCTTCCCTTTATACTTTTCTCGTTGGCAAACCAACAACCGTGATCTAATCTCTAATCAACGACTGAGATTCAAAGAATGCTTGATCCACGTCACTTGGAACATTTCATCGCATGTATAAATTAATTTACTTTAATTTTTTAATTTCCCTAAGTTAGACTTGGGGTAACCATTAAAAAATTTAATTATTAGAATAACTTTTACACTTCATGAAATTTCTCCAAATGCTTTTTGTGTCTTGGAGATCTCGTTTCTTAGCCCCGCCACAAAGTTTCGGATCTAGAGCACACTCGATGCTACCCCAAAATCTCAACAAAATAAACCTTGTAAATGCACTAAATTGAGTGTAAGACAGCCCTTACCAATCTGGAGAATGATTACCATTGATTATGCCCTTGATATATGGCTGTAAACAATGATTTTGCTGCTTGTTCTTGAAAGTTAAAAAGTCATCTGAGGCTGGCTATCTGTGGAGCATAGTAGGGAACAGTACATTGAATAAAATTGTGTAATAAACCTTGTAAATGCACTAAATTGAGTGTAAGACAGCCCTTACCAATCAGGAGAATGATTACCGTTGATTATGCCCTTGATATATGGCTGTAAACAATGCTTTTACTTCTTGTTCTTGAAAATGAACGAGTCATCTGAGGCTGGCTATCTGTGGAGCATAGTAGGGCTGCTAGATGGCATGCTACAATGTAGTAGAAAGTTTTTCTCCTAGGGTTACGCATGTATATGGATGGGTAACAATGACAAATATTGTACGTTATCACTGCTAGATCTTTGACATTATTTGTCTACTAAATGGTGGATGCTTTAAGCACTATCAATAGTCTTACCACAAAGATCTATGTTTTAATATTTTCTGCAACTAATTCACCTTTGTGGATGCATTTTTGAATATATATGCATCAAACCATATAAAAATATATATGGTTCTAGAAGGCTTTGCTCTCTAAATATTTTGGAAATTGGCTCTTCATGCTCCCACTTCCTGCTTTGCACTTGCTTTTGTTTCACTCCCTATAGCCATGGTTTAGCGTAACTAATCAGTTAGTCTTCATTTGAAATTTGGATTGGCAATGTGAATTTAGAATCTAGATTCAGGAAATTAGAGTTATTTGTCTTTTATTATGGCGTAGTTTCTTAACATTATATGATCATTGAAGTTTGAGTTCTTGATTGCATATTACAAGTCTTTGGTCATGACTCCATACTTCATTTCATGGTTGAGGGTATCTTTACAGTTTGCTGGTGATAAATATTTTCTGTTGAAAGTTGAAACTTGAAGGTTGATCATTTGATGAAAATACTGTACATTATAACTGTTTGATCTTCGATGTTATTTGTCAGCTAGATGATTGATGCTTTAATGATTATCACTAGTCTACTACAAAGACATATGTTTTCATATTTTCTGGAACTAATTCACCTTTCTGCATGCATTTTTTGAATATATATGCATCAAACTATATAAAAATATGTATAATATAAAAGATGCTCCTGGAATTCTTTACTCTTGAGTCTTGATATCTTTTGAAGTTGGCACTTCATGCTGCCACTTCCTGCTTTGCACTTACTTTTTGTCTCACTCCCAATAGCTATGGTTTAGCGTAACTGATCGGTTAGTCTCCTTTTCAAATTCTGAACTGTGCTGGAAATTTATATTCACAATGTGAGATGGGACCTTGTTTTTTTTTCCAAAATAAGACATTAGGTGTGTGAAGCAGTATAGCATACCCCTAAATAATGAAGTCAGAGCTCATAGATTGTGGTAGGTATAGTTGTTACTAAGCGTTGCTGTTTGTATGAAAAGTTATCCTATGCTGTTATTTGTGCAGATTGGTGGTCCTGATCGTGTTGCAGAGATGACTGGCAGGCGCGGAATGCTTGTACGTGCTTCAAGTGGAAAAGGTGTTGTCTATCAAGCCCGGAACACGTGAGTTTGATTTTGTTTCATGTTATATCCTTGCTAGAATTTGGACTAAACTGCTATCAAGGAATGAGGTGGTATTCAGGGAGGGTTGTTGTTATTTCAGAAAAGATGTTTCCATGGAGATGGTGAATATGCACGAGAAGCAACTTTTTATGGATGGAAAAAAACTAGTTGCAGTGATTTCTGAAGCAGGATCTGCTGGAGTGTCTTTGCAAGCTGACAGGCGTGCAAAGAATCAGGTGTTTTATCTTTGATATTGTATGGTGATATTTGTGCTGACGCTTGAAGTTGTTTGTGTAGCTGAAAATCTCAATCTTGGTTTTATTTTATGGTAATGTCAGAAGCGGAGAGTACACATAACCCTTGAGTTACCATGGAGTGCTGATCGTGCAATTCAACAGTTTGGAAGAACTCATCGATCCAATCAAGCCTGTGCTCCAGAATATAGGTGGTGCCATTGTTTCTTTTCCTTCTGTGTAGTACCCCAAATCCGATAATTTAACCATACAATTTAACCAGAGAATTTATTACAATGTCATAACAGTGTACAGATCTAATTTTAACATTTAGTTTGGAGAATAACTGGAATTTCAAAGAGAATATCAGTAGAATACCTGGCAATCGTAGCTGTTCCTGTTGTAGCAGTTTGTAGCAGTTCCTGTTCTAGCAGTTACACAAACCGATCTTACCCCTCAGCTTATCTGGGGTCTGCCTATACGGTCCCCAGACGCAGAAGGTGAACTTCTGGCCCTCTGTGCCCAGAATTTCAAGGACAATCCAGCCTTGTTACAGTCAGTGTTTTAGCTCTCTCCCTCCTGTAGAAAAACCATTTCCCCTCCCCTTTTGAAAACAAACTCCATTTTCTTATATAGAACCCTCGTTTGTTTCAGGGCGGTGATTCTCCCTTCCCAATTCCTCCAGGAAAGGGTTAAGTGATAAGATTTAGCTTACCGCTAAATATGCACCTGCCACCTGCGTCTATGGTTGACAGCGTTCTCTTTTAAACTTTCATAATTTTTATAGACCGTATATGTTACGTGTCTTATCTTCTTGTTCATAATATGGTTTTGGTTAAGTTTGATAGGGTCTTTATATGCTTTAATTTCTTTTAATTAATATTTATTTCTTTTAATTCTTTTAAATTTTATTTAATATAAATTTCATTAATATAATTAATAATTAATACAATATTTATTTAACATAATTAATAATATTATAGTTACCCCTTTATTTTGTAAATACTCCGAATTTACCTCCTTCTTCTTTTTTATTGAATAATATATTAATTATGGTAATATATAGTAAGTCATCCACCCTAATATGTTTATTATATTCTGGTGAGTTTAGGTATTCACTTAGTATGTCAATAATTCATTTGTTGGATTTTTTCATAAATGGTTAGCACATATACTAATGCAGTGCATGTGATACATGCATATGTAGCTATCATATGCATGTCTCGTATGAATGCTAATATTTCTATGTTCCTGATAACACGAGGTGGGTCATTACGTTCTGTCCTTAATTTTGGTGATATGAATGTTTGAATCTCTTATTTGCTTTTGTTTTTACTGTTGCTATAACAAAAATTGTTTTCTCACTTTTTTAGCTTTAGTAGTCACTTTTGCGCTCCTGATACTTATCACTATTGATGTACTCTTGAGTTCAAGTCACCTGTTTTTTGGTCATTTGTGGGCATTAATAAACTTAACCTATCTTGCGTGGCTATTTTCCTAATTTTATTTCTTCTCTAGGGTTTTCCTCCTGTGTAAAAAGAGGGTTTTCCTCTGGGTTTTATTGGTTGGAGTGTGGGGAGCCTCTCTTCAATTTTTCAAAAATTTTGGATCATATTTGAGGCCTCAAATATCAGTTTTCCTCTAGTAGCAACAACAATAAATTTATGGGCAGAACGTACAGCCAGTGAGCCATTTCAGCATGGAGTTTTTTTCATTCTCACATGGGTTTTGCGTGCTTTCTTTAGCAAGCCTAGGTGCACACATTCTACTATATTTTGTACTCAACTCCTCATTGGATATTTAATAAAATGGCTCAGCTCTATTATTTTTGTTGAGCAATGTTCTAAATTTGTTGTTCTTGTGGAGATTTCAGATTGCATGTTTATTTGTTTGCTGTAGCTACTTCATGTTTTGATATTTCATTGTATTTCTCTAGTTAGAATATTACAGTAGGTCTCACTAGACTAAGTTTAAAGATTAACCCTCCTAGTAAGGCGCGGGAACAAATTTACAGTCAAGATTGGTCAATCTTCTAGATCACCCTTTTATCCATAATAAATGCCCAATGCAAACAAGCACGTATAAGCACCTGTTTGCAAAATGATCAAAGTACCTTTTGAATAGCAGCCCACTTTTATCCAAGTGGTAATGCCAGGTGGTGAGAGGCACATGGTTGATGCAAACGACAGAGGCACATGGCATATCATTGTCAAATGGTGAATGTGAAACATCATTATAGCTAAAATATACAACAATTGGGAGGATTATTTTTATTCAGAACTGTCACCTATAGGGCATCTGCTCATATAGCTTCATTGCTAGTTTCTTCCATCCTACTAAGTATTACGTTGCCTTGCATGTAAGGAATGCTTGTACTTTTTAAGTCTACGTGGAGTACCAATAATTGTTTTTTGATGTCATCTATGATTACTCCCTAGGGCCCTAGCTATGCAGGCCACTCTTGAAAAGGCATTAGTTGATAGATGTTTGGTGTTGACATTTGTATGACTGATTCAGGTGACAGGCGTGCATGGTTCCCTCCAACCCTGGAAGTCATTGCACTTAATTATTTAGACTATGTCTAATTGCTTGCTATTCTTAAGCTTCTAGGGCTTGTCTTTTGGCTTAGCTTGTTTGCATGATTCATGCTCCTTTTTGCCTACTTTCAGGCAATACTGTCTTGGGCCACTCCTCCCTACCCCTCCCAACCTAGTGGATACTTGCATTGCTTGACATGTGACATGCACCGTTGGGAGGTCATGCCCTGTTTCACAGAGCATGAGTGGACAAGGTATACAAGTAAGGTTGTTTAACTCGAAGTACCATCATTATCAAAATGCATCTTAAAGGCTTATCGATCCGGGAAAATTTTGTCTTTTATGTTGATAATGCTTATAATTCAATTTTAAGGTAGTGGTGCAAATATTTCTGGTAGGAGCCTTTCAAATTTGTATTCATTATAAAGGTACTTGACGGAGGGCTTGTGATGTATGTTTTGTTTTTATCAAGATAATTAATCACTGATTCTAGGGTCTGCCTAGTTTAGGGTTGTTTGTTTCTGATGACCGATATGCAAGTGCATTATCCTCCTCTTACAATGCTTGTTTTGACAAGAAACATAGAGAGTAGTAGTCATAAGAGAAATGAAATCTCATAGAAAAATTGCATTATCTCACTTATCTAGGTTGTGATTTGTATGTTGAAAAACAGGTAAAAGCTATTTATTGATGTGTAATTCTCTTGTAAAATTTACAGATTGCTTTTTACTAATTTGGGCGGAGAACGTCGGTTTGCTTCAATTGTTGCTAAGAGATTAGAATCTCTTGGAGCATTAACGCAAGGTGACCGTAGGTATGTTGTAAAATTACTTATCTGTTAAAAATTTCTCTTTCTTTAGAACATTGATTGGCCAAGGAGGTCAAAACATGAAAATGCAGTTTCTCTTTTTTCCTATTAGTGTCTTTATGAATGACTTAATTTAATAGTGATTTAATCGATTTGAAGAATGAGAGGTCAGCTATATTGTTTTACTTTCTATTTTTATGAAAGCTTCTATTCTCTAGTTGATAAATTTAGCATAGTAAGCACTTCTGGCATTAATGTACAGAAAATGTTTTATGGCTACTTCTGACTAAACTCGGTCAACTGCTGGCTATGCTGTCTGTGCTACCTCTGCTTCTTATGCTTGTAGGGCTGGGCCATCATTGAGTGCATATAACTATGATAGTGTTTATGGAAAGAGGGCTCTTCATATGATGTATAAGGCTATCATTGAGCAGGTAAAGGTATAGCTAATATCCGGTAGTTGTTGAATCATATATTGAGCTCTTTGTATCTGAAGAAAGTAGTGAAATTGATTTTCATGGATTTGCAGAGCGATCAGCCTGTTTTACCTCCGAATTGCTTAGTTGGAGAGCGTGAGAAAATTCAAGAATTTCATAGTTTGGCAAGGGCAGCATTAATATCAGTTGGAATCATTAGGGATGCAATACCTGGTAATATGGGCAAAAATTATATTTTAAGTTAAAAGTTACACTGCAATAAATATAGTGCAATGCATAACTTTGTACTTTAAATAATTTTATTTATTGAAGAGAATCTTTTTAAGTCGTATTTTGTGCCTTCCCTGCATAAATTCACTTTATTCTCTTGCCTTTGATACAAGAATCACTTAAAAACATTCTAGCTTCATAAGATTATTGTCCATTATTAGCTTTGATATATGTACATAAATATGCATATCTCCACAATTCATATACCAAAGTGAAGTGCTTTCTACATTAATATAATGGGCAGGTTGGAGTACAACAAGGTGTGATATTATTGATTTACTAAATTAGAAGCATTCACACCCCAATTCTGGTTTTCATCTTCCTGTTTTTCTTTACAACTTGTGAATTTTGCGCTCTTGAAGAGGGAAACATGCATAGCTTGCACACTATGGGAAATAATAAGACAAGACAAGATAATTGTATGAATGGCCATAGGTTACCAAAGGAGTAGGCCAATGGGACTAGGTAATGACATTGCCTTCAAAGGAAAATTGTAGTGAATTATGTAAATAAGAATTATGGAAATATGCTAAGGATATTTAGTTTATAGCCTTGAGTAACTATAACTTTTATATCAGGAATCTAATGTATGCCATAGTATATTGTGTTTAATTCTTGTTACCCTCAAGATTGTGGGAGGGTAAATTAGCTGTGCAGTTTCCCAGAATTGGAGTTGAGACGTGTAACTAGGTTCAGTCTTCATAAATATGAAATGTACTTTTGATTCTTGTATATTGTAAAATGAAAGAAAAAAATTATTATTACTATTTTTGGAAGCATGGGTTTCGTGCTGAAGGTCATTTATTTTATAGGTCAAGCACCCATTGAGTGCTTCTAGGATTTGTCCTAGGTCAAGAAGTCAAAAGAGTCATTGTCATAAGTTGAAGACCCCATCAGGCACATTGTAATCTGTAAAGAAAATTATTTTTGTCATTACAAGTGTCAAAATACCCTTCAAGACTAAGTCGGCCTGACAGCTGCAAATTCGACCTAATTTGAGGAGCCATGTCCACCATTGAGAAGCCTATATAAAAGAGGAAACTCGTCCTCCTTGAAGCACTTCATCTCTCGCTCATCCAAGTGAAGGAGAAAGAAGAAGGCAATGAAAAAGAGGACAAAGAATACTTGTTTTTGGGCTATTTCTCTCTCCCACGTGCGAAGGAAGGCTAGGGTTTCTGCAACAGATCGAGGGTTTTCTTCTACAAGTTCGATCTTGAAGAAGGGAAGGAAAGAAGGTTAAGCGAAGGTCACAAGAAGGCATCCACAAGCTCCAAAAGGAAGAGAAAGCCAGACGAAGGTCTAAGGAAGCCTTGGAAGTTTGAATGAAGCTCACACATGTGGCAACAACAACAGGAGGGCCAGAAATTTCAGGCCTGCAACGAAGGCCAAAATTGTATAGTTAGGGGTCGAAATTGTGCTACTTGAAGAGATTTGACTGGGTTTAACTTGGACAAGGAAAGCACATCATCCAGAAAGGTTGGACTTGGTCTTAGAGAGTATTGATCTTGGTCTAGAGGTCTTGGAATTCATCAATTGAAGGATCTATAAGGAAGAGAAGAGATTTACAGGTTTTCCTCTCAAGATGAGAGGCTTTGGCCCTGGCTTGTAGCCTATATTTTGTGTTCTTGTTCTTCTTGTTTTTGGTAGTTGTTTGATGATATACAAACATAATAATAAATGAAGAAGCTAATACGTAAGAAAAAGTAAAAATACATCACAAACAATTATCATAGAAAGAGAAATCACTCTAATAATTTCCCTTTAGATTTCTCAACATGGTTTCAGAGCTAAGGTTGGCAAAGGGCATTATGAATATCTCTACTACATTAAAGAAGTTTCTAAAGAAGTGTTCATAGGTGGCAAGTCATTTCAAGAAGGGTATCAAAGAAGTATGAAATCTCCTATTTTCTCCAAAGAAGGAAGTAACCAAGTCGAAGAACGAAGGACTCTTCTCAGCACTCACTTGCACATTTCAAAATGAGAGTATTTGGGTAATCGATAGTGGAGCATCAAGACACATGACTGGTCATCATTAGCAATTAAAAACATTGTCCAAAGGAAAGTTTTTTTTACTCTATACAGCTTGGTGACAATAAGAGATATCCCGTGAGAGGAATTGGATCAACCTCGATAGAATTGGAGAATGAGACAATATTCATCTCAACAACATCCTATTTGTTCCAAGTTTGCATAAGAACTTACTTTTCATTTCAAGTCTAGAAGATAAAGGTGATAGAGTAGCCTTCATTGATGGAAAATTTGTAGTATGGGGTAAAAGCTCAAGTATAGAAAATGCTAGAATGATTGGAATTGTGAAGGAAGACTTTACAGGTTGCTATCTCCCCTTGCTCGAGCTCTAGTTCACATTGAAATTAGCCCATGTGAAATTTGGCATAAAAGATTCAGTCATCTGCATTTCAAAATCCTTCCAACCCTAAAATTAGATAGTAGATGGAATCCCTGAATTGAAGGAAGATCATGAAGGAGTATGCAAGGGATGTGCATTTGGTAAGAACACCAAGAGACCATTTGGAAGCAATGCTTCACGGTCAAAAGAAATCTTGGATCTTATTGGTTTCGATGTCTGTGGTCCTATGACTCCGAAATCTCTTGGAGATCATCTATATTATGTCACATTTATAGATGACCTTTCAAGGAAAACTTGAGTTTACTTAAAGAAATCCAAGGATGAAGTATTTACCAAATTTCAAGAATTCAAAGCTGAAGAAGAGAACCTTACAGAAAGAAGAATCAAGATATTAAGATCTCACAGTGGAGGAGAATACACATCTAAGGAAATCATTGCTTTCTGTAAGGAGTATGGGATTAAGAGGGCGCTGATAGTCCCATATAATCCTGAACAAAATGGAGTTGCAGAACGAAGGAATCGATCCATTGAAGAGAGCATAAAAGCAATGTTACATGATCAAGATTTACTGAAATTTTTGTGGGGTGAAGCAACAAAGACAACTGTATACATGCAAAATTGAAGTCCCCACTGGTCATTGGATAATAAAAATCTTGAAGAAGTGTTCATTGGGAAGAAACCATCCATTGATCATCTCCGAATTTTTGGTTGTCGTATCTATATTCATATACCTAAGGAGAAGAGAACGAAGTTGGATCCATTGGCATGAAAGAAACATTTTTTGGCTACAACAACTCTTCTAAGGCCTATAGGATATACATAAAAGGACACTAAATAGAAGCCAATCATGATGTGATATTTCACGAAAGTAATTCATGTTGATTTCTGGTAGCATCGGATGTGCTTTAAGTCTCAAAATTTGCAGGCAGGCTTAGGCACATGTATTCCAAAGAACCCAGAAAGCATTTTGGAAAATTCCACTCAGAGTGTGTTTTATGAAAATAATTAATTATTTTTAATGGGACCCTAAGTCTAAACTTAGGAAATTAAAATAATTAAAGGATATTAATTAAAACAGTGTGAATCTTCTAGAAAAAGATGAAGATCAAGTACAGTTAATCTTAGCCGTTGATTAACGATTTAATCTCGGTCGTTGAAGTCTCAACGAGAAGATTATAAGGACTTGATGGATCATTTGGAAGACACACAGAGAGGATCAAGAGATCGAAATTCCTTAGTGAGTAGTGCTGAGGGAGAAAATCGATCAAGAGATATTTGCAGAGAGGGGCAATAATTTTGGTTGGAAGGATTCTTGATTCAGAGAGTGCATAGTAGAGGAGGTAGTAGAAGCCACAAACAACTATACAGAGACAGTGACGCAGTGGCTACACTGGGACTGCGCATAGCTGAGAGGGAGGTCAATTTTCTATTGAGGAGACAATAGAGGGTGAGTGCCAGTTCCCGAAGGTCAGAAGATTCCAGTTTCTAGCCAGCAAAGAGATCCAATGCAGAGACAGAGAGCAATTTCAGTTGTGACGCAGAGACTGTGTGGGTGACGCAGTCACTGCGCAAAGCAACTCGTTTCAGGTGCAGGTCAGTGCCGGATTCCTGTGGCAGAGAGATTTGTCTCACGAGATTTTGCTTGCCAGATTTCTCTATATGATTTGTCAGATTTGACAATCATAAATTTGTACTCGAAATTTACTGCATAATATATAAACCCTCAGCTGCTGGACCAGTTTTCCTGCATTGGGTTTTTTCAGGGACATTGGTCCAAAAACTACTGTGTCATATGTGTTTATGATTTACTCTTGTTTAGATTTTGTTTCCGCACTTGTATTTTTCCGTAGTTAATATGTGAAGGCTGTAGTGTATGAGATTTCGCTGTTTACAGTAGAAAAATGTAAATAATTTGTTCAAAGGAATTAACAAATAGAAGATTTGTCATTAGTTGCTGCATCAGGAGGTCATTCCTAATCCAACATTGAAACAGTGCCCACTGGTACTTTTCCGATCTACTAGGCTCTGAGCCGAATCCGTGTCAGTCGACCCACCCAATTTAATGTCATTGCCTCTGGTGTATCTCAATCCAAGCTCGATTGTTCCCTACAAATATCTGAGAACATGCTTGGCTGCTGCCCAATGTGCCCTCCTTGGTTCCACCATGAACTGACTGAGGTTGTTGACAACATAATAGATGTCTGGCCTAGTGTGGACGAGATACATCAGAGACCCTATGAGCTGCCTATACAAGGTGGGATCAGCCTCATCATCTTTAGATTTATCAATTTTCTTCCAGTTGGTGATCATTGGTGTAGCCATGGGTCTACAGTCCTCCAACTTGAACCTCTTCAAGATTTCTGTAGCATATCTCCCTTGACCAAGGAAGATCTCACCTTTCTGCTGCCAAACTTCCAACCCCATAAAATAATGCATCAACCCCAGATCCTTCATGTCGAATTCTGCAGGTAAATTCTCCTTGCAGTCCTTGATGAGCCTAGATGATCCTGTCAGGAATAGATCATCTACGTACAGTACCTATATCAAAGGCTCATCCCCTACTCTCAGATAGTAGAGATTGGGATTTGTGTCACTCTTGATGAATCCCATCTCCTGCAAGTAGCTACTAATTCAACCATACCAAGCTCTAGGGGCTTGCTTAAGTCCATACAAGGCTTTCTTAAGCCTACACACATGGGTTTGCTGCTCATGCATCTCAAAGCCCTCTGTTGTTTAATATATACTTCTTCTTCTATCACCCCATTCAAGAACGCAGTCTTGACGTCCATCTGGTGAATCTCCCATCCCATCTGCGCAACAATGGATATCACTGATCTTATAGAAGTATATCTGGCAACTGGGGCGAAGGCCTCTTCATAATCTATCCCTTTCTTCTGAGCATACCCCTTTGCCACAAACCTGGCTTTGAATTTTTCTACACTGCCATCTGCAACATATTTGATCTTGTAGATCCTTCTCGAACCCACAACTGATTTGTTCTGAGGCCTGGGAACCACCTCCCAGACATCATTTGTCATGATGGAATTGTTCTCTTCTACCATTTCATCAACCCATACTTGATGCTAAGCAGCCTCCTGAAAATTAGAGGGTTCCGCAATCTGTGCTACCAAGGCTTGGTACCTGTCTGGTTGCTTACGCTCCCTCTTTTCATTTCTGGGGGCCCCGACAAATTCCTCTGCATCCTTCAGAATTTGTCATAATTCCTTGCTCGTCCTACCACTAGTATTGGGTGGCTCTACCATCTCCCCTTCCTGCACATCTTCTGAAGATGAATCCCTTGAATCATTTTGCCTTGGAGAAGCACTCGGGCTAACCTCAGCTGGTCGTAGAGGCTGGACCAGGGGGTCATCTTCAGATTGCGTTGCTAAAGGCATCTCTCGGGATTTTCTAAAAGCTCTTTCCTCCATGAACTTTACATCCCGCTGCACTACAACCTTCCTGCTCACAGGAATGTAGATTCTGTAAGCCTTAGCATTTTCACTGTATCCCACCAGATACCCCTTTTCAGTAGTCCTATCCAACTTCTTCCTCTTTTCTTCGGGTACATGGCAGTATACCACACTACCAAAGATCCTGAAGTGGCTTACCTCTGGTTTCCTATCAGTAAAGACACTTTCTGGAGTGATCTTACCCAATGCATTATGAGGAATCATGTTCTGAACATATACAACTGTATTACAAGCTTCAACCCATAGGAATTTAGGTATGTCTTGATCATACAGCATAGCCCTTGCAGCCTCAACAATAGTTCTATTCTTCCTTTTCGCGATCCCATTCTCCTTCAGATAATATGGAGCATTCCACTCTCTTCTTATGCGTTCCCTTGCATAGAACTTTGTGAAGTCTTTATCTATGTATTTTCCACCATTGTCTGATCGCAGTGTCTTTATCCGCTTTCCTGTCATATTCTCAACCAGAGCCTTAAACTTCTTGAATCGATCAAACACTCCGTCCTTGGCCCTAAGAAAGTAGATCCGAGTCTTCCTGGAGTGGTCATCAATAAAGGTGATGAAATATTCGGCACGACTGAGAGCTCTAGTGGAAATTGGTCAGCAGATGTCCGAGTGTATTAATCCCAACACACTCTTAGCCCTATTGCTGCTTCTGGGATACGCAGCCTTGGCATACTTCCCCATTACGCACCCTCTGCTGACGTCATCTCGCTTGGTGCTAAGTTCTGGAACTTCTGTGACGGTCTTCTTGAGAATTATCAAAGCCCCATGGTGTAAGTGCTCCATACTCCTATGCCATAGTTCATTCAAATCCTTCTCGTCATTGCTGCCTATCAGCGCCATTGGAGATTCAAGTTACAACTTATAGAGTTTATTGCTCCTGACTCCGATTTGTGCCTTCTTCTTACAACTCGGGTATTTGACGTATACTCTTTTGCCAATGAAGTAAACGTCATAAGTTATAACCTTTGTTTTGAAGCTGAGACACAGAGAGTAAGTTCATCCCCAAACCAGGCACATGCAATACATTAGTGGCACGAAGCTTATTACTAGCTTCGGTTTGAAATACTATGGTTCCTCTTCCCACAGGGGTGCATTTTTCCTTATTGCCCATGGTGATTTGAAAGTTCATTTGCTCTTCTCGGTAGTTGGAGAAATGTTCTCGTACCCTTGTCATGTGTGCAAAAGCTCCATTGTCAATATACCAGATCTCTGGAGAAGCAGAGTTTGACACACAAGCAAATTCTTCTTCCAGCCTGTATGCCAGTACAGTGATGTCGTGATCAATCTGTCCTTTCATTATTTCCCTTCTTTTCGGAGAAGTACGTAAAAACCTTTCGATTCTTTACTTGTTGACAAAGTACGAGTCTCGATTCATTTGCGGATTCTACACTCTTATTACTCATCTCAAGCTACGATTCTAATACACTCAAATGCCAAAGTCATTTTCTTTAAGAAGTTGACGGCTGTCGTTCTGGTGTAATCATCTATCATTAGCATAAAATATAATTCTCCATCTAAACCTTTTGTTCTGGTAGGCCCACATAGATCAATATGTACTAATTTCAATGGACGTGATGCAAAGTGTTTTGTTGTCTTGAACTCAACTTATGTCTGCTTGCTGTGCCGACAAGATTCACATATCTTATTGGTAGGTTTTGAAATTTTAGGCATTTCTCTTACTGCTTCCTTCTTGCTGAGCTTGACAAAATTGTCAAAATTTATATGTCCCATTCGTTTGTGCCATAACCAACTTTGGTCTTCTTTCGCCAAAAAACACCCTTTAGGTGTCTCATCCAAAATATATGTCATTTGGAGCTTTTCTTGCTGTAGCCACAATTTTACAGAACTTGCCTTTCTGATTTCACATTTCCTAGAGTTAAATAGCATCGTGTGTCCTTGATCGCACATTTGTCCAACACTAAGCAGATTGTGATTCATATTTTCAACCAACAACACATATTTCGCTAATGCATTCTTGATTCCAAGTGTGATTGTACCTATTCCTATGACGTTTGAACACCTGTCATTTCTAAAAGACATCGTTCCATCCTTCTTTTCCTTCAAGGATATGAACTTATTCCTATATCCAGTCATATGAGTTGAGCAACCACTATCAACATACCAAATGTTCTAAACTTAACTTGCAACCTGTTACCATTGGGGTAAGGACAGGTTTGCAATCTTCCATCTTGAATTTCTAGAGCATTTCCTTGATGTACTTGGTTTGATATATAAATATTCCTTTATCCTGCTGAGATATCTGAAGCCCTAAAAACTAAGTCACCGGATTCGCCTAAAAGGGCCACGAATCCCGAATCCCCGTACCAGATACGTGTACGTACGGGATTCGGCCCCAATTCAACGGATACGGCGTATCCTGACCGTACCCCGTTCGGATACGCCATATCCCGTACAGCCGGATACGGCCGGACCCGCGGCAAGGAAAATCGCGCTATTTTTTCATTAAAGTTCGATTTTTCCTCATTATTTTTTCATCCATTTCAATTGTGAAGTGAGAAGGAGAGCTAGTGTGAGCAAGGAGCAAGTGTGAGCAAGGAGAAAGGGAGTTCCTTTGAAGAGATTCGAGCATCCGGTAAGTGCATTGTCCCTCTATATTTTGCATTTAGTTTGTTGTTAGTGTTTGCATGTGCATATGTTTTATATATTTAGTTGTTTTTGTTTATTTTTTACAGTATTTATGGCTCAATCAAAGGCAACAAGACAGGGGCAAAGAAAGGGGAAGAATGTCTCCATTGGAGATGCCCCTCTTGTCCCTCTTTCATCAGGGTCTGCAAGTATTCCATCCATTGGAAGTGGGGCTGCAACAGTAGCTTCAAATGTGCAGGGAAAACAAATTGTTGACCCCAAATACCCATTGTGGAAATATGTGACAAGAGAGGAAGGGGCAACAAAAAAGGGAGGAGGAGGAAATTGTTCATGGAAATGCAATTTTTGCAATGGCCATTTCACTTGCACATATTTCCGTGTGAAAGCTCATTTGTTGGGTATTCCAGGTTGTGGCATTAAATGTTGTACAGCAATTGAATCGCCAGATAGGAAGGAATTGGAGAAAGAGCAGAGTATTGGTGAGGCAAATGTGGCAGCAAAATCAAAAAAATCCAAGACTGATGACCCCCTTCCATTCTTGAGGAAAAGCAGCAGCAAGTTCCCTTTTGAGACTTCTAGTAGGGGAGAATTAGCAAAGAGAAAGGCAATTGCAGTTGGTCCAATGGGCAAGATTTTCCAAAAAGAGAAGAGGGAAGAGCTTGATCTCACCATTGCATTTTTTTCCTATCAGAACTTCATATCCTTTAATGTTGCACGGTCACCTCTATTTATTGAGATGTGTCGAGCTCTTAGTCATGGGGCTCCATCAGGGTATGTGCCTCCTAGGTCATAGAAGCTCAGAACCACATTGTTGACAAAGGCAAAGAAAGAGGTGGACAAAATGCTTGAGCCTATTAAATCAACATGGCCAACATCTGGGGTTAGCATTGTTTCTGATGGATGGACAGATCCAGCACGCCACCCACTCATTAACTTCATGGTGTCATCCACGAATGGTGCAGTTTTCTTGAAATCAGTGGATGCACTTGGACAGTACAAGGATGCACAATATATGGGTGAGTTATTTCTCAAATTTATTGAAAGTGTAGGTGTGGATTGTTGTGTGCAAATCATTACAGATAATGCACCTGTTTGCAAGGCCGCTGGCATGATTGTGGAAGCAAAATATCCACAAGTATTTTGGACACCTTGCATTGTCCATTCATTGAACTTGGCACTGAAATCTATTGCTTCTGATGTGCTTTGGATTGGAGCCATTATTGAGGATGCACGACATATCCACAACTTTGTAACAAACCATACAAATGCCCTCACTATCTACAAGGAGTACATCAATCTATCATTGTTGAAGATTGCAGATACACGGTTTGCCTCTTCATTCATCATGTTGAAGAGGTTGAGGGAGGTCAAGACCGCTCTTGGGTCTATGGTTATTTCAGAGTTTTGGTCCTTTTGGAGAAAGACGGATCAAGCAGTGTCAAAGAAGGTGAAGGACATAGTGTTGGATGATATATGGTGGGAGAAGGTAGATCTAATTATTCAGATCATGGAGCCTATCATTTCCTTGCTCAAATTTGCAGATATAGACCAACCCATCCTAGGAGAGGTTTATGAGGGATGGGATTCCATGATTGAGTCTGTGAGGACCATTATTTTACAGAGTGAGTGACCAAAGTATGAGACATCAACTGAGGACTTCTTCACCGTCATATAGGATATTCTTGTCAGCAGATGGGACAAGAATTGCACACCTTTACATTTTTTTCCTCACTCCTTGAACCCAAAATACTACAGCCATGAGTGGCTGAATGGTGGACCTTCCCGCAGATTCCCTCCTCACATGGATGCTGAAATCTCACAGGGGAGGAAAGATGCATTGAGGAGGATTTTTTAGGATGGGGCATCCCTTGATGAGGTGGAGGATGCCTTTGCATATTTTTCCACTAGCAGGGGGCGATTTGGAGGCTATGATTTGATTTGAGACAGGGGGGCTAAGAAGCCCCATTCTTGGTGGGCAACTCATGGGGCAACAAACCCTCCTCTACAGCAGTTAGCCATGAGGCTCCTCTCTCAGGTGACTTCATCCTCTTGTTGCGAGAGGAATTGGAGCACATATGGGAATTTGTATAGTGTGAAGAAGAGCAGGCTTGAGCAGCCCATGGTAGAGACAATGATGTATGTGCACACCAACCTTCGTCTCATCTACAGGCAGAGGGAGGATTGGTTGAAAGGAAAGACAAAGATGTGGGATGTCTTTCCTGATGATATGGGTCTGGACAGCAGTGTTGAGTTGGCATTGGCCAACTTGGATCTCAATGCGCCAGTGCTAGAGCCTGTCACATTTGATGATGGAGTAGAGGGGTCATCCTCCACACCAGCAGATGCAGAGATGATAGAGGAGGAGGATGCATCAGAGGCAGAGGAGAGTAGTGGTGAGCATGATGATCAGGATGAGGACAGTGATGCTGATTATGAGGATTGATGACTCTGACTCATTGAGGCTTCAGGATTGTAGTCTTGTATATTGTAGTTGCTTTTGTATTTTCTATTTCTATTTGCCATTGGCAGTGTTCTTATGTAAACACATTTTGATTCTGATGACTTAATGAAAAAACTACAGTATCTTACTATCTTCAATCTTGTCTTTCCGAGTAAATTTGACGATTGTATCATGTATGGTGTATCAATGTATCATTGTAATTTGTATTATAGTATCAATGATGATGTATGACTCATGAGTATCTAATATCTATGTTTGAATCAATGAATTTTGTATGAATTTGTGCAAAAATATCTAATTTTTAATATATTAATATATATATATATTTTATAATATATATATATATTTTTAATAAAAGAATATATAATGTATCGTATCCCAGAAGTATCCCGTCCTGGGGTCACCGTACTCGTACATCCTCGCATCGTGACTTAGAACAAAAAGTATGTCAGCTCGCCAAGTAGAGACATTTCAAACTCACTTTGCATCTTTGTGGCAAAGTTTTTACTTAATCTGTCATCATTGCTTCCAAAAATTATATAGTCCACATATACCTCGATAATTGTTAGGTTATCATGATCCACTTTCACATATAGATTGTTGTCGGGGCTTCCTTTCTTGAATCCTTGTTGATGTAGATATCCATCAAGACGAGCATACCAAGCTCTAGGAGCTTGCTTGAGACCATATAGTGCATTCTTTAATCTGCAGACATAGTCTTCCTTTTCGAAGAGCAGAAAACCTTCAGGTTGTTCAATGTAAACTTCTTCTTCCAATTCACCATTTAGAAAGGCTGACTTAACATCCATTTGGTAGACCTTGATTTTTCTCGAGCATGCATAAGCGAGAAACATTATGATAGCTTCCATTCTGGCAATGGGAGCAAATGTTTCTTCAAAATCAATTCCTTCAACTTGTGCATATCCTTTGCAGACTAATCTTGCCTTATTCCTAGCAACTTGTCCATCCTCATTCAATTTGCTTCTAAAAACCCATTTAGTTCCAATATCATTTTTATCCTTTGGTCGTGGAACCAATTCCCAAGTGTCATTCTTCTTAATTTGATCCAGTTCTTCATTCATCGCTGCTACCCAGTGTTCATCTTGACTAGCTTCCTCAAAATTTCTAGGCTCTAAAGTTGCTAAAAAAGAAAGGTGGGCTTGTTGTGATGAACGAAGTTGTCGACTTCTTCTGGTTCTAATTCCTTCATTTATGTTGCCGATGATTTGATTTGACAGATGATTCTTTAGACACCATTCTTTTAAAGCTTTTAGAGAATTCTCTTGTACATCCTGCTGATCATTTCTTATTTCCTCTTGGTTGACTGTTGTTTCCTTATTTGATTGGTCTTGTTCTGGAGCTTCTTCTTCATCCTTCACAGATTCTCCCTCAGATCCCTCAAATTTGCTTTAAGGGACAATCTCATCGTCATCCTTTGTAACACAATCTTCATCAAAAGTAACATTTATGCTTTCCACTATTTGTTTTCGCCTCAGATTGTAGCATCTATAAGCCTTCCTTTTGCGTGAATAACCAACGAAAATATCTTCATCGACACGGGAATCGAACTTGCCCAGTTTTTTATCTTCTCTTTTGATGTAGCATTTGCTTCCAAATATTTTGAAGTATTTGACGTTAGTCGGTCTTCCTTTCCATAATTCGTATGGAGTCATGTTACAATTGTTCCTTACCAAACCTCTGTTTATAATGAATACAGCTGTATCAATTGCTTGAACCCAGAATTTATCATCTAATTTTGAGTCATTTAACATTGTTCTGGCCATTTCTTGTACGGTTCTGAATTTTCTTTCAGCAACTCCATTTTGTTGCGGTGTTTTGGCTATTGAGAATTGCCTTTTTATTCCATTTTCATCACAGTACTGCTGAAATACCTTGGAAGTGAATTCTCTGCCATTATCTGATCTCAGACATTTGATCTTCAAATCAATTTCATTTTTGACCAATTCCTTGTAGATTCTAAAACACTCGAATGCCTCGGTCTCTTTCTTTAAGAAGTTGACGGTTGTCATTCTGGTGTAATCATCTATCATTAGCATAAAATATAATTCTCCATCTAAACCTTATGTTATCATAGGACCACATAGATCAGTATCTACTAATTCCAATGGACGTGATGCAAAGTGTTCTTTTGTCTTGAACTCAACTTTTCTCTGCTTGTCATGCCGACAAGAATCACATATCGTATTGGTAGGTTTTGAAATTTTAGGCATTTCTCTTATTGCTTCCTTCTTGCTGATCCTGACCAAATTGTCGAAATTTATATATCCCATTCGTTTGTGCCATAACCAACTTTCGTCTTCTTTCGCCAAGAAGAACCCTTTAGGTGTCTCATCCAAAATATATGTCATTTGGAGCTCTGCTTGCTGTAGCGACAATTTTACCGAACTTGCCTTTCCTGATTTCACATTTCTTAGAGTTAAATAGCATCATGTGTCCTTGATCGCACATTTTTCCAACACTGAGTAGATTGTGATTCATATTTTCAACCAACAACACATCTTTTGCTAATGCATTCTTGCTTCCAAGTGTGATTTTACCTACTTCTATGACGTTTGAAGACCCGTCATTTCCAAAAGACACTGTTCCATCCTTCTTTTCCTTCAAGGATATGAACTTATTCCTATCTCCAGTCATATGAGTTGAGCAACCACTATCAACATACCAAATGTTTATGTTGCTTTGAGCCTTGAGAGCGATAGCACATTTTTTAGTCTTCTTTTTCCATATTGTTCATTCTGATTTTGCGAGAATTCCTTTGAAGAACTTCCAAGACTGCAATCGTTAGCCAGGTGTCCAAAATTGTTACATTTGTAACATTCGACATCATCTCTCAAATGATCAATCTGTTAATATTCTGCTAAGTTCCGGAATATCCATTTCTGAAAGATCTCCTGAAACTATATTTATTCCAAACATACGTGCGACATTCTATAGCTCTATGTCCAAACCTTCCACATGAATAACAATGACCATAGAAGATAGGTTGATACCTGGGAGCAAATCTTCTTCGAGGAATTGTCTTCCATGGTTCTTCCTGCAAGTCCTGATCTCTTGAATTGGATGGAATGTCTGCCTACTTGTTAGATTTCGCATTTCCATCTTCTTTTGTTGTCATAGAAGGACTTGGCTCCTTTTCAGATTTTTCTTTGTAACCAAGACCAATCTTGTCACTGTTTGATCGTTGATTGTTGATGATTTCTTCCAATGCCTTGGAGCTGTTGGTGTAGTTTTGAAGACTTTTTCCATTTTTTGCTTGCTTTCGAAGAGAAATTATTTCAGCTTCCAATGCTTCTCTTTCCTTGTTGCTTTCCTTTAATTCTTCCCTGAGTGATTCTTCAACTCATTTGTATTCTTCAACCTTGATTTTAAGATTTAGGACATGTTTCCTTTCTATCTTTAATTCATCTTCAAGAGTGTTGACATTCTTCTTCTCGACCTTGATCTCTTTGATAACCATGATCACTTCGTTTTTAAATTTAACCTCAGTCATCTCTTCTTCTTCGTCTCATTCTTCGTCAGATGCTTCTTGCTTATTATGCTTGGCCATAAACAATACTATTATGTTGATTTCTTCGAAGTTATCACTGTCTTCATCAGATGAGGAGCTATCTTCTTTGGAGAAGAAACTCTTCTTAAACCATTTCTTCTTTCCTTGCTTGTTGAACTTCCTCGGACCTTTCTTTCCTTTCGTAACAACCTCATTGTTGTGAGGACACTTGGCTGCAAAATGCCCAACCTCACCACAATCGAAACATATCAATGGAAGTTTACCTTTGAATTTCCTCGTACCTGTTCTCATTTTTCGCGTGAAGTAGGCAAATTCTTTATCCGAAAATTCTTCTTCATCTTTTCCTTTTCTTCTTCCTTACAACTACAAGTTTTCGCTTTCGAAGTACGCTTGTCCTTACTAGTTTTCTTGGATGCGGCGAATGCTGTTTCTAGGTGAGATGTGTCGTCCTCTTCTTCAATCCTCATTTCATATGCCGTAAGCACTCCATGCAATTCATCTTTGTTGAGATTGGCTAGATTCAAACTATATTCCAAGACAAATACCTTTGGGTTGAATCTTGCCTGCAAAGTTCTAAGGATTTTTCGGACAACAATTTTTGTGTCGACAAGTTCTCCCAAACCTTCCAATGCACTTGTTATTTCATCAACACGTTGTAAGTATGCATCAATATTTTCATCTTTCTTCATTTTGAGTTGCTCAAATTTTGCCTTGTAAATTTGAAGCTTTGCTTCTTTCACATTTGAGTCACCTGCATATATATTCTCAAGCTTGCCCCATACTTCTTTAGCAGTTTTGCAACTCAGTACCTTAAGATAGACAAATTCGATAAGCCCACTGATAATGATATCTTTAGCCTTTGCATCATATACCATATTTTTCATACCTTGTTCATCCTAGGTCGTTGTAAAGCCTTTTTCAACGATTTCCCATACTTCGTATCCTTGCGCCAACAAATGAACCTGCATTCTTCCACTCCAAAGTGCGTAGTTATTTCCATTGAATAGAGGAACTCTATTCTTAGTATACTCCATGAGCTCCTTCCAGTTGTTAGACTGCTATTGAGGGAACCAAGTTCTGATACCAATTGTTGGAAATATTGATGGGGGGGGTGAATCAATATTTCTTATCGATTAGCACTTTTAAAATCTTTTCATAGCATTAGTTAATCTTCAATTATTCTTTATGTTTATCCAGTAACAACAGTAAACAATAGAACACAATAGGCACATGAATTTTAGGTGGAAAACCCACAATGGGTCAAAAACCACCGAACACTTTTCTAATAAATTCTTTAAGCTTCAGCCCCAACTGAAATGAAAGGTACAACTTCCTAGAATTCTAGAAAAGCATTCTTCTCCAACTCTCACTGGAAGGATGCCCCAATGCCCTGGTTTCCTCAGTAGTCAACTGAATGGATGCCTCGATATCCTAGACCAACCTATCACCTTGAAGTGTTCACATGCTCCAACATGTAGGTGACTTCATGCACCAACCTAGCACCTCCTTGCCACCCTATAATGATCAGAAATAGGACAAGAGTGTGGACTCCCGTACCAAGGACAATGATCCATGATACAATATGATTCACAATGATTTTCTTGAACTAGACCAATCACCTAATCACACTATGACCTGCAACCCAACCATAACATTATCCAACGATGACACTTATACCTCCCAACAATGCCTCTCCAACTCTGAGCGGTTCTCCACGAGTGACACAGGCGCCTTGGAACTATGCGAGCAAAATCACGCTCAGAAGTCCTCTGATGTGTCTGCAAACCTCACCAATGGCTCTAGAATGTCTGAAACATCCAAAACTGACTATTGGCTTCCTGAGTATGGCCTCTAGTTGCCCTGACTAGGCCTCATTCTGCTGCTGGCTCTTGGTGGCCTTGATGGCCCTTAGAACTTATCTAAAGAAAAATCATGCTCAGAAGTTCTCTGATGGCTTTGCAACCTTCACCAATGGCTCCAGAACACTCCAATTCGCTAAGAATGACTCTCTGTTCACTCAGAATGGTCGAAAAATGAGTATCCAACTCATTTTCCCAGTAACACCTAGAAAAGCTCCACTAATTGTGGAGAACTGCGTAGATGTTTTCTATTTCCACCGGTTTTCAGTTTTCACTTTATTACTCCAAAATAGTTAAATGCCCTTTCCCATATCCATACATTTAACAAATTGGAAAATAAATTTTGCTGAAAACACAAATTCTGGAAATTTTTCAGAATGCTGGAAAATGCAGAATTAAAAATCAGCAAGCATAAAACAGTCATTCACACATTTTGACACAGATATTTTTGGTCAACATGACCTTGGAAAAACCCCCTACAACTCTTGGGGAAAACCAGTTCGAAAGCTCCTTCTTATTTCTGGAAAATGCTTTTTACAGTGAGAGAAATATTCAGCAAAAAAATCAGCAAACAGACTTTACAACTTATCTCGTTTTCCGTGCTTAACCACTGCCTCGGAAAATGTGCAAACAACAAAAACAGAACAGCAATAAATGTTGTACGTCCTCCTCGATTTTAGGTACTTCATTTCGGCCTTAAATGTAGCATCAGGATACACTAGAAAGCGTGCAAGGCTTGCCATAAGTCCTGTGATGCTACGGTTTTCTCGATTTAAATATAACGGAAAAAGCAGTACATTACGATTGTACGGATTCTGCCTAGAAATGCGTGCCAAAAAGTCTGACCACTTGTTGTACGACCTCGCTTGAAAAATGTGCTAGCAACCTTCGATTCTTGCTCCTCGGTTACGTACAAACTTGGCATCGGCTGTTGTCTGACGTTCTTTATCTTGCCCTTCAACTGTGCGGCCTCCCTTTCTAGAAAATCGTGCCCAGAAAATCTGCCTTTCACTGTGCTAACTCAGCTGTACGGTCTTGCTGAAATGCTGCCTTGGAATGTGTGCCAAGCTACTGCCTCCTTCTCCTCACTGCCCAGAAATCTCCCTTGCTCTCTTGCTCTCCTTCTCTCAATCTGCTCATGAAAGAATGAATGATCTTTTCCCCCTTTTCCTCCTTTAACCTAACCCTAAGTGACTTTTGGGGAATCCCTAAATCCAATGGCTGAGATAGATTGAGATCTAGGGCTGAGATTAAATGCTCATTTAAATCTCATTTTCTATTTTTTAATTCACCCCACTTTAATAAAGACCCACTTAGTCATTTATTTCCAAAGTCACTTTTCCTTTCTAATTTTACATTGACTTTATTAAAGTCACTTTAAAATTAGACATTAGTAACTTTATCACATAAAGTCACTTTTAAATTAGATTTGACTTTATAAAAATTATAAAGTCACTTTAGGAGAAAAAATTAAATTCTTTTGGACACTTTTCCCTAGGCCAAAGATCAAAGCCTTAGGGAACCACCTGTCCTTCGGTAACCAAATTTCAACACTCCCTCTTACCAAGGAAGGTGTTCCTCACCACACCCATCTTGTCTCTGAAGTAGACATACTTGCCCCGTGGTAAGGCTTTGGTAAGAATATCTGCAACCTGCTCATCAGTGGGAATATACTCAAGCTTCACAGCTCCTTTCTGAACATAGTCTCTGATGAAATGATATTTGATCCCGATATGCTTTGACTTGTCATGAAATACTGGATTCTCTGTGAGTTTAATACAACTCTGATTATCACAGTAAATCACTGAAGGTCTCAACGGCTGACCAAATAAGCCAAACAACATCTTGCGAAGCCGGATGGCCTCGCTAGCTGGGCGGTTGCCATGGCCTACCGCTCGGCGGGCACAATGCTACGCTGTTGCTTTCGGGCCGAACCATGACACCTTGCCGAACCCAAAACAACACCACAGTGCTCTTCCCTATCGAAGCACAACACCTTGTCAGAATCAGTATAACCTGCCAATCTCACTCCATCCCCCTGCCTGTAGTCCAGACCATAATCCACTGTCCCCTGCAAGTACCGCAAAATGTGTTTTGCAGCCACCCAGTGAGCCTTCCTAGGCTCACACATAAACTGACTCATCGTGTTGACTGCAAAACAAATATTTGGTCTAGTGTTGACCAAATACATCAAGGAACCAATCAGCTGTCTGTACAATGTGGGATCCACCAACTCGGAATCCGAAGCATGAAGCTTCACTTTATTAAAGTCACTTTTAAATTAGATTTGACTTTATAACTTTATAAAGTCACTTTAGTAACTTTATCACTTAAAGTCACTTTAAAATTAGATTTGACTTTATAAAAATTATAAAGTCACTTGAGGAGAAAAATTAAATTCTTTTGGACACTTTTCCCTAGGCCAAAGATCAAAGCCTTAGGGAACCACCTGTCCTCCGGTACCAAATTTCAACACTCCCTCTTACCGAGGAAGGTGTTCCTCACCACACCCATCTTGTCTCTGAAGTAGACATGCTTGCCCCGTGGTAAGGCTTTGGTAAGAATATCTGCAACTTGCTCATTAGTGGGAATATACTCAAGCTTCACAGCTCCCTTCTGAACATAGTCTCTGATGAAGTGATATTTGATGCCGATATGCTTTGACCTGTCATGAAATACTGGATTCTCCGTGAGTTTAATGCAACTCTGATTATCACAGTAAATCACTGAAGGTCTCAACGGCTGACCAAATAAGCCAAACAACATCTCGCGAAGCCAGATGGCCTCACAACTAGCTAGACTGGCTGCCATATACTCTGCTTCCGCTGAACTCAATGCTACTGACTGCTGCTTTCGGCTGAACCATGACACAACCGCCGAACCCAAC
>CM076583.1:585746675-586041848 GCA_034641835.2 Pinus albicaulis | reverse complement strand
ATATAAATTTTGGACATATTTTCAATTTTTGATAGTTACATTTGGCATGTGATCACATGTTGTGATATAATGTTTTGTTTTTAAAACTCATGTTGTCAAAATTTATTTGTTAAATATAAAATGAATCTAGACGGAAATTTTAAATTACAAAACATGTGTATATTTTGGATAGTTGAACTACATTTGGCATGTGATTACATGTTGTGATATAATGTTTTGTTTTTAAAACTCAAGCTGTCAAATTTTATTTGTTAAATATAAAATGAATTTAGATGGAAATTTCAAATTACAAAACACGTGTATATTTTGGATCGTTGAACTACATTTGGCATGTGATCACATGTTGTGATATAATGTTTTGTTTTTAAAACTCAAGTTGTCAAATTTTATTTGTTAAATATAAAATGAATCTAGATGGAAATTTCAAATTACAAAACACATGTGTATATTTTGGATAGTTGAACTACATTTGGCATGTGATCACATGTTGTGATATAATGTTTTGTTTTTAAAACTCGAGTTGTCAAATTTTATTTGTTAAATATAAAATGAATCTAGATGAAAATTTCAAATTACAAAACACGTGTATATTTTGGATAGTTGAACTACATTTGGCATGTGATCACATGTTGTGATATAATATTTTGTTTTTAAAACTTGAGTTGTCAAATTTGATTTTTTAAATATAAAATGAATTTAGATGGAAGTTTCAAATTACAAAACGCATGTGTATATTCTAGATAGTTTTAGTACATTTGACATGTGATCACATGTTGTGATATAATGTTTTGTTTTTAAAACTCAAGTTGACATTTTATTTGTTAAATATAAAATGAATCTAGATGGAAATTTCAAATTACAAAACACATTTGTATATTTTAGATAGTTGAACTATATTTGGCATGTGATCACATGTTGTGATATAATGTTTTGTTTTTAAAACTCAAGTTGTCATTTTATTTGTTATATATAAAATGAATCTAGATGGAAATTTCAAATTTCAAAACACATGTGTATTTTAGATAGTTGAACTACATTTGGCATGTGATATAATTTTTTGTTTTTAAAACTCAAGTTGTCATTTTATTTGTTAAATATAAAATGAATCTATATGGAAATTTCAAATTACAAAACACGTGTATATTTTGGATAGTTGAACTAGATTTGGCATCTGATCACATATTGTGATATAATGTTTTGTTTTTAAAACTCAAGTTGTCATTTTATTTGTTAAATATAAAATGAATCTAGATGGAAATTTCAAATTACAAAACACGTGTATATTTTGAATAGTTGAACTACATTTGTCATGTGATCACATCTTGTGATATAATGTTTTGTTTTTAAAACTCAAGTTGTCATTTTATTTGTTAAATATAAAATGAATCTAGATGGAAATTTCAAATTACATTTAATACATACATTGGTACATGTTATGCATTTGAACATGTGAGTGAATGCTATATAATTTTAGGATACATCTATTATTTAGGTGATATTTAAGTACATTTTGCATGATCATACATGTCATTTAAAACAATCATAGTCGGTTTTACATATTTAAGTTCATGAATATATGTACATAAAAATGATTGAAGTACATGTTTGAATATATATGTAAAAATGATTGAAGTACAATACATATTGATGTATATATCTAAAAACAATCATAAAATTCTAGGTGTTCATAGATGTGTCAAACAATCATAAAATTTTAAAATTGCATTAAAACATATATCCAGTACACAACATTTTTCATTAATGTACATAGAAAAGATACTTTTAGTTGATAGTAAACTAGATATTACAAAACACGTACCACAAATTTTTGATTCAAGAATGAATATTATAATTTGCTTAATAGATACATCTAAAACAAAATCGTGCAACTTAAAATTTGCATTATATCAACTATGCTAGATACACAAATATGTACATTTTGCAATAATGAAATTATGACAAATTGTACCAACGAATGTATGAAATCGTTTAAGACCAGATAATCTATATGCGTATGTGTACACGTGTATAAATTGCTTGTGTGCATGTACCAAAACAATGTAAATATGCACACACTTGTACATATAACATAAAATATACATATTATAATAATTGTAAAACTTAAGAATGCACAAAAAAAGGCTAGTTCAATTTTTAGTTGAGTTATGAAAGTTCTAAAAGATGAATCCAAAGAGAATAAATTGTTGGGCAGTTTAATCAAAATAATTCTAATGGAATGCCATCTTCAATGATCTGTTCATGATTGGCTTTTGACGTTTTCCATTTCTTAATTTTTAATTTTTTCTTTGATTGAACTTCTATCAACTTTATGCATGCTGCACACACCATGTGACTATATTGGCAACTTGTGACATCAGGTTCATAGTCTTGAAAGTAAACAAAATCCTGACTTTGATGAGCTTGTTGGAAACAAATATCCTTTCAGTATAATAGACCCTTTGTTATATGTAAACCTGTTATCATCATAGTTTTCCAATAGTTTTATCTTTCATTCAGTGCAACACAACAAATAATACTTCACATTTTCATCGTTGGTAAAGGTGAAACTACATAAAAAACATCTCCTACAATAAAAACAAAACTTATATTTAAATTTAGATCATAATTAACATGAAAAATTAACTTTAAAATTAACATGTGTACTTGATTTTATTATCTATTTCTAGATCTATATCATTTGAAAGCAATTGAATTGTTACCTTCTCTAACAAGATCAGAAAATCGATCACCTTCGAATGATATTGTAGTTTCCTCTGATTGCATTTCTTCAAAGTTTGCAACGAACATTTTCCCCTTTGTATTTAGTTATGTATGTTGCCAATATTTTACATACATTTTGTTTTCACAAACATCATTGGATTCTGTGTTGTCTATGCAAACATAACAAAAACAAGAATATTTTCTTTTATTCAATGAAAACACATTTTTGGACAAATTTGTTCTAATTGAATGCAAATTTCGAGTCTTGTTTATTGTTTTAATGTCATCTCCCATCGATCTGTCTACATCTTGGACCCCAATATGCCAAAAAAACTTATATGAAAAATTCAAACAAGAATATAAATATGCTATTCAAAATACCATCAAAGATAATCATTGTGATAGCTAATGTTTAAAATTAGAAATCCAATTAAAATTAAATCATGTACCTTCGTATTGCCCTTGATCAGTTAGTCTCACGACTTAGTGCAGTGATGCACCATTGAACAACTTGTTCAGCCAAGACAAGTCGGTTTGCAGAGGGGTCCATTTGATATCTTCGAAGTGCTCGTTTTATACATGCCCCTGCACTGTCATGTTCTCATTTTCCATGACCAGTCTTGTTAGCAACCTATAATATAGGGGTCATAATTTTGACTTGACTGTTGATAATCTTGTAAATCTGTACATACTTTGCCTTCTGTAAGTTGTATTCAAATATTTTGTAAAAAAATCAAAAAAATAAAAAAGAGGGTAAAAAGTCCTAAAAGAATAATCAAAGGACTTAGAAAAAATAAAAGACCCCAAAAGAAAAATGAATAAAAATGAAAGTGTGCAAGCATAAATGCCACTACTTTTTACTTTTTTGACTATGGAAGAGTGTCAATAAATTCCATAGTCCATGATGAGTTAAACAATTTAATCTTAACTTGTCATTTTTCAATTTCACTTGTTGTAGATAGAGAATAATGAGTTGTCATACAGTTTAATCATGACAATTCAGTAGTCAGGTAGAGAAATAATTGAATCCAACATTTTAATCTGGATTCATGGATGGAATAAGTGTAGAATTAGATAGTTTTATTTTCTTTCAGAAAAAAATAAATGTTGTGAAAGTTGCTAGTTTAAATGCACCTTACTACAAAGGAAGAAAAAATGTTAGCATGGTAAGTAGGGTAGGTAGAAGAAGGTGAAAAATCTCAATGTAAATATCATTCATCATGGGCTGCCAAATAAATAACTTCCCCTTCCCATAGTCATGAAACATTCTAAACTATCAGTCAGAAAGGCTCAAGGCATTTCCTTAACTTTTGTTGGGACCGGACCCAAGGCTCTATGACTGATCAGTTGAAAGTGTAGAATGTCTATATTAATCCTTAAACTCACATCATTTACCATTCATGCATTCATTCCCCTGAATAATCCTAAGTAAAACTTCATCTTTTACTTAAATGCATTATGATTCCCATTTAATTAGCTTCCTACATCATTTGAAAACATTAAGCCCTCAAAATAACATTATATCATAAGTTAAGTGATAAGATCAATGCAAATTATCTTTTGAAATTCACTTTACTTTGTTATGTTTATGTGTTTTGAGTATACCTTGTCCTATTTTCATATTAACTTTAATTTATATATTAACTCCCTATAGAAATGACCTTTTCCTATAATATATAACTCCTTTTTATATAAATAGCCCAAAAACCCACTTATTATAATTTTAGCCAAAGTATTTAATCCCCACATGTTTTAATAAAACACCCGCATTATACCCCCTTTGGCTAAAAATATCCTTATATATATATATATATATATATATATATATATATATATATATATATATATATATATATATATATATATATATCTATGTCCCTACTTATGGTAGTTAAATAACCTTGGTTTAATTAACCATATAATAAAAATATTCGAAAATCTTTTAAACATATTTTACATGTGTTTAAAACAAAAAGAATCCCGAAGTTCATTTAAACTAAACTTCAAAAGAAAAACCCATTTCCCTGTTTATTATCCCTCCCCCGACTCCCTTAACCTAAGGTTAAATCTATAACCTAACCATTTCCCCACAATATATATTCCATTACCAGAATCCCTAACCTTGGTTAAAGTCCTGAATATCCCTCCCGATCACTTTTTCCATTGAAAAAAGTCATTTTTGTATATAAATTAACCAAATCCTTTTATGCTTTCGGACTTAATATCAACCCTCTGATCCCCTCCATTCATTTAATCCAATGGTTAAAGATCAACATGATAGTTTATTACATTCCCATCCCTTCCCTTATCGCGTATCATGACTACCGTTGGATTTTCCTTCAGGTCCAGATTAGACGATCCATATGCAAGCCGATGACTTACCTTTCCCCGTACCTTTCCTTTTGATCGTGACAATTCGCTTTCCAAAGCCAAATCCGACGGTTGATACTGCATATCGCACCCAGAAAGTAATCGACCAATGTTTTAGAAAAGTCGTGCGATATGGGTGGTTTTCCCAAACCACCGAACGTTGACGTGTCATCAAATAATTGGATCACGTTCGAAAAGAGATTTACTGCTTACCGCTCTGGAGATGCGCGAATACCACCTAGTGGTATTCTGAAATCACTCCTGCCCAACCTATGATTAAATATGATTTAACTATGGTTTGAAACTATGGTTTATTCATAAAAATCATAATTTTCATTAAGTTTTTCACCTATTCGAGCTTATAAGCTTTGAAACCTCGTAGAATCTAATTTTCATCCCGTTTCACCATTTAAACCCTTGAAAACCTCCGCAAGCCTATTACCAAACCTCCCAACGCCATTTTCAAGCCTGCCAGTGAACCAGTGATCATTTAACAAGCCAGTTTCCCTGCAATTCAACCACGAAGAGCCACAGTACCCTCTGATAGACCAATTCAGTAGAATTTAAGACTGCGCGCAACCGTGAAATGTCTTCGACCACAATTATACCTTCTAAAGGTATTTTTAGTCAAACTTAACCAGAAAAGCTTCAATTTTCAAAAGGAAAAGCACCAATTTTTCTGTTATTACCTGTAATTATCTTAATTACCCATACAGAAATTGCAAAAAACATTCAAAGTATAGGGGAAACTCTGTCAAATTTTCCCCACAATCCCTCATTTCCATTTTTTCAAGTTTTATCCATTCCCTGGTCATTTTCACTACTGGAATTGATCATAACCTACCTTCTGAGCATTAAAACCCTCTTTCAATCCAAAACCTTGCTCAAGATCCTATTTTACCAAAGATATTCTCCTAACGTCCCTTGTTTCAAACAAAAGAACTTAGAAAACAGTCTAAGCTTGCTCTATTCAATAAAGAATTACAAAGAAACAAGTAACCCCAGAATCAAGAGGTCCAAAGCCTCAAAAGAAAGCCTTTGTTAAAACCCCTCAGCCTGAATCTTCTAAAATTGATAAACCTACCCCTGTACTCACTACTGATTCAACAAAAGTTGTCAGGCCTATTCAACCTCCAGTTATCTCACAAGAAAATAGCCCTTTGGTTGACCTTGACTACAGAATAATGGACCCTTCAGTAGAGTTCAATTTTCTTGATGTATATAACTGGTGTTTTGGTAAATCAGTAGAGAAAATGACAAAGATATACCAGTATGGGATTCCAATTTTCCAAAATACATTGTTCCTCAAACTCATTTAGCCCCTGACTTTGTCAGATTGTGTCAGTCCTATTATCTTCCAGACCAAAGGTGCATTGTGAATAAAGATAGAGAGGTCTTATTTTACATCAATGAAGAATCTATAAACTCTATACTGCAACTGAACGTTGATCCCAATGCTGCTTCATTATCCATAGAGGAGTTAACTCAGAATTACCTAGAGCTTGGTTTTGCCTCTAAGTTCAAAGTCTTCCAAACTTTTTGTCCCAAGCAAGTTGATATCCCTAAGCTTAATCCACCATTTGATACCTTTGATTTTCCAGATGAAACCAGACAGATTTTCTCCATGCTATCATTCATACTGGGATACACCAATGATGAGTTCACTGATGTGGCTATCTTAGGTTTTTTATCAACTCTGAGTCCTGGCCAGTCTCCTTCCATAGTGTACAATTTTTCTAAGTACATTGCAGAAATCATGCATTATCAGGTGTCCAACTTGTCAGAAGAAGGAGTCTTTAGATATACATCATATCTACTTCACCTCTTTTTGTATTATCAAGCAGACAAATTTCCTATTGAATTTCAGAAGGTAGATCCAGAAGGAAATGTTATTTCAGTTGTGTTTTGGTCATCAATTCTAAGAAAATGGAACAGGGAATATAGCTTTGCAGATTTCAATGACTTGTTTTTAGTGCCTGCTATGAATCTATTGAATAAATAACAGACCCCTAGAATCAATGAAGAGACAAAGAGAATCTTACAGCTATTTGAGAGCTGTAAAACAGGGGATTGGTACTTATACAAAAATTTACACAGAGATCAGAGTATATGGTGCACTCCTGGCCCCATGTAAATTGCCAAGATTTGTTACAACAAGGATATTTTCTTTAGAATATTTGAGACAACTGCTGAATGCAAATGAAATTAATTTCATAGCTTCTAGGAAAAAGACTCAGTTTAAACTGAAAAATCAAATTGGGCCATTTATTGTGAATAACAGAGAAGCAGCCAATGAAATTAATGTCAAGTTGAAAGAGTATAAATTCCCATATATTTTTATGTGGAATTATGATCCTCAAGGTATTTTAAGCACGATGAGAGTGAAATGCAAGTTGTCTGTCTTCTTGCATGATCCCAAGCCCCAAATTGAAAAGTATTCCAATAAACTTGAATGGGAGCCAAACACTTTAATTGATGATGATTCACAGTAAATGCAGGGAAACAGTGGAAAAGATAAGCAGGTTGATCAAACTCGGGTAGTGACAGTGAACAAAGAATCTGACATTCTTCATAAAAGAAGCAGAAAGGAAGATAGTTTCACTGCTGAAACTATTCAAGACAAAAGATTCAGAATTCCCTACAATAAGGAAAGTAAATTGACTAATGAAGAAAGGGATAAAGCCATCAATATTGAAGATAACAATGGTCATGAAACTGATGATGAAGCTACAATGATAGTAACTGAAACTCTCAAAGAGCTTCAAAATGTTCAGATTGGAGCGCAGCAGAAAGATACAGTCATGGTGGATAAACAATCCAAAGTTGATATGCCCTCTTCTTCTAAAGTACCTGACAATACAGAGTCAGACATTCAAATCAGGTTCAGACAAATAAAAGAAAAGAATGAAGAAATAAAAAATGAAGCATATTCCAAGTTCCTCAAAGAAAAGCCTGGGAATAAGGATAGACTCCTTTCACCTTTTGATTATTCTTCTAATAAATTGGTGATGTCATTTCTCAAGCCTACAGTCACTTATCCAAAATCTATTACAGATTATTCAAAAACAGATCTTGAAGTTGATGCAGATACTGTCAATGAATTGGACCAAATAGAATTTCATAGAAGCAACATAGAGATGCTATATTCCAAGATAGTCAATGAAACTATGAATTCTATCAGGCTTGAGAAAACATTGATAAACCTCCAATCTCAAATGAAATTGGATAAAGCCTCATTATATGCCAATAACTTGAAGATCAAAGCATTAGAAGACTTGGTGATTGAAGCAGGAGCTGATCCAACCAATATGGAAGTTACAAAGGCTTTAATCAAACAGAAAAATGAAGATGTAGTTGCCCTTAGAAAACAGCTAAAATTGCCTCAAAATGAAAATCCTCAGGCAAAAGAAATCCTTCAGTAGAAAACAGAGAATGATGAATTGAAACAACTTGTTCTTAAAATGACAGACCAGATAAAAGAAATGGAAAGCCAAATAGAAGCTTTCCTGCAAGAGAATGAAAAACTGAAGAAATCTCAACAGGTTGTTATTCCTACAGTGATTCCAACGGTAAGCACAGCTATTTAATCTACATTGGCAGAACACTTGGCACCACAAGGAGTACTGGCAACTACAGTGCCAATAACTTCTCATGAAATCTCTGCCTCTTCTTCATCAACTTCACAGGTAAACACCGTTCAAGACAAAGTTGCCATAATCAGAGCCATGGAAGACATGTCAATTAAAGATAAAGAAATACTTAGTTTGAAAGGCATTATTAAAAATCTGGAAACTTCCAAAAGAGATACCTTGATTACTTCCAAAGGGCATGAACACAGGGCTGATAGATTATAAGAACAAGTTAGAATTCTTCAAACACAGGTGAATCTCACATATCAGGTTGCATATATAAAAAATCATTTATGGACAAAAATCATTGAAGGCAGTCACTCTCAATGGCCTTCCATTCAGATAATTTATGAGTAGAAAGAGTTGCTACAGGCTGCAAATGCAGAAATTGATAAAACCAAGAAAGAAATTGAAAATAAGCCATCTCAAGCAGTTCAACTCATAGCATTTCTAAACAGAAAAAATAGGGAAGAATTAGAAGAGTTGAAAATTGCTGACAAAACAGAGGCCATCCTTCAAATCAAGAAAGTCTTAAATAAGAGAAACATAATGAATAATTTGAAAGATAGGTGTAAAGATATCAACTTGGCCATCTCAAGATTTTGGGCCAAATACAAAATGTTATCAGAAGCAGGTTTACCATACATTCATGCATTAAATGACAAATTGATGCCACAAAAATATTATGATCAGAAAATCAGAGCTCATGCTATGGAGCAAGCTAAACAACCATTGCCACAAGGATCACCAAGTGGCAAAGTGCTTCTTCAATATTTTGAAAATATATTCTTTTTAGAAAATGAAATCAAGCATATGTTCACAGTTAAGCCAAACTTTGCCAAATATACAGAGACTAATGAAAGTTACAGGAAATTGAAGAATATGAAGATCCCCACTACTGAACAGTGGCAAGAATTCACAAATCTGCTGTGAATTTGACAAGTAAAGAATAGGAAAATCATATGAAAAATGATATTTTACTTTTACCTTATGGTGAAAAAATCAGTGTCAAAGTGTATCAGGGTCAAAGTGTATCTAAAAAATCAAATGATTACTGCTGGTCATTTTTTATTATAGCAGTGAAACAGTCAAAGGAAGAGATAAAGAGTATCAGAGAAGAAGATGAAAAGGAAGAGTATTCTACAAGCCACCATCCATGTGAAGATGTACCTATTGCCAGCAATACTCACAACACATCATAAATCATTTTAGATAAGATAAACAGTTCTATTTTTCCTTGTAAAAGAGGACAACTTGCAAACTGTTTTGCTGTTGTCCCTCTTCTTATGTTCTCTTTCCTATTTTTCCTTAAAACATTATCTCAATTTTAGAGATATTTTGTAAATAATTTTTGTGTATAAATACTTCATAATTCAAAATATTTAGGGTGGAATAAAATTTCTCAAGACAATTATAGTCATTTTGCTGGACATATTGAAGTTGGTGTGAGTCAATTAGTGAAGCAGCAGTCTGGAAACAATATTAGAGACATCATAACTAAGGATTCTCGTGGTGACAAGATAAGTCTCGTATTTTTTCCTGTTTTCAGTGTTATTCTTTAAATTTTACATACATTTCATTTAATGTGTTTCTATTCTGTAATGATCAACTAAGGAGAAATTAAACATATTTAGTGATAATAAGCTCTCTGTTTTAAACTAGTTGGCATTTTTATGTTTTCTACTTGATAACCGAACCATAGAATTCTTAATTGCTCTAGGTTCCAGTTTGATTCCCTCCTTCAATCCTCTTATCTGTAACTTAAGGATTCTTAAGTGCCCTTTTGTTTAGATTTCACCCATTCCATCCTCAAAACCTATTCAAAGCCTTAAAAGGTCATCTATCCCGCCCTTAGTACATTTGCATCTTTAAGTCTTATTTCCTAGCCTTGCTTGCCTAGAGAGTTGACTCCATTGCCCAATGTTCTGTTAGATCCCTCTGGTTTACCTTGAAATACTTTATATTCCTACCACACTTCTAAAATCAATCTTATTGCTCACTCATAGCTAGCCTAAAACCCTTTACCAAAACAAAGGTAAATCTTTAGGAGAGATCCCTCTCCGAAGCTCAGAAAGGCTAGAGCCTGAATTCCTAAAGCGGTTCTTGGCTATCCCTGGTGTTCTTAACTACAAAAGTCCCCATCCCAAAACCTAAGAATTACTAGGGTGATAACATACTGACGACTCCACTGGGGAAATAACCACTCTCCAGTTTTAAGTTTAATCTTGAAGGAAAATCTTTAATTATATCTTTTCTACTTTAAGATTGAGTTTAAAGGTTGTGGGTATTTTACCCAATAAACATTTTGGCTCCCAAGAAATTCTACTACACTAAATCCAACCCTAATCCTAATCCTCCAGAGATAATAGATAATCCGGACCAGATAGGAAAAAAGAAGAAAAAAAAAATTGATAGTTCTGAAACTGAGATACCTCTGAGAAGAGCTAATTCTTTACCCAAAGAATTGGTAAGCTTATCAAACATTGATTTTGACTTAAAGTTTGAAAAATATTTATTTACAACAAAATCTGAATCGGATTTAAAAGAAATTGTTTTAGATCCAGTTTTTACTTCTTATGTGAGTGAAAAACACAATTTTTTTTCTGTTCCTACTAAATCAGATCAAACTGAAAGTAAAAGTCCAGTAAAAAGGGTAAGTTTCATAAAAATTAAAGACATTGAAGAAGCTATTAAGTTAGCAAAATTTTGGTATAAATCTAAACCCCCAGTTTCTGAGCTATATACAACAGTCTTTCCAGCATCAGATTCTACTCTGTATGCTGTCACATCATTTACTGATTCTGTTGTCAGTTCACCTCAAGAGCCCATAAGCCCTGAGTTTCCTCTGCCCCATAGAATCATATACTCATCATATCCACAATCCATTTCTATTTCATCAACCGATCCATTCATCCTTGAGCTGCCCTTGCAGCCCAAAGTAGTATATCCATCATTTACCCAACCCATTACAACTACCATTATCCATACTACTTCTTTTTCATCCCCATTACCAAGCTCTTCAAGTACATCCATTGCAGTAACCAACACTATCCCTACTACTACAACTGTACCTCCCAGTTTAGCTAAAATCCAAGCCATGGCAGCCCGATATGCTCCCTTGGTCCTACCTCAAAATCTACATGACATGCCCTAGAACTATCAAAAAGATATTCCACTGTTTGATAATCTTTCACAGATTACTGCACAGCAACATATTACTAGAATGAGTGATTTTTGGGAAGTCTATGAGATAGATGAGTCTAATGTCCAAATGAGACTATTTTCTCAGAGCTTAATTGGAGAAGTAAAAACCTGGTTTAAAGGTTTAGGAGCTGGTAGCATAGCTAACCTAGCTGCATTCCATAGAGCCTTCCTAAATAAATGGGAGAAAAAGAAGAACCCTATGCAAATACTATCTGAGTTTGATGTTGTCAAGAGAGCCCCAAATGAAACTGTCCAAGACTTCTGCACAAGATATAACAGTGTTTACAATGCCATTTTTGTAGACCTTAAACCTACCCCTTACTCCATGCTACTGAAATTCCCTGATTTTTTTGACGTATACATGGCTTACCAACTTAGGGAAAGGGATGCAAATACTCTAGAACAAATGCAACAAAACATTGTAGGTGTAGAAATCAACATCCTTGCAAAGAAAGCCAGAATGAGAAATGAAAGAAGGGTTACTATTAAAGAAGAAGCATCTCACTTGGATAATAAATTTGATTTCATTACTAAAGCACTAGAAAAATTAGTTGATAGACTGGATCAAATTGAAAATAAAACACAATGGGAAAATCAATCCCAGATCCGGAATCCCAATTACAGAAAAAACAGCAACCCTGGGAAAGGTAAGGAACCTTCCCCTGATCAAAATATAAGAACCCCATTCCAAGAAAAATTTGCAGAAAGTTCACAAAATAGCGTTGATGAGGAGGAAGACATAAACATTGTAATGGGGATTGATGAAAACAATACCATTTTCCTCACCCAGGAGGACTAGGAACTCTTTGAACTTCAACAGTTAAAAGTAGAATCTAGAGAATCCTATGATTATAAACAAGGTTATGATTTTGCAATAAACGAAATTCACAGTCAATACAACCTTAGGAGCAAGAAAACCAATGATCCTGTCATAAAGAATAATGCTCCAAACCAACAAGAACAAAACAAAAATAAGACTGATACTTCTAAATCAAAATTCTTGCAAATTCTTCCTAGAGATAGTAAATAGAGTTCAAATCCAACCAGTCCTAAAAAACAGCAAGGCCCAAAAATTGTAGATATTACTAACGAAGTGGCACAATCTTCCAAAGATGTTTCAAAATATAATTCTCCCAAAGCCACCAATTCAACAACAGTCATTGAGCCAAGAAAGAATCCTACTGACTTTAAAATATCAGATCCTAAACCTGATAAGACTGATAAGAATTCTGCTAACCCCCAAAATATTCCTGAAAAAACAGTTAAGGATAGCAGAGACCAGGAAACTCAGACAAAAGACAAGAGAAGAGCTCAAAACAAAGGAAAAATAGTAGAAACTCAAGAAAAGTCATCACAAACCACATTTCCCAAAGAAGAAGTGATTCAAACCATTAGATCTCAGCCAACTTTTAATATGCAGTCTGAAATATCCAAATTAAAAATAGTTGTTCCCTTGGTAGAACTAGCTAAAAATGATTTGTATAGATCTATTATTTCTGATGCATTGAATGTGAATGAGAATGAAGATACAATTAACATCAATGAAGATAGGCCTGAATTGATTTTTGGTCCCAATGTAGATGGAAAGCATTCAGATGGGTCGGTACCCCCATTTTATTTAAGTCTTACGGTACATGACCAAATATTACACAATACTATGCTAGATACTGGAGCTTCCCACAATTTAATTCCTAAAGCTATAATGGAAACCCTTAATCTAGACATAACCAAACCTTATAAGGACCTGTTGTCATTTTATTCATTTAAAGTCCAATGTATTGGTTTGATTAAAGATCTATGTGTTAACCTAGTCCAATAACCTGGTAAGAGTATGATCATGGACGTTGTAGTAGCTGACATCCCGGCAAAGTATTACATGCTTCATTCTCGCTCATGGGGAGAAAAGTTGCAGGGATCTCTACAACTGGATATGGGTTATGCTACTATCTTGGTATTTGGACAACCTAAAAAGCTTTATAGAGAAACCTTGATGCAGTACATGATTAGTTGTGCAGACAAACCTACAAATTATCCAATTTATGCTACTCTCACTGATCTTGATTCTTTTATTCTCAATAACTCTGATCAAAATGAAAATCCAACTGAACTTACTGATAAAAAACTTAAAATCATGGATGATTATATTGGTCATGAAGCTTTCTGGCATCTAGATTTTGATGGATTTGTTAATAAATTTGGAGCTAGAGCTGGTGTTTGGATTACAAACATTGAAACAAGCCATTCTGAAGGACATGCTTTTAGATTAAACTTCAAATGCACCAATAACATGGCTGAATATGAAGCTTTAATCTTAAGCCTGCAAATTATTAGAAAAAAGGGAGAAAAAATAATAATGGTTTTGGGTGATTCTGAACTAGTTATAAAGCAAATAAATGCAGAGTATTCAGTTCACAACCCCATACTCACAAGATACA
Organism: Pinus albicaulis; assembly: GCA_034641835.2. Taxonomy (NCBI): domain Eukaryota; kingdom Viridiplantae; phylum Streptophyta; class Pinopsida; order Pinales; family Pinaceae; genus Pinus; species Pinus albicaulis. Next base: position 586,027,489 of record CM076583.1, on the reverse strand, counting down.
AAGAAACAGTATTGGAACTTCTTGAAGAATTGTTAGAAGGTAATTTTGCTATCATCCCTCGAGATCAGAACTTACAGGCCCATTTCTTAGCAAATTTTGCCAGCAGTTGTAAAATTCCTTTTTCACCATTGGAAAAATACACTGTTGAGATTAAACATAGGCCTATTGTTCTTGATAATGTGAAATATTGGCAAAATTTTTCAGAAAATCAACAAATTTATCATTTTTTGAATAATGAGAACAAATTTCAAAATTGTCAAATCGATAACGACCGTAACATAGATTCACCTTGTAATATAGATTTAAATTTATGTCAAATAGATGATTTAGATAATTTAGATGTACATAAGTTTGAAAAGCCTACCATTTTTACTCAAAGTGACATTGATGAAATGGAAAAAATAGAAATAGAGGAATTGATTTAAGATGAAATAGATTTGATTGATTTAAAGAATAACATTTTACCTAGAGGTTTAACTCCTCTAGAAGATTTATTTCACTCTAATGATGTTCCCATAAGGCCAAAAATGGAACCAGTTAAATCTGACATAGAAGAGTATAACTTCGGGACAGATGAAAAACCAAGAATAATCAAACTATCCAAATCCTTATCATCAGATGAAAGGGTTAAATACATTGAAATTTTAAAAGAATTTCAAGATGTCTTTGCATGGAACTATGAAGACTTAAAAACTTACAACACAGACATTATCCAACATAAAATTCCTTTAAAATAAATTCAAAAACATTTTCAATAGAAACTCAAAAGTATTAATCTGGTCTTGTTACCCTTAATCGAAAAAGAATTCAAAAGAATGTTTGATGCATAGATAATTGCACCAATCAGATTTTCTGACTGGATATATAATTTAGTGCCAACCAAAAAAAAGGTAGGTGAAATTAGACTATGCATAGAATTTAGGAATATTAATAAAGTATCCTTGAAGGATAACTACCCCTTGCCAAAAATGGACCATATTTTACAAAGGGTAGCAGGTTCTTCCAAAATATCTTTATTAGATGGTTTCTCTGGTTACAATCAGATTCTAGTTCACAAAGATGACCGAACCAAAACTGCATTTACTACTCCATGGGGCACTTTCATGTATGTGAAAATGCCTTTTGGGTTAAAAAATGCAGGAGATACATTTCAAAGGGCCATGGATATTGCCTTTGCTGAGGAGATCCATGAGTTTTCAGTCATTTATTTGGATGATATTACTGTGTTTTCTAAAACAAATGATGATCACTTGAATCATCTGAGACAAGCTTTAATTAAAAGCAGAAAATATGGTATATCTCTTAACCCTAAAAAGTCTATTTTTGGGCTAGAAGAAGGCAAATTGCTAGGTCATATCATTTCAAAAGAAGGCATTAGAATAGATCCTGCAAGAATTGAAGCAATTCTAAACATTCAACCACCAAGGAACATTAGAGAACTCCAAGCATTCTTGGGAAAGATCAATTTTCTAAGAAGATTCATATCACATCTGGCTGAGATTATAAAAGATCTTAATAACATGCTTAAAAAGGACTCCTCTATTAAATAGACAATAAAGGCCAAACAATCTTTTGAATCTATTAAACATGCCTTAACTAAAGCACCAGTCCTTATCAGTCCAGATCACACAAAATATTTTATAATCTTTTCCTTTGCATCCGAAGACACCATAGCTGCAGTTATTCTGCAGAAAAATGATCAAGGCTTCGAACAACCCATTTCATTTTTTAGTAAATCTCTTAGAGATGCACCACCTAAATACAACATAATAGAAAAACAAGCTTTGGCTCTGGTTAAAGTTATAAAAGATTTCAAAGTGTATATACTTCATTCACACATCAATGCATATGTCCCTAATGCAGTAGTTAAAGACATTTTGACTCAAGATGGACCAGACAGTATGAGAGGAAAGTGGATAGCCACAATCCTTGAATATGACCTAGAAATTAAACCAACTAAACTCATTAAAGGATAGGGTTTAGCCAAACTGATGGTTGAATCAAATTGTAATGCCTTAGATATTAATTTCATTGCACAAGTAGATGAAAAGGAGGAGATGGTGACTCCATCGATCAGTGAGGCCTATCAAGACTCACCTTGGTACTATGATATAATCTTTGTACTAAAAAAATTACAAGCTCCTCCTGGACGCACAAAAACCAAGGCAAGATTTATCAGGAAAAAACAAATGATATTTTGTATCCTAAATAATGCACTATATTGGACAGAAAGTACTGGAATTTTACTTAATTTTTTATTGAAATCTGAGGTTGTTAAGATCCTTGAGGATTTTCATGCAGGTGACTGTGGAGGCCATATATATTGGAAGAGCACAACTGATAAAATACTCAAGGCTGGTTTTTACTGGCCATCTTTATTTTCAGATGTTAAAAATTTTGTTACCTCTTGCCATCAATGCCAGATCTTTGAAGGTAAAAAGAAACTGTTACCATTACCTCTGAAACCAATATCCACTGAAAAACCATTTTAACTATGGGGGTTAGACTTCATAGGTGAAATTCATCCTCCATCTTCAGGTGAACAAAAATGGATTCTAACTGCTACTGATTACTTTACTAAGTGGATTGAAGCAATTCCCACTAGGCAAGCTACAGACTGAGTTATTATCTCATTCATAGAAAGTAATATTTTGTCTAGATTTGGATGCCCATACAGAATTATCACAGACAATGTTGTTGCTTTCAAATCTAAGAAGATGATTTTTTTCTGCCACAAATACCATATTAAATTAGGTCATTCCATAGCATACTACCCCCAAGGTAATTGTTTGGTCGAATCCTCAAATAAAATTTTAGTCAACATCATCAAAAAACTACTCCAAGACAATAAAAAGACATGGAATAAGAAGTTGGTCTATGTCCTTTGGGCTGATAGACTTACTACAAAAAATTCCATAGGAACTTCACCATATCATATTGTTTATGTTATAGATGTAGTTTTTCCTTCTTCCTTAGGTGTCCTAGTCATGAAAATTATCCAAGAATCACAGGTAGAAACTAATGACATTCAAAGAAGAATCAATGAAACCATACACCTTCAACAAACCAGAGATGAAGTTTATGAAAAGTTGCAAGTTTTATAGGACAAGATCAAAAATATTTTTGATAAAAAAGTTAAGGAAGATGACTTTTTCATAGGAGACCAAGTTTTAAGATGGGATGCAAGAAGAGAGGACAAAGGTAAACATGGGAAGTTTGACTTTCTATGGCAGGGACCTTATGTAATACACAGTTACAGAGGAAATAATTCCTTTTTTATCAGGAATTTGGATGGTACAGAGCTTCAAGAAGGACCAGTAAATGGAATGATGTTGAAACATTACTATTCCTTACAAGTCACTTAATAGTTAGATCTATTTACTTCATCATTGTAAATATTCATAGTCAGAGTGTAGATTTGATTGGATATATTATCTACAAAGCTGAAGCCCAAGGAAAATACCCTGAGCTTTGCAGTATAAGATATCATAAATATGATTGTTGCAGAAAACAGAAAACATTTACATGATCACCAAGGTCAATGGACAAGGCTACTAATCTCAGAGTTCTTGGCATTCCACAAGGAAAAGCCATCCCCAACTGAAGCCGATGTTAGAAACCTATAATATAGGGGTCATAATTTTGACTTGAATATTGATAATCTTATAAATCTGTACATACTTTGCCTTCTGCAAGTTGTATTCACATATCTTGTAAAAAATAAAAAAAATAAAAAAAACCAAAAAATCAAAAAGAGGGTAAAAAGTTCTAAAATAATAATCAAAGGACTTAGAAAAAATAAAAGACCCCAAAAGAAATTAATAAAAATGAAAGTTGGAAAGCATAAATGCCACTAATTTTTACTTTTTGACTATGGCAGAGTGTCAATAAATTCCATAGTTCATGACGAGTTAAAAAATTTAATCTTAACTTGTCATTGTTTCAATTTCACTTATTATATATAGAGAATAATGAGTTTTCATACAGTTTAATCATGACAATTCAGTAGTTAGGTAGATAAATAAAATGAATCCAACAGTTTAATATGGATTTATGGATGAAATAAGTATAGAATTAGATAGTTTTACTTGCTTTCAGAAAGAATAAATGTTGTGAAGGTTGCTAGCTTAAATGCACCTTACTACAAAAGAAGAAAAAACGTTAACATGGTAAGATGGGTAGGTAGAAGAAGGTGAAAAGTCTCAATGTAAATATCATTCATCATGGGTTGAAAAATAACTAACTTCCCCTTCCCATAGCCATGAAAGATTCTAAACTATCAGTTAGAAAGGCTCAAGGCATTTCCTTGACTTTTGTTGGGACCGGACCCAAGGCTCTATGATTGATCAGTTGAAAGTGTGAATGTCTATATTAATCCCTAAAATCACATCATTACCATTCATGCATTCATTCCCATAAATAATTGGTAACTTCATTTTGCTTAAAGGAAGCATTATAATTCTCATTTGATTAACTTCCTACATCATTTATTGCTAAGCCTCAAAAATAACATTATATCATAAGTTAAGTGATAAGATCAATGCAAATTATCTTTTGTAATTCACTTTACTTGTTATGTTTATGTGTTTTGAGTATACCATCTCATATTTTCATATTAACTCTAATTTATATATTAACTCCCTATAGAAATGACCTTTTCCTATCATATATAACTCCTTTCTACATAATAAACCCAATAACCCACTTATTATAATTTTAGCCGAAGTTTATAATTCCCACATGTTTAATAAAAACCCACATTATAACCCCCTTTGGCTAAAACTACCCTTATAAAAGCATCCCGCCTCTATGGTAATTAAATCACCCTAGTTTAATTAACCATATAGTATTAAAAATATACGAAAAAATATTTAAAACATGTGTTATATGTGTTTTAAACAAAAATTCCCCGAAGTTTTATTTAAACTAAACTTCAACAGAAATAAACCCCATTATCCTTGTATATTATCCCTTCCCCGACTCCCTAACCTAAGGTTAAACTATCCCTTTGCTTCTCTCCCGATTCCCTTTAACCAAGGTTAAAACCATAACCGGAGCTAAAATCCTCATGTATATCCCCCCAATTCTTTACTCTGGTTAAATCCCTTTTGAAATCCTCTCGATCACCTTTTTCATTGGAAAAATTCGTTTTTTGTATATAAAACGGAACCATATCCCTTTCCCCATTAGATTAATTTTCAACCCTCCAATCCCCAAATCCATTTTAATTCAACAGTTAGAAATCTACGCGACAGTTCAATGCATTTTTATCCCTCCCCATCACGTAAAATAACAACCGTCTGATCCTCTTTTATTTCCAAGATCTATGGTCCAGAATGAACCCGATAACTTACCTTTACCCGCACCTTTCCTTTTGATCGTGACCGTTCGCTCGTTGAAGCCAGATCTGACGGCGCCAATTCACTTTTGCGCCCATAAATTAATCAACGGATGTTTTGAAAAAGTCGAGCGATATGGGTGGTTTTCCCAAACCACCCCGCGTTGACATGTCACAGCTCTATTGGATCGCGTCCGAAAAGCTATTTACCACTTACAGCCTTTGAGTCGCGCGAATACCACCCAACAGTATTCTGAAACCACTTCCGCCCAAACTATGATTTAATGTAATTTAACTATGGTTTGACTATGGTTATTTAATAAAAATCATAGATTTCATTCAGTTTTTCACCTATTCGCGCTTTAAACATTGTGAAACCTCTACTAAGCCTATTATCGACAAATTTTCACCATTTGTGCGCCATTATACCTTGAGAGCCTGTGCAGAGCCCTCTCCACCATTTCCAAACCTACCAACGCCATTTTCAAGCCAATCTCCCTACAATTCAACTACGAAGAAGCCACATTACCCTTTGTAGACTAGTTCAGCAGAATTCAAGATTACGCTCAGCCGTGAACGTCTTCGACCTCAATTTATACCTTTTAAAGGTATTTTTCGTCAAACTTAACCAAAAAGCTTCAATTCCAAAAGAAAAAGTACCAAAATTTCATTTATTGCTTGAAATTGTCTGAATTTACCGTACTGAAATTGCAAAAAACTTCCATAGTACAGGGGAAACTCCGTCAAAATTTCCCTAGAATCCATCATTTCCGTTTTTTGCAACTTTCTTCCATACCCTGATCATTTTCACTGCTGCAATTGATCATAACCTACCTTCTGAGCATTAAAACCCTCTTTCAATCCAAAACCTTGCTCAGGATCCTATTTTACCAGATATATTCTCCTAACATCCCTTGTTTCAAACCAAAGAACTTAGAAAATAGTCTAAGCTTGCTCTCTTCAATTAAAAATGACAAAGAAACAAGTAACCCCAAAATCAGGAGGTCCAAAGCCTCAAAAGAAAGCCTCTGTTAAAACCCCTCAGCCTGAATCTTCTAAAATTGATAAACCTACCCCTGTACTCACTGCTGATTCAACAAAATTTGTCAGGCCTGTTCAACCTCCAGTTATCTCACAAGAAAATAGCCCTTTGGTTGACCTTGACTACAGAATAATGGACCCTTCAGTAGAGTTCAATTTGCTTGATGTATATAACTGGTGTTTTGGTAAATCAGTAGAGAAATATGACAAAGATATACCAGTCTGGGATTCCAATTTGCCAAAATACATTGTTCCTCAAACTCATTCAACCCTTGATTTTGTCAGATTATGTCAGTCATGTTATCTTCCAGACCAAAGGTGAATTGTGAATAAAGATAGAGAGGTCTTATTTTACATCAATGAAGAATCTATAAACTCTATACTGCAACTAAACCTTGATCCCAATGCTGCTTCATTATCCATAGAGGAGTTAACTCAGAATTACCTAGAGCTTGATTTTGCCTCTAAGTTCAAATTCTTCCAGACTTTTTGTCCCAAGCAAGTTGATATCCCTAAGCTTAATTCACCATTTGATACCTTTGATTTCCTAGATGAAACCAGATAGATTGTCTCCATGCTATCATTCATACTGGGATACACCAGTGATGAATTCACTGATGTGGCTATCTTAGGTTTTTTATCAACTCTGAGTCTTGGCCAGTCTCCTTCCATAGTGTACAATTTTGCTAAGTACATTGCAGAAAACATGCATTATCAGGTGTCCAGATTGTCAGAAAGAGTCTTTAGATATACATCATATCTACTTCACCTCTTTTTGTATTATCAAGCAGACAAATTTCCTATTGAATTTCAGAAGGTAGATCCAGAAGGAAATGTTCTTTCAGTTGTGTTTTGGTCATCAATTCTAAGAAAATGGAACAGGGAATATAGCTTTTCAGATTTCAATGACTTGTTTTTAGTGTCTGCTATGAATCTATTGAATAAAGAACAGACCCCTAGAATCAATGAAGAGACAAAGAGAATCTTATAGCTATCTGAGAGTTGTAAAACAAGGGATTGGTACTTATACAAAAGTTACACAGAGATCAGAGTATATGGTGCACTCCTGGCCCCATATAAATTTCCAAGATTTGTTACAACAAGGATTTTTGCTTTAGAATATTTGAGACAGCTGTTGAATGCAGATGAAATTAATTTCATAGCTTCTAGGAAAAAGACTCATTTTAAACTGAAAAAACAAATTGGGTCATTTATTGTGAATAACATAGAAGAAGCCAATGAAATTAATGTCAAGTTGAAAGAGTATAAATTCTCATATAGTTTTATGTGGAATTATGATCCTCAAGGTATTTTAAGCACGTGAGAGTGAAATGCAAGTTGTCTGTCTTCTTGCATGATCCCAAGCCCAAAATTGAAAAGTGTGTCAATAAACTTGAATAGTAGCCAAACACTTTAATTGATGATGATTCACAGTAAATATTGCAGGGAAACAGTGGAAAAGATAAGTAGGTTGATCAAACTTGGGTAGTGACAGTGAACAAAGAATCTGACATTCTTCATAAAAGATGTAGAAAGGAAGATAGCTTCACTGCTGAAACTATTCAATACAAAAGATTCAGAATTCCCTACAATAAGAAAAGTAAATTGACTAATGAAGAAAGGGATAAAGCCATCAATATTGAAGATAAAAATGGTCATGAAACTGATGATGAAGCTACAAGGATAGTAACTGAAACTCTAAAAGAGCTTCAAAATGTTCAGACTAGAGCCCAGTAGAAAGATAAAGTCATGGTGGATAAACAATCCAAAGTCGGTATGCCCTCTTCTTCTAAAGAACCTGACAATACGGAGTCAAACATTCAAATCAGGCTCAGACAAATAAAAGAAAAGAATGAAGAAATAAAAAATGAAGCATATTCCAAGTTCCTCAAAGAAAAGCCTGGGAATTAGGATAGACTCCTTTCAGCTTTTGATTATTCTTCTACTAAATTGGTGATGTCATTTCTCAAGCCTACAGTGACTGATCCAAAATCTATTACAGATTATTCAAAAACAGATCTTGAAGTTGATGTAGATGTTGTCCATGAATTGGACCAAATAGAATTTCATAGAAGCAACACAGAGATGCTATATTCCAAGATAGTCAATGAGACTATGAATTCTATCAAGCTTGAGAAAACATTGATAAACCTCCAAACTCAAATGAAATTGGATAAAGCCTCATTATATGCCAATAACTTGAAGATCAAAGCATTAGAAGACTTGGTGATTGAAGCAGGAGCTGATCCAACCAATATGGAAGTTGCAAAGGCTTTAATCAAACAGAAAAATGAAGATATCGCTGCCCTCAGAAAACAGCTAAAATTGCCTCAAAATGAAAATCCTCAGGCAAAAGAAATCCTTCAGCAGAAAACAGAGAATGATGAACTGAAACAACTTGTTCTTAAAATGACAGACCAGATAAAAGAAATGGAAAGCCAAATAGAAGCTTTCATGCAAGAGAATGAAAAACTGAAGAAAGCTCAACAGGTTGCTATTCCTACAGTGATTCCTACTGTAAGCACAACTATTCTATCTACATTGGCAGAACACTTGGCACCACAAGGAGTACTGGAAACTGCAGTGCCAATAACTTCTCATGAAATCTCTGCTACTTCTTCATCAACTTCACAGGTAAACACAGTTCAAGACAAAGCTGCCATAATCAAAGCCATGGAAGACATGTCAATTAAAGATAAAGAAATACTTAGTTTGAAAGGCACTATTAAAAATCTGGAAACTTCCAAAAGAGATGCCCTGATTACTTCCAAAGGGCATGAACACAGGGCTGATAGATTACAAGAACAAGTTAGAATTCTTCAAACACAGGTGAATCTCACATATCAGGTTGCATATATAAAAAATCATTTATGGACAAAAATCATTGAAGGCATTCACTCTCAATGGCCTTCCATTCAGATAATTTATGAGCAGAAAGAGTTGCTACAGGCTGCAAATGCAGAAATTGATAAAACCAAGAAAGAAATTGAAAATAAGCCATCTCAAGCAGTTCAACTCATAGCATTTCTAAACAGCAAAAACAGGGAAGAATTAGAAGAGTTGAAAATTGATGACAGAACAAAGGCCATCATTCAAATCAAGAAAGTCTTAAATAAGAGAAACATAATGAATAATTTGAAAGACAGGTGTAAAGATATGAACTTGGCCATCTCAAGATTTTGGGCCAAATACAAAATATTATCAGAAGCAGGTTTACCAGACATTCATGCATTAAATGACAAATTGATGCCACAAAAAGATTATGATCAGAAAATCAGAGCTCATGCTAAGGAGCAAGCTAAACAACCATTGCCACAAGGATCACCAAGTGGCAAAGTTCTTCTTCAATATTTTGAAAATCTATTCTTTTTGAAACATGAAATCAAGCATATGTTCACAGTTAAGCCAAAATTTGCCAAATATACAGAGGTTGATGAAAGTTACAGGAAATTGAAGAATATGAAGATCCCCACTGCTGAACAGTGGCAAGAATTCACAGATCTGCTGTGAATTTGACAAGTAAAGAACAGGAAAATCATATGAAAAATCATATTTTACTTTTACCTTATGGTGAAAAAATCAGTGTCAAAATGTATCAGGGTCAAAGTGTATCAGTAAAATCAAATTGTTACTGCTAGTCATTTTTTATTACAGCAGTGAAACAATCAAAAGCAGAGATAAATAGTATCAGAGAAGAAGATGAAAAGGAAGAGTATTCTACAAGCCACCATCCACGTGAAGATGTACCTATTGCCAACAATACTCACAGCACATCATAAATCATTTTAGATAAGATAAATAGTTCTATTTTTCCTTGTAAAAGAGGACAGCTTGAAAATTGTTTTGTTGTTGTCCCTCTTCTTATATTCTCTTTCTTATTTTTCCTTAAAACATTATCTCAATTTCAGAGATATTTTGTAAACAATTTTTGTGTATAAATACTTCATAATTCAAAGTATTCGGGGTGGAATAAAATTTCTCAAGACAATTATAGTCATTTTGCTGGACATATTGAAGTTGGTGTGAGTCAATTAGCGAAGCAGCAGTCTGGAAACAAGATTAGAGACATCATAACTAAGGATTCTCATGGTGACAAGATAAGTCTCGTATTTTTTCCTGTTTTCAGTGTTATTCTTTAAAGTTTACATACATTTCATTTAATGTGTTTCTATTCTGTAATGATCAACTAAGGAGAAATTAAACAGAATTAGTGATAATAAGCTCTCTCTTTTAAACTAGTTGGCATTTTTATGTTTTCTACTTGATAACCGGACCATAGAATTCTTAATTGCTCTAGGTCCCAGGTTGATCCCCTCCTTCAATCCTCTTATCTGTAACTTAAGGATTCTTAAGTGCCTTTTTGTTCAGATTTCACCCATTCCATCCTCAAAACCTATTCAAAGCCTTAAAATGTCATCTATCCCGCCCTTAGTACATTTTCATCTTTAAGTCTTATTTCCTAGCCCTGCTTGCCTAGAGAGTTGACTCCATTGCCCAATGTTCTGGTAGATCCCTCTGGTTTACCTTGAAATACTTTTTATTCCTACCACACTTCTAAAATCAGTCCTATTGCTCACTCATAGCTAGTCTAAAACCCTTTACCAAAACAAAGCTAAATCTTTAGGAGAGATCCCTCTCCGGAGCTCAGGAAGGCTAGATCCTGAATTCCCAAAGCGGTTCTTGGTTATCCCTGGTGTTCTTTACTACAAAAATCCCCATCCCACAACCTGAGAATTACTAGGGTGATAATAGGATGGAAGTTTATCTTAAAGTTTAGAAACCTTGGTGAATCTTACTAGTCCCTAATATGTAAACTTTAAAATGTTTGGTGATGTTTTTGTAAAAATATTTATATTTCCAATGATTTTATATTAGTCTATATAAAATTTTGGCGATTTTTAAGGTAAAATAATTTTATATTGTAAAATTTTGGCTAATCATTTTTATGAAAAAATTGGAAATTAACGAATCTTTTTTTTGGAAAAACCAAGGAAAATTAGCCAACCTGCGAATATTAGCCCCTAAAATTTTCCCTGTCATTTGTAAATGATTTTATTCCTTTTGAGATGGACCAATACTTATATAAAATTGTTTTGAAAAGAAATGAATGTGAGAAGAGACGAGAGTTTTATTCTCTCTTTTGCTCAACTTTTGCCTTTGAATAATCACGAGTGAAATTATTAGTGGTTATGTTCTAACAATTTATTTAGCTTGCAATTATGCCTTTGAAGTGCATATTTTGATAGATCCTGCAAGATTCGTTAAGTGCATTTTTTTAAGATTGGAGAATGTCATTCCATCTGATTGTTGTTTGTCAAGAATAGCTAAAGGTACTTATTAGTGTGGACACAAATTTCACTGAAAATCTAAATTTTACTTTTAAAAATTAATACATGCTTGCGAATAACTAAGTTACGCACTGAGATATTTAGTCAAGCCGTCTTAGTCAATCGGTTATATTGTTTGCTATAGGGCTCATTAGGCATATGAAGCACCCAACTTTTTGGAATTTGAGGTGTGCTTCCACACATCCCTTATGTGTTTCCACCACTCCTGCATCCCAAAAAAATTGTGGAAGATTTAGTTCTTGACAAAGTATTATTATAGTTTATTGTTAGTGACATACAAAGTACAATCTTAGCAATTTTGCAGACATTTTTTATGTTTTCTCTTTGGTAACCTACTCATCACACCACGCTTTCTCCTATATACGGCAAGCTCATACCTTAAAATGTATGTTTCAATATATATATAATTACTGCCTAAGGTTGTTAAAATATTATGCTCTAGCTAACAACCACACAAGAACAAATCTGAGCTAAACATTAAAAATTCATTAAATTTCACGCTTTAAGATATATATAGTACTAATTTTCTTATGTACGCTAACTCCCAAACTAGTTTGATCAAGCTTGTGAGAGGTTAATGGTTTAGGACCTTCCTCGGATTGGTGTAATGGATTTTCTTGGCAAAATTTTGAAAAGAGAGAAATTTGAGCTATGTATCAAGGCCTTGTCATGTCTATGGTTACCTACTTACCAAAATTAATTGTATGGTGGGAAACTTATAGTTTCACAACATGTAATTTGGAAATGTGGGCATGAAAGAATATTAATTTAATATGATAATACATCTATTTTTTTCATAATGTGTTTGAGAGTATGATGTATTGTAATCAACATAAGTAAATGTTTCGACTTATCTTAAGGATTAAAAAATCACTTAGGTTGTCCAAATTCAACAAAAACTTTAAGTAAAAATGGTCCATACTTTTGATCTTGCTAAAACCTCAAGTTGTGTTATGTGAAAATAAGATTAACGACAGGATGCAGGTAACTTAAACAAACAAACTCAAGATATACAAACAAAATTAGGCCATTTTGCTAGTACATAAGTGTAGTATCTTCGTTGAGAGCTCAGGATCAGCTTGGATAGGTTCCCATCCATTGTTGCTTCAAAAGTTGCTCTAGTTCAAAAACAAATGAATTCAAGATGTGCAAACAAAATCATGCTAGTTGGCCAGTACATAGATTCATATCTTCACTAATGGCTCCAAATCAGCTTGTATACGCTCCCATCCGTTGTTGGGATACAAAAGATGTTTTGGTTCAAAAATTGCTAGAGGAGAAATGTGAAGCATGTCAAACTGAGGCACCTTAGGAATATTAGGCAAAGGGCAACTTTTTGTCTCTCTCGGCATTCATGAACAACCCAATCAACTTCGTATAAAGTATGGGTAATGTCACCTACAAGTGACATGACCCATTAATGTACAAAAGGGGGAAAGGACTAGGGATAAAGAAAAAAAAATCATGAAAGGATATGTTGTGACCATTCTCAATCTTATGGCCATAATGATAATTCAAGCTCACAGTTACTTAGAGGTCAGAGCCATGGAAAACGTTGGAAGGGAGGGAATTCTATCTAGTAAGTGATTGACTCACTCTCCAATGTGCATATATTATTGCGATACTTTGCGGGCATATTTTACTGATTTTGTGTTACTTCCTCATGACAATGAAATAATGAATTGTCCCTTTGCAAATTTGAGTGAACAAAATTTACTAATTTTAGATGAAATTCTCCTCCCGTGTTCCTTTCATTGCTAATATTCTCTGTTGAAGAGTTTTTACTTTGTTTCCTTGGGGTATGCAGTATTCTTTCACTATACCTCAACGCTTCTTTCACTATACCTCAGCACTATTTATTTCCTTCAAGGGCTTTTATTTGGCATGCAAATGTTTGTCGAAGTCTAATGTAATTATGAGATTAAAAATCATTGTTCGCCTAATTGTAAACTCTTAGAATATGACAACTTGAGCATGTTTGTTGAATATCCCAAAATTTTGTATTTTATATGAGGACTAATAAAATTAAATTATTCATTTGAGTTGTTGAAAAACCTATACATACACATTTTCCTTTCCAAGAAAAAAACAGTGATTATATGTTTATTTGAAGAAGAAATGGTGATATTATAATGCAAGTAAACAAGAACACAAACCCAATGTACTACATCACAAAACCTAGAATGTAATCAATTCATAAGCTTGGGGTTGAATAGAACATCCCCACAAAAAATTATACAAAAATAGAGTGTAGAACCAAATAATACCTTTTAGAGTCATAAACACAATAAACCGACCTGCCAATGTCTACATACCATATCATCCAAACAAGGCTTAGACAAACCACTCTTTGTGAGGTAGATATGAGATTGCATCATCCTTGGTGAGTTATGTCAAGAATTTAGGAACTTTGAATTTTTGAAATCTAGATTAATATAAAGAGGAAAGAACATAAACATAACATGTGAGAGATTATAAATACAACAGTTATAGATTACATTTTAAGATGAGATGAGAGGAAGTACATGATTTTTTGACCTCCTCTCATGATAGTATTGCATTTCAACTTTTCAGAATCTCTAAAGGATTTAAAATATGGTATCCTTATTGCCATAAAAAGGCCTTCTATGTAAGGGATACCACTGCAGAACCAGGGATAAAAATAGGCACACTGAACTCTTTTGCTTCTTCATCTGTTTTAATCACCCTATACCCAGGCCAAGTTACGCGCCCATCTAGAAATGCACCAGGCCCAGCATTCTTATATTCCCCAAAGTATAAGCTTTCTAATGCAAATTCTCCCGCCCATTCCAACCAGCCAGCAGGATGAATGAGGTCCCCTAAAAACGATTGCATGTAAACTGTTCGAGAGTACAATTTCCAAGGCCTTCCGAGGTATGTTGAAGAGAATGCCATCCAGGGAGTCTGATCACTTGTTGCTGTAACTATACAATTATGTATTGAGATGCCCGTATTTTGATTAGGATCATTTCTTCCTTGGGCAGTGATTGTGTTCCTTTGATTGAGCAGCATGCCTTGTCGAGCATAAATGTTACACCCCTGTAAAACAACTGCTGCATTGCCAAAAATAGAGTCTACTGTTCCAAATATATCACATTCTCTGTAAAACTGCCTGAGAGAGTGAACATAAAGAGTGTCTTGGTAACCAATAATACTGCATCGATAAATTGCTGCAAAATCGGCCCCCACCCGTAGAGCCACAGCTTGATGCTTGTCAGGCCCTGCACTGTTCATAAAGGTCATGTCACGTGCAACAAATCTTGCACCGGATACAGCTGCAATGCAGGGATTCACTGGTCAGTGATTATTAATTGACCTTATGTCCATACATACATGTCATGTTTCAACATGGTTGAAAATTGAAAAACCAATTAACCAGCTTCTTTACAGAGAAAGAGAGAGTATTTCAAGATACTGGATGAAACAATCAAACAAAAATGAATGCAAACAGAAAGGTAAAAGGTTTGGAAAAGTACCAAAGGTAGCGGAACTGAAAGTAGTAGAGCCCTCCTTCACATTTTTGCTGGAGATAACAACAGTCTTTCCCTTGCCATCGCCAACAAACATTATGTTGGTTTTTCGCTTAGAAATTTTGACAGTTTCAAGGTACAGTCCAGCTTTTACATAGATGATGTATTTTCTACTTCTTAAATGCGAGGGTGCCTTCTTGACAGCGTCGGTTATTGTTACATAGTTGCCACTGCCATCCTGAGCTACAACAGCATCAGGTTTTAAGTCTGCAGGGGAAAGCTGTAGGAGTAAACGATCAGTTGCCGATAACCAGATAGGGAATTTTTTCATGTCATATCGATCCAACAACCCATAATGCTGATAGAATTCCTGATCCAGACCAGCGTTATGCCCCTCATCTTTCTTGAATTCCTGCTCCATACCAGCGTTATTCCCCTCATCTTTCTTGAATTCCTCCTCCAGACCAGCGTTATTCCCCTCATCTTTCTTGAAACCAGCGTTATTCTTTGCCAGCAGCCGTCGAGGGTTTTGGGGAACTGCAGACTTGTTCCTCTGTTCACTAGGTAAAGCTTTATTTTCCAAGGCGGCGTTGCTGAAAAGGGTTTGGAAGAGTGCCAGTGAATTACTGATAAGTTCGGAGAACTTTTTCGATTCTATCTGTATGTCATTGGTGGATTCATGAGTGCCATTGTCTCCAATCAAGTTATGGAAACCCTCCAGGCATGTATCCTGGTTTGTCAGAGCGGCACTGAGCCAAGTTTTGACATCGGCAATGAAGAGCAAGATTGATAACGGTCTCAAATCGGACATGGCCTTCATGTGGACCAGCGTGGCATTGAGATGATATACTGTATCGTGGAGCAGCTCCACGCAATCCTGCTGGGCCACACCTTCGTCTCCCCAAACAGAAACAGGGGCTGCAACCTTTAGAGAGTACGATTGCCAAACCTGAGCTATGGTGGCTTCAATGGTGGCTTGAACAAGATCTTTGGGTTCCATCAGCTGATCGACGCCTGGATATGTGACAAGCGTAGACATGCACAGCTCAGGATGGAATGTTTGAGAGCAGGCGGTATGTATACCAGGCGGTATGGAACCTGAACCTGTAGCATCTGGAACCTTGTTGCCAACAATAACAATCACGACAGAAATTAGAAGGCAGGCAAATATAATCACTCCAATGGCGATGGCGATGGCAACCATCACCACCCATCTCCTCCTTGCCCGATCATCTTGGTTCCCGGGCGTCATCCTGGAAGAAACCCTGTACCTGCCAAGAAAACTCTGCAGGATTCAAGAAACAGCGATCTATTGAATTGAATTCAGGAACAAGAAAACTCTGCAGGATTTGATTGATTCAAGAAACAACGATCTATTGAATTCAATTCAATTCAATTCAGGAACAAGAAAACTCTGCAGGATTCAAATGAGAGCAGCGAACAAGAAACAGAGAATGAGAGCACCGAACAAGAAACGGAGAATGAGAGCAGCGGGAAAACAATTTTAAAGCCTCCTGTGATTTAATATAATTACATAATTAATTTAATTCTAAAATTTATTATTATTTAATGTAGTTTTTGTTTTCTTTTTTAATTATTATTTACTTTATATTTATGACTTATTTCGTTTTACATTTACTATAAATATCACTTATTTTGTTTTGCATTGATGGATATTGAATTTTAATGTTTATAATTATGAATATAATGAATAAAGTATTATGAAGTCAATATGAAAATATTAAGGAGGATATTGTTACAAAATAAAGAGATTTTGTGATCAATATTTTTATGTTAATAGTGAATTCTCATTTGATAAGAATTGTGATTAATATCTTTAATAAGAAATGTTATTAATATTTTTAATTCTTTTGCATATGTACTAAGTATTATTTTTTTAAATCTATGTATTGTAATTAGTACATGGTTGTTTATCAAAAAGTTAAAATCTTTTCCTTTTACTTAATATTTATTGTTTAATGATTTATTGGTTCTTCTACTTTGCTATTTCTTGATTCTTTTGTCATCTCAAGACCATGCCTTTCACTTTTTTTTTTGAGGATTTGAATGTCCATTACATAAAAGACCTTGACCATGATTTCATTGAAGTGAGAATTAGAAAAAGCATGCGGGGCAAAGGTGAAGTCTCCTCTTGAGATACCATTAATCTATTTTCTTTGAATTTAGTTTTTTATATTAGATTTTTATCTAGTGCATACAAATCTCCTATTCGCTCCCATTTCACCATCCAAATTTCTAATCTATAATAAAAAATCATAATTCATGTTCATATGCCACATGTTTATATGACATTTTTTAATTAATTAATTTAATTAAAATGGTAGAAAAGACACAATTACTTTTGATATAAATCTCAACCTTGTGGAGGTTAAATCCCTACCATCAACTTAATCTTATATAATTATAATTGTATATATTTAAGATATATGTTTGATGATAATAATTTTTTTTTTTTGGGAAAATAAGACTAAGTTGGAACTAAATGGATTTGGTGAATTGCATAGAGATTTAATACATTAGGGCACATTAAGTGAAGGAGCACTAGTGTTCCTTACCTCCAAATGTAGTATAGTGTGATGCATCAATATAATTGTACCACCCACCTCGACATCCAATCTAGACATCTTAGGTTATTCTAAATTGATCAAGAGTATAGAATTTTTAGGGTGGTGTTATATGTGCACTAGAATTTCCATGATGTCCATCACTATGTATGGGGTTCATTGCAACCTTGGATATATTCAATGAGTTGTTGTGATTTTTTGCTTGTGGCTAAAACTTAGTTTTGGTTGTCACCTAGTTAGCATGATTCAAAACTTTGTTATCATCTCATATCCTTATACCATTAGATATATGTTGTGAGCTAATGTGATGTTTTGTTTGTCACAATGATTCAAAAATCAGTTATTATACCCCAATATTGACTTTCTCATTGTTTGTTTTGTTTATGAACACTTTAAAAAACCACAAGAACATCTTATTTTACACTGTGATCTCCACAACATGGGCGGGGCTTTCAAAAATTGGAGGATAAATTGAGCAGTTATTGTTAGAAATTGTTGTATAAGATGGAAAATTTGGATGGTTTGTAAACAATATGGATGTCATAACATATATCTATTTTGAATTTTTTAGTGTCTTTGGCTACCATGCATCTAATAGGATCAATTTCAACTGATAACGTAAACAAGCCAATAAATCACTGTGTGAATGATAACTTGAGACATCCCTAGTCATTTTCTTTGATTGTGGATGAGGTTACAAACTAAAAACTTGTGAAATCCCTAGTCATTCTATTTGATTTTGGATCGGGTTATAAACTAGAATACACTCTCTCTTCATAACACTCTACAATATATATTGGATGGAGGGAAATGTTATGATAAAACTTGTACAAAAAACCCCTTAGGGTTGTCTCAACTTACTCTATTGTTAATCACATTGTGTCAATTTTGTAAAACTATAATCTACATTAAGGAATGAGTGTGTTTTTTCTTTTGTAAGTTTTATTTGGAATTGAAAAAGAAAAACATCAATAAATCACTATGTGAATGATAACTTATTATTGAAACCTTAGTTAAACTGAGAGGGGAGGGGGGGGTGAATCAGTTTAACACATTCATGAACTTTTAAAACTTTCAATTAAGCTTATTTACAATTTAATTTCATGATCAACTTTATATGTGAACAATCTTAATATGTGAGCAGAAGTATTAAGATAATGTGACAACAGACTTATTATTAGAGCAGCAAGTATTAAGCAGATTGAATAAACCATATCAACACCTAAACATCACACACAGAGACAATAGATATAAGTGGAAACCCATAAAGGGAGAAAACCACATCTTATTATTGTTGTGATGCAAAGGCAAGCTCCAACTCCCTCTCACAATTGATTTTCTATAGGCACCAACCTACAGGAGACTCCAAACTCAATTCTACAAGCTACAACTTGCAAGGAAGCTCCAACTCCGATAAATTTTCTACGGACACCAACCTTCTTTATCATTGTCCTCCAGTCTTCATATCTGTCTTATATCATCTCCGACTTTTCACAACATCTCCACCTTCTTCTTATTTTCTCTGCTTCAATTCTCCATTCTCTAATGTCACTCTGCATATCTATGAGATATTATTTATATAAATTTCCTTATGACTGTTAGCATTCCTCAGGGAATTTGAAATGGATAGCCATGCCTCTTTGACTACTGCCTCCTCATTTCTTTTACCAGCTTATTTAGAAATATGTATTAATTTCAATTTTACAGTAGGATTTCTGTTTTTCTCCGAAGACTTGCCAATGGATCACAAACAATGTAAAACCAATTAAAACATTTACATTCAGTTACAATACGGATTTCAAATCAACCCATTCAACCTCTTGGATCAATGTGTCTTTTTTTCTTTTTATACAGTTGTCTATGTCTTTTTCGTTTCTGCATGTTCTCCTATTCATTGCAGTTGTGCAACTACTATATATATAACTATCTTTTAATATAACTCAACCAACTCTCGGCATTATATTAAAACCTTTTTAACATGTAAAACACCCTTTCGGGCCTACATTTCATTCGACTCACATCAGCATAATGTATATACCATCATATGTATATATTCAACCATAATATATGTCAACAAATTATATGCTCCAACCCAATGTTAGTTTTATAAGCACCCAATACATTATGTGCTCAAAGTTACCTCTTTCATATAATTATAATAATGCCCAGCACGCATTTTCGCCCCATACAAGGTTTGGCAACCAATATATATATTAACACTTGACTTTAATATTCTGCTCTTGCTTTTATAAGCCCTAGCATATCATACATTAAATAACTATTCAATAGTGTTAAAAACATCAGGCATATTATATTAAAGTCTGGGTCCCAATGAACTTTAATTTCAAACCATATATACATAAGACTCGGCGTATAATTATTTTATAATTTGACTCCGCGCTCACCACAGATCAATGTTCAAACATGCGTAGCCCAGATTTAGGCTAAAACTCAATGCTGACATAAATTAACAACTGGGCCCACAACATATTACCTTACCTTTGATAAATCTTCGACTTTGGTTTAAAAACATAACCCATCGCACTAATGTATATACCAGTAGTGACTTTTGGGCCCACAACCTCATTCAACTCGTATCAAACATAATAAATATATATATATATATATATATATATATATATATACCAACATATATATACTCCCCAGTCAAATATTTCAAACAATAGTAATTCATGGACTTATATTAAGACTTCAGCAAATATTTAATCAGAATACCTGCGCCAATAACACTCGGGCTAAGGTTAAAATATCAACCACTGATATATTTTAAAGTTTGGGCCCACAGTTCAAGTTCAACGCATCATTCAACTCATATTAGCTAATCCAACAGTCCATTATTTATTGCATTCCGATCCCAAATCCGACAACAGTCGCGCAATGTCGCGCAAATTAGATGCACAGGCGTTAATCGTTCCAACTCACATGATGAACCGGTCCCACTCGTTAACTTGCGCCTCGCATCCAACGGTCGTGAGCTTATCGTTCCTCCAACCTCAATCCGACGATCCTTAACGAGTTTCGCATTTTTATTGATACGAACTTTAACACATTAAAATTACGTGATAAATGTTGTTTTGAAAAACCACCTTAGGACACGTGGCGAGCGGAGACATATATTGCGTTAATTTTTGTTATACCACTTACCATTTTAAAAATTTCCGAAAACCATAAAATATTTTAGAAATCCACTGTCACTGTTTAGGTCACGATTCCGTTCTTAACTCAGGGTTTCGATTCTTATAAATCTGCCTCAATGTATATTTGTTCTCCATTCTTCATTTAACTACACATTTTGTGTATTAACCCTGCATTATAACTTAGATCATATATTTATCAATTCTTTCGACCATATATATATAATCCCATTGTTCTTTTTCTTTTCGGTTCCGCCCTTACTGCATGGTTCCACATCTTCAGTAAGGTTCCTTCCTTTGATTTAATCTCGGATGCATTTCTTTGTAACTTCCACCTCTCACCATCGCTTTATTTAGGGTTTCAGTGTAACTCGACACCATCACAGTGTAACTTTATTTTAATTTAATTCTGCCTCTGTTATTTGTTTATCTTTGTTAAAATTGTGGCTTCACCACTGTTCCACTGATTTCTGGTTCCGCTATGCCTTTAAACAGCTCCTCTCTCTTACAACATTAGTACTGTATCTCCTATTTGTTGCACATCCAAACTGAGTTTTATTTGCATCTAACTGAAGTAACCCTTCTCTGCATTTCACAGAGATTAATTCATTCCACTCAGAGGGTAATAACTCAAATTCCTCCTCAATACAATAACTCTGGAGAGAGGAATTGAACCCTCTCTCAACTATACTCTGTCCCCCCAGATCTCTCCAGATCTTTTGATCTCTACTCCTTGTCTTATGCCCTCTCTGTTGCTTATGCTTCTTGTCTACCTTTTTGTTGCCTCTGCTACTCTTCTATTTTGCTTCTCTCTTTGCCATCAATGACAACATTTCCAACAGTCTGCCCCTTTGGCATTGATGACAATACACTTCCTCTGCTTGCCTTTTAGGACCCTTTCTTTTGTTACTTGCTTTTCCTCCCCCTTTGACATCAATGGAAAAGGGTTGCCCATTTCCCAGTGTGATTTCCAAATCTTGTCCATAATATTCTGATCTTGAGGACCTATTCCATGCTCTGCTCACTTGCTATGGTTCTTTTGTGGCACTCCTTGTTGACTGGTCTCCCCCTGGAATGATGTTTTCTTTTCTGTTCTCCCCCTGGAATGATGCTTTCTCTTCATGTCAGAGAGTAGCATCTGCAAACACTACCCCTAGTTAGTCTCTCAGATATTCGAATGGTTCTCTAGCAAGAGGTTTTGTGAATATATCTGTTGTTTTTTCTTTTGTTGGCACATATTCCAGCTTCATTACCTTCTGTGCTACTTGTTCTCTGAGGAAATGGTACTTGATTGGGATGTGTTTAGTTTTTGAATGAAGTACATGATTTTTTGATATACTTATTGCACTTGTATTATCACATTTGATAGAGATAGGTTCATCAATGCTTACCTTCGTGTCTTGGAGGGTTTGTTTCATCCACATGACTTGTGTGCAGCATGCTACTGCTGCTATGTATTCTACTTCTGTTGTAGATAGAGAGATAGATGATTGTTTCTTGCTTAGCCATGCCACCAGACTTTTTCCCAAATAGAATGCACCTCCACTTGTGCTTTTCCTCTCATCCACACAGCTAGCCCAATCTGCATCTGTATATGCTATCAAAGTGAAGCTCTAGCTTTTTGGATACCATAGCCCATACTGTGCAGTTCCTTGTAGATATATGAATATTCTTTTGACTGCTAGAAAGTGATTTTGTTTTGGTGCTGCTTGATATCTAGCCACAAGTCCTATTTCCAACATAATGTCTGGTCTAGAAGCTGTCAGGTATAGCAGAATTCCTATCATGGATCTGTAATGTCTTTGATCTAAATCTGCAGATCCATCATCAGCACATAGCTTGCAACCAGTGATCATAGGAGTCGACACAAATTTGCAGTCTTCCATTTTGAACCTTTTCAACATTTCTCTTAAGTATTTTTCTTGTGAGATGAATGTACCTGTGTTCTTTTCCTGAATTTGAAGTCCTAAGTAGAAGGTGAGCTCTCCAATCATAGACATATCAAACTCTGATTTCATCTCTTAAGCAAATCCTTTTGCTAACTCATCTTTTCTGCTTCCAAACATGATGTCATCTACATAAACTACTACAATCAGGAGTTCATTTTCATTGGCCTTTATGTACAAATTGTTGTCTACTCCTCCTCTCTTAAAGCCTTTCTTTTGCAAGTACTTGTCCAGTCTTGAATACCATGCACAAGGAGCTTGTTTCAGCCCATATAGGGCTTTCTTTAATCTGCACACATAGTCTTGTTTATCTATTAATGAGAATCCTTCAGGTTGTTCCATGTAGACTTCTTCTTCTAGATCTCCATTCAGGAAGGCAGATTTCACATCCATTTGATATACCTTGAAATCATGGTAGCATGCAAAGGCCAAAAACATTCTGATAGCTTCCATTCTGGCTACAGGGGCAAATGTTTCATCATATTCAAGACCTTCAATTTGTGAATATCCCTTGCATACAAGTCTGGCTTTATTTCTAATTACCTGTCCTTGTTCATTCATCTTATTCTTGAATACCCATTTTGAGCCTATGACATTTTTCTCAGTGGGTCTTGGAACAAATTCCCAGGTATTGCTCTTCTCAATTTGGTCCAGTTCTTCATTCATAGCATTCACCCAATATTTTTCCTTACTGGATTATTCAAATTTCTTTGGCTCTATTTGTGATAACATAGCTAGATATACCTCTTCTGTCTGTTCAACTAGTTGTATTCTTGTCTGGACTCCTACATTCTTGTCCCCAATGATTTGATCTTCTGGATGGTTCTTTTGAGTGTACCTTGAGGGGAATTTTGAGTTCAGTTCAGTATCTTCTGTTATATTTCTTATTTCATCATCATCTTGGTTCTCTTCTTCATGATCTTCTGGAGGATTGCTGCAACTTGTACTTCTTGTCTTGTCTGGTAGTTCTTCATCAAATCTTACATCAATGCTTTCCACAATTTTGCGAAGTGTTTTGTTGTAGCACCTGTAACCTTTACTCTTGGATGCATATCCTAAAAATATTCCTTCATCTGCTCTTGCATCAAACTTTCCCAGATTTTCATCATTATTTTTTATGAAACACTTGCTTCCAAAGACTCTAAAGTGCTTGATTGATGCTGGTTTACCATGCCATAGTTCATAAGGAGTCTTGTCACTGTTTGGTCTTAAATGAGCTTTGTTAAGAATATGCACAACTGTGTGTACTGCTTCTGCCCAAAAGGTTTGGGGAATGTTACTTTCTTGCATCATAGCCCTGGCAATCTGTTGTACAGACTTGTTTTGTCTCTCTGCCACTCCATTCTGTTGAGGTGTACCTGCAATTGTAAACTGTTGTTTTATCCCATGCTCATTGCATAGGTCTGCAAAATCATAGTCTGTGAATTCACCTCCTCTGTCTGATCTGATGCACTTTAGCTTGCATCCTGTTTGATTTTCTGCCAATGCCTTGAATATCTTGAATTTCTCAAGTGCTTCCGATTTATATTTGAGAAATGCAACCCATGTCATTCTGGAAAAATAATCTATTATCAGCATGAAATAGGATTCTCCACTTGGTGTTTTAGTTCTTGAAGGTCCACACAGATCCATGTGAACAAGCTGAAGAAGTTTGCGTGTAGATAGTTTCTCTTTGGTTTTGAAGGATGTGTGGGTTTGCTTACCTAGTTGACAGGATTTACATATGGTATTTAAAGGCTTCTTTATGACTGGCATATCTCTGATTGCATTCTTCTTGCTTAGACTTATGATATGGTCTAATTTTAGGTGTCCCAATATTCTATGCCATAACCATGACTCCTCAAGTTTGCTAAGGTGGCATGCTTCATTCTCTTCTTTCATTATGTAGACATTGCTTTCTATTCGAACACCTTTGATCAGGGTCTTTCTAGTGGTGCTTGACCTTACTTCACAGTCTTGTGCTCTAAAAAGAACTTCACTGCCTTTATCACACATTTGACTGACACTCAGTAGATTTGCTTTCATCCCATCCGCAAATAGTACATCTTGGGCCTTTCCTCTGCCATTATCCAGACTGACCGAGCCTTTTCCTTTGATTTTCCCTGCTTTATCATTTCCAAAAGTAACATTTCCAGATTTATTTTCATCAAAGGTTATAAACTTGCTTCTATCTCCAGACATATGCTTTGATCAACCACTGTCCAAATACCATTGGATTTTTAGGTCTTGAGCTATTAGAGTCAGGTCACATTTATTCACCTTATTTTTCCACTGCAAGCATCCTTTTGTTTGGTACCTTTTCTGAGATGATGGACCACATTCTCTGAGAGGACATTTGGAAGACATATTTCCACTTTTATTGCATACACAACATTTGATTATATCTTTAGCAGAATTATGAGTACGAGTAAACTCTCCATGATTCATAAGCCTCCTTGAGGTTTTGAACATAAGTCTTTGTCCATATTTTCTGCATTCTAGGATTTTATGGCCAAATTCTTTACAGTAAAAACAATATGCATACCTGATGAAATATTGTCTTCTCCATTTGTTTGCTTTAGGAAATAGTTTCACTATTTGCATCCTTTGCTGGTTTGAATTAATTCTCCTTGTATGACAATATGCAGCAATATGTCCCAGTTTGTGGCAGGCATAACAGGTGGCATTTTTCATAGGGGGAAAGAATCTCCTTTGATGGCTTCCAAATTTGACATATTCAGGAGTATATGAGCCTTTTTCAGTTGACTATTTATTTATTTCATCCTTTGTCATTTGAGACTCCTTTTGGTTTCTTTCTACTTCATTGCAAGTTTCTTCTTCTTTAGGAATCTTCTGAGCTGCTTTAATATCCTTATCTGCTTTTACAAAAATGATATTTTTGTTTTCTTTTTCTTTGCCTTTTCTTGATTCTCCTTCATAGCCTATCCCAGTTTTTATCAGAGGAGATCTTTGAGCATCTAGAATTTCATTCAACTTACCAGAGCTTGTCACTTGAGAAGTATTTATTTTCCTTTGGGCGTTTTCTAATTTCTTCCTCAAGCATACTACTTCTTCTTCCAATTTCTCTTGTTCCTAAGTTTTATCCTTAATTTGCTTAAGTAAAATGTCTTCTACCTTCTTGGCTTCTTCAAGCTCTACTTTCAATTGAATGAGGACTTCTGAATTTTGTTCTTTTCTTACATATTTGAGGAGAATGTCTTTCTGTTTTCTGCACTTCAGTTTGAGTCTGTCAATTTCCTCCAGGGCACTTCTTAGCTCCCCCTCAAGATCCACTTCACCTTCTTCCTCATCTTCTAGAAGGCATTCTTCCATCTCTTCTATAGCCATTAATACAAATTCAGATGTTCCTTCTTCACTTGAGAATTCAGCTGAGTCTTCAGATGCACTGCTGTCTTGCTGAGCATATAAAGATTTTCTATTGAATCTCTTCCATTTCTGCCAGTTCTTTGATATGGTTTTCTCTGATTCTTGAGTCTGATTCTTTGTTTTCTTATAAGGACACTTAGAAGCATAGTGTCCAACTCTTCCACAATTGAAACATTTAAATTTAAGTTTACCTTTATATTTACCTGAGCCTTTATCCAATTTTCTGATAAATTTGGCCTCTTCTTCATCAGAGCAAGAGCATGTATCTTATTTTTCTTCTTTCTTCTTCTCTGTCTTAAAGGCTGCCTCCCTTACATTTGACTTTCTCGGTGGCAGTCTCATCTCATAGGTTGTTAGTTTTCCAAGTAGCTGGTTCATGGTCAAATTTTCCCAATCAGTTGTTTCTTCTATGGCAGATACCTTGGGATTAAAGCTAGATGGTAAAGATATTAGGATCTTTTGAAAAATTACACATTCTTGTATGGTTTCTCCTAGAGCTTTCATATTATTAACAATTTCTGCAACCCTTAAAAAGAAGCTGGCAATGTCTTCATCATCATTCATTTTTAAATTCTCAAACTGGGCTCTATAGACTTGAAGTTTGGTTGTCTTCACCTTTTTGTCTCCCTCATGGATGTTTTCTAGAGTCTCCCACATTTCTTTGGCAGTCTTGTTGTGCATTACTTTGATAAATTCTACCTCACACAGTCCATTTAAGATTGCATTCATGGCCTTTGCATTAGCCACGAAATCTTGTTTGGCTTCTTTCTCTGAGTCAGTTGCCTTTGGGTCATATCCAAATTCCACAGCAACCCAAACTTCTATTCCTAGAGACATTATGTATGTTCTCATTCTGATTTTCCAGAAGGCATAATTTGAACCGGTGAAAAAAGGGGCTTTGTTAGTTGAGCATCCTTCTTGAATAGCCATCCTGAGAACCTAGGATCTCCTTTCAGTTGTTAAACTGATACAAAAGGAACCTGCTCTGATACCAATTGTTGAAACCTTAGTTAAAATGAGAGGGGGGGGGGGTTGAATTAGTTTAACACATTCATGAACTTTTAAAACTTTCAATTAAGCTTATTTACAATTTAATTTCATGATCAACTTTATATGTGAACAATCTTAATATGTGAGCAGAAGTATTAAGATAATGTGACAACAGACTTATTATTAGAGAAACAAGTATTAATCAGATAGAATAAACCATATCAACACATAAACATCACACACATAGACAAAAGATATAAGTGGAAACCCATAAAGGGAGAAAACCACATCTTATTATTGTTGTGATGCAAAGGCAAGCTCCAATTCCCTCTCACCACTGATTTTCTGTAGGCACCAACCTACAGGAGGCTTCAACCTCAATTCTGCAAGCTACAACTTGCAAGGAAGCTCCAATTCCCATCAATTTTCTGTTGGCACCAACCTTCTTTACTACTGTCCTCCAGTCTTCATATCTGTCTTATATCATCTCTGACTTTTCACAGCATCTCCACCTTCTTCTTATTTTCTCTGCTTCAATTCTGCATTCTTTAATCTCACTCTGCATATCTATGAGATATTATTTATAGAAATTTCCTTATGGCTGTTAGCATTCCTCAGGGAATTTGAAATGGAAAGCCATGCCTCTTGATTACTGCCTCCTCATTTCTTTTTCCAGCTTATTCAGAAATATGTATTAATTTCAATTTTACAGTGGGATTTTTGTTTTTCTCCAAATACTTTCCAATGCATCTCAAACAATGTAAAACCAATTAAAACATTTACATTCAGTTACAATATGGATTTCAAATCAACCCATTCAACCTCTCGGATCACTGTGTTTTATTTTTCTTTTTATACAATTGTCTCTATCTTTTTCATTTATGCATGTTCTCCTGTTCATTGCAGTTGTGTAACTGCTTTATATATAACTGTATTTTAATATAACTCAACCAACTCTCGACATTATATTAAAACCTTTTTAACATGTAAAACACCCTTTCGGGCCCACAGTTCATTCGACTCACATCAGCATAATGTATATACCGTCATATGTATATATTCAACCATAATATATGTCAACACATATTATGCTCCAACCCAATGTTATTTTTATAAGCGTCCAATACATTATGTTCTCAAAGTTACCTCTTTCATATAATTATAATAATGCCCAGCACGCATTTTTGCCCCATACAAGGTTTGGCAACCAATATATATATTAACGCTTGACTTTAATATTCGGCTCTTGCTTTTATAAGCCCTGGAATATCATACATTAAATAACTATTCAATAGTGTTAAAAAACACCGGGCATATTATATTAAAGTCTGGGTCCCACTGAACTTTAATTTCAAACCATATATACATAAGACTCGACGTATAATTATTTTATAAGTTGACTCTGCTCTCACCACATATCAATGTTCAAACATGCGTAGCCCAGACTTAGGCTAAAACTCAACGCTGACATAAATTAACAACTGGGCCCACAACATATTACCTTACCTCTGATAAATCTTCGACTTTGGTTTAAAAACGTAGCCTATCGCACTAATGTATATAGCAACAGTGACTTTTGGGCCCACAGCCTCATTCAACTCGTATCAACCATAATATATATATATATATATATATATATATATATATATATATACCGACATATATATATACTCCCCAGTCAAATATTTCAAACAATAGTAAGTCGTGGACTTATATTAAGAATTCAGCAAATATTTAATCAGAATACATGCGCCAATAACACTTGGGATAAGGTTAAAATATCAACCACTGATATATTTTAAAGTCTGGGCCCACAGTGCAAGTTCAACGCATCATTCAACTCATATTAAATAATCCAACGGTCGTGAGCTTATCGCTCCTCCAGCCTCAATCCGACGATCCTTAATGAGTTTTACATTTTTTATTGATACAAACTTTAACACATTAAAATTACACGATAAAAGTTTTTTTGAAAAACCACCTTAGGACACATGGCGAGCGAAGACATATATTGCGTTAATTTTCGTTATACCACTTACAATTTTAAAAATTTCCAAAAACCATAAATTGTTTTAGAAATCCGCTGTCACTGTTTAGGTCACGGTTCTGTTCTTGACTCAGGGTTCCGGTTCTTATAAATCCGCCTCAATGTATATTTGTTCTCCATTCTTTGTTTAACTACACAGTTTGTGTATTAACCCTCCATTATAACTTAGATCATATATTTATCAATTCTTTCGACCATATATATATAACCCCACTGTTCTTCTGCTTTTCGGTTCCGCCCTTACTGCATGGTTCCACATCTTCGGTAAGGTTCCTTCCTTTGATTTACTCTCAGATGAATTTCTTTGTAACTTCCACCTCTCACCATCGCTTTATTTAGGGTTTCAGTGTAACTCAGCACCATCACAGTGTAACTTTATTTTAATTTAATTCCACCTCTGTTATTTGTTTATCTTTGTTAAAATTGTGGCTTCACCACTGTTCCACTGATTTCTGGTTCCACTGTGCCTTTAAACAGCTTCGCTCTCTTACAACATTAGTATTGTATCTCCCATTTGTTGTGCATCCAAACTGAGTTTTATTTGCATCTAACTGAAGTAACCCTTCTCTGCATTTCACAGAGATTAATTCGTTCCACTCAGAGGGTAATAACTCAAATTCCTCCTCAATACAATAATTCTGGAAAGAGGAATCGAAACCTCTCTCAACTATACTCTGTCCCCCCAGATCTCTCCAGATCTTTTGCTCTCTGCTCCTTGTCTTATGCCCTCTCTGTTGCTTTTGCTTCTTGTCTACCTTTTTGCTGCCTCTGCTACTCTGCTATTTTGCTTCTCTCTTTGCCATCAATGACAACATTTCCAACAATTATGGAATCCCTAGCCATTTTCTTTGATTGCGGATGAGGTTACAAACTAATAACTTGTGAAATCCCTATCCATTTTCTTTGATTGTGGGTTAGATTATAACTAGAATACACTCTCTCTTCATAACACTCTACAATACATATTGGATGGAGGGAAAGATTATGATAAAACTTGTACAAAAAAACCGTTAGGGTTGTCTCAACTTACTCTATTGTTAATCACATATGTCAATTTTGTAAAACTATAATCTACAGTAAGGACTGATTAGGTTTTTTCTTTTGTAAGTTTTGTTTTGAAGTGAAAAATAAAAAAATTATAAAAGCTAAAATTATGTAGTGAA
Source organism: Pinus albicaulis (assembly GCA_034641835.2). NCBI lineage: Eukaryota > Viridiplantae > Streptophyta > Pinopsida > Pinales > Pinaceae > Pinus > Pinus albicaulis. The sequence continues at coordinate 585,997,019 of CM076583.1, read as the reverse complement.
AAAATTTGTTTAAATTTGAGAATAAAAAGTTAAGTTTGACATCATATAATATGAAAATTGTTTATGATTATAAATAATTTTATTAAATAGTTAGTTTAAATATATATTATTTATCAGAAGAATCAATTCTTTTATCACTCTAAACCATCTTAATTTCCCCCTTTATATAAAATATATTCCACATGAATACCATGGGTTGTTTTTATAGTTTATTATTATTTTATTTATGATGGGTAAGTAATGAACATTTTCATTTGCACAAACCCAAAAATTTAATGTTTATGTATTTTACATATTTTTTTTATTCATTAAACTAATTTATGTAAAATTTAGTTTTATTAAGTTATTAATTTAAATTTTATTAAAAAAATTGAGGTTAAAATATAAAAAATTACCATAATAGCAAAAGTAATGAACACGATCATTTGCACAAACCCAAAAATTTAATTTTTGTGTATTTTACATATTTTTTATTAATTAAACTAATTTATGTGAAATCTAGTTTTATTAAGTTAATAATTTAAATTTTATAAAAAAAAAAGAGAGGTTAAAATACAACAAATTTTTTTTTTTTTTTTTTACAAAGTTGGTTGCTATATTATATTCGAAAAAATAAAGGAAAGGTTTCCTTGTTACAATCCGATGATGTTGAGGACAAACAAGGAGGGAAGCAAACACAAAATGTCGAGCCTTTGTTGTGACGAATGTTCAAACTATATTGCATTACATATTTAGGATATATTCTAACGTACTGTGAAAGCAAGAAAGAAAATTTAAAAGACATATGTAGAACAAAGAGAGGAGGAATGAGGATTAATCGATGCTGATAGGTCGTCCGATTGATGTGTCTGTGTTGTCTTCAGGGCTGCCATTTCTTACATTGTTTGAGATGGAGCTTGGAGCTGAACGTTTGTCTAAAATATATTTCAGGATCTGAAGAGATTCTTCCACGTGCGAACAAAGATTGGTGAGCTCATTGAGTTGATTCTGAAAAGATTAAGCCCGATGTTGAAGGAGGGCCATATATACTTGTTTTTTTTCTTCTAGGATCCTTTGATGTGCTCGAATCTACTCCATTTCAGCCTGCAGATCAACACAGTGGAAGCAATTTTCGTTGCACACCATGTTGTCCGAGAACGATGCTGGGGAAGTCGAAACATATGTTGGGGAAGAATAGGTGCAGGGAGGAAACGCAAGGGGGCAGAGGATATAAAATTATAGGTTTGTAGGCCGAGGAAGCGTACAGGGGGTAGGCAGAGAATGATAGACAGAGGTAAGGGGGTATAAAGTAACAGGTATGAGGGCAACGAAGATGGTGGGGAGGATGGAGATTTGATTAGGGGAACGCATAATGAAGGCGGCAAGGAAATCACACTGCCAAATAGGGAGAAGATAGAGCCGAAGGGAGTGGTCGAAAAGATGATGAGGTGAAGCAAGGAGGAAGGAGAAATAAATAACGCGAGCTGAGAGGAGGAGGGAATCGAGGCTAGGAGAATGAGAGGATAAGGTCACGGGAGAGGAGATTTTGCAAGGATGAGAGAATATATTTAGTTTAGAGATATTCTTGCAGAGAATCCAACAAAAAATATATGGTGGTAGAAATAGAATCATGGCAGAGGAGAAAGAGGTAGGCCATCTTGACTGTACATTTGACTGGCTGGTCTACTGTAGGCTTTGTTAGCCAAATTATCCGCAAGCTTATTGTTGGCTCTGAGGATGTAGTGAAAGGAGATATCCTTCATATATTTGATCAATATGCGACAAATTTTGATGATCCTGCGAAGAGCTATGTTTTTTATTTGAGATTCCTTTAGCATCATGCTTATGACAATAGCAGAGTCCCCAAACACCATTGCATTTGCCACATTGTATCTCTTTATCAGTTGGATACCTTTGTGAAGAGTGTAGGCCTTGCCTTTATTATTAGACAGAGAGCCGAGACCCAATTCAAAGGAGATCAACACACTGCCATTTTCATCCCTTATGAATCCTCCGGCCCCAACAATGCCCAGATTCGACTTTGAAGCTCCATCAAAGAAGAGGGCTGGTCTTTTGCAACTATCGAGCCATTTGATAAACTATTTTTCTTTGAGCCTAATCTTCAAGTTTTGTTTTTGAGGGGTTTGTATTACTGGGGATTTGAAATAGCCAGGACTGTCCAAGACATTCCCCAGAAAGGTTCTTTCTTCAGCTTGAAGATCGTTGAAATTGATATTACCAGTGCTTTTTGAGAGTATAGTCTCAGTGGTGAGACTCCATGTCTTATTGCGAACTTTGCTTGGGCATGGTTTTTTATTGTTGAAAATCATATTAATTCTTTCCAACCATATATTCCAAAGAAGCACATAATGAAGGGTGTCCCAAACCCTTTTAGATATGTTCTTGCTCTTTTTTCTCCAAGGGTATCCTTTTTTCCAATTTTTTTATCAAGTCTAGAATAGAATTGTTGGAGTCTAAATCAATATGTGAGAAGGTAATGAGATCGTTCCAGCACTGCTTAGCAAAAGGACATCTCACAAAGAGATGAAATGCAATCTCTTCATCGCTTTGATAGTTGGGACATTTGGATGGGCCATAAATACCTCTCTTTTTTAAAATTTTCTGAAGTTAAGATATTACCTTTGAGGAGAGTCTAGATAAAATGTTTTATCTTTGGTATGGCTTCAGAATTCTAGATGAGCTTCCAAATAGTCCATTGAGGAGATGGGAATGTTCTTTTAGAATTTGAAAATAAGCTACTTTGATCAAATAAGAGGACCCAGAGGGATCCCACCGAAGATGATTTCATTGCCTTTCATCAAAGGAGTTGCTCCATGAACCATTACTTTAAGGTTTGTCAGATCGACCTTAAGATGAGGGGGGATGAGAGGAAAATCCCATCCAATCCAGGAATTTTAATGCTTGTCTCACCTAGAAATTGATCTAAGGTGATAATATCAAGATTCTGGAGTTGATTTTGAATTCGTTGGGTACTCGGGCTGCCATTTAGGGGGGCTTGCCCCATAATTCGATCATTCCAAATGTTTGTATTGCTTCCCCCTTAAGAAAATTTGGAGATGTTTCTGTTGATAAAAGGAGTGGCTTTCTTGCATAAAACCCAGATTCTAGAACAAGGTCTGCTTGGGATATCTTGTTGAAGAATATTTTGCCAGGGTGAGCTAAGATATTTGCATTCCAAAACTTGTTTCCACCATAAGTTTTGTCCATTGATAAGGCGCCACACTATTTTTCCCCCAAATGCATTGTTCAAGAGTTTTGGGATGCGAATATCGAGGCCACCATTTTCATGATTTTGCATAACCTACCTCCATGTGAATAAGTTGTATTTCGTCTTCTCATTTTTCCCTCCTTGCCATAGAAAATGCCTTAAAAATGCTTCAATTTTTTTATGTATGCTGGTAGGTGCATTGAGAAAGGTGAAGTGATACAGAGGCAGCGAAGAGAGGACAGATTTTAGGAGGATTAAACGCCCAACCATGTTAAGCCCGGAGGATCCCCACCACTGCACTTTTTTTTTCATTTTGTCAATTGTGATGTTCCATACCTTAGAATTCAAAGGTCCAGCACTGACTGGTATCCCAAGATAATTGAAATAGGTCCAATTCAATTTGTATGAGACTCTAAATATTTGTGCAATGCTATGGATAGTGTGATTTGTAGCATTCCATCCATAAATACAAATTTTGTGATAGTTTATCAGCCCTCCTGAGTACAATATAAATTTTTCAAGAAGAGATTTGAATCTCTTAGCGATAATGCAGGTGGCTTCACCCATCAAAAGGGTGCCATCTGCAAATTGAGAGTGGTTCATATTCTTGACTCCATTACTAAAATTGATTCCAGTTATAAGACCAACTATGTGCTTATGATCTAAGGCCTTGTTGAAGGATTCAACAATGAGAATAAAGAGGAAGGAAGAGAGGGGACAACCTTGTCTAAGACCTCAGGAAGATTGAAAGAAATTTTGTGGCCTTTCATTAATTAAGGGAGAGATCTGGGGGTTTGAAATACGGGCATTGATGAGAGAGATGAAGTCATTTTCAAAACCCATTTTTTGAAGGACAGAGATGAGAAAGGAATGTCTCACCCTATCGAAGGCGTTGGCAAGTTCTAGCTTCGAGATGAATCCTTTCTCTGATCTCATCATACTCGAGTGAATGGCTTCTTGAACAAGGAGAATGGAGTCAAATATTTGTCTTTGGGAGATGAATCCCCCTTGATTTTCTGAGATGAGATTTGAGGCGAGTGGCGAGGATTTTAGTGATGATTTTGTATGATAAGTTGTAGAGGGAGATGGATCTGAACCTAGAAAAGGAGGAGGGGCAATTTTCTTTGGGTATAAGGGTGAGATAGGTGGAGTTGGTAAAACTACTAAGCTCTCAACCTTGATCTATGACTACTACTACTAAGAACTACTAAGAATATTTTAGAATAGGTTGTGGACGTTAAATCCCTACCATCAACTTAATAATTATTCATAATTAAATTAAAACTATGAAAACCCCATTCCAAAATAGAAATAGCTATAGAAGATTTTATCACGATGGACAACATTCTTGTGTGCATAGTAAATTAAATAATGAGATTTTGTGACCAATTTTTTTATGTTAATAGTGAATTTTCATTTGATAAGAATTGTGATTAATATCTTTAATAAGAATTGCCTTAATATTTTTACTTCTTTTGCATATGTAAGAAGCATTTTTTTTCTAAACCTATGCATTGTAATTAGTACATGGTTGTTCATCAAAACCTTAAAACCTTCTCCTTTTACTTAATACCTATTGTTTAATGACTTATTGGTTCTTCTACTTTGCTATTTCTTGATTCCTTTGTCATCTCAAGGCCATGTCTTTAACTTCTTTTTCTGAGAGGAAATGAATGTCCATTACATAAAATACCTTGACCATGATTTCATTGAAGTGAGAACTAGAAAAATCATCTGGGGCACTAAAGGTGAAGTCTCCTCTTGAGATACCATTCATCTATTTTCTTGGAATTTAGTTTTTGATATTATATTTTTATCTACTACATACAAATATCCTATTCTAAGTTCCTCCTTGAGGGACCTTTTATTGACTACACATTGTTGAATATGAGTGGTGGAGTTCTTGCAACACTTAACTATTATGTATGCTACTTAAAAGATGAATGCCATAATTTTTAATCCTTGATAAAAAATGTTAAGCACCATGCATTTGACTTAATTGGATAACTTCCATCTCTTGGACACAGAAAATAGAATTACTTTCAATGATGTATTCAAGAATAAATTAGGAGATGTATAAAATTAAAGCTTCCATAACTAACATAGTGATAGTAGGATGCTAGAACAAAGAATGTTGCTAGATAACATGATTTCAAGAAAAAAATCATCACAAAAGAAGATCGGGTAATGCAATGTTGAATTCCATCACTACATTCTAAAGGGCCCAGGGAAAATTTTAGTGGCTAACATTCATAGGTGGGCTAATTTTCCATGCTTTTTTCCAAAAAAAAAAATTCACCAATTTCCATTTTTTATAAAACGTTTTGCCCATTTTTTTTGGAAATTCACCATGGAGATTCACCGTGGAGATTCACTCCCATTTTACCATCCAAATTTCTAATCTATAAATAGAATTTGTTACAATACCATATTTTACTATACCACATGCCAAAAAAACCATAATTCATGTTCATATGCCACATGTTTATATGACATTTTTTAATTAATCAATTTAATTAAAATGGTAGAAATGACACAATTACTTTTGAGATAAATATCAACCTTGATCTGTGACTGCTACTACTAAGAATAGTTTAGAATAGTTTGTGGAGGTTAAATCCCTACCATCAACTTAATAATTATTCATAATTAAATTAAAACTATGAAAACCCCATTCCAAAATAGACATAGCTATAGAACATTTGATCACTATGGACAACATTCTTCTGTGCATAGTAAATTAAATTATCCTCAGTTTCTTCACCTCCTTAGTTCTATGTTCTATTTTGTCTATTAGATGATTGATCATACCTTTGACATTAAATAGTCATGGCTATAAAAGGCATAAGTTTCTAATTAATTTAATAAAATAATTTATTATTGTTGATAGGAGCTTATATTCATTAGATTGTATTAATGATCTATTTATTTTACTTTTGAATGGACATTATATTTGCTTGATATCTCTAGCTATAATACTAGCAATTGCACCACATGTTGCAAAAGTAACGCCTTAAAGCAATACCATAGAAAAGAGTAGCCTAGAAGAAATAAGTTGTTGCAGAGAAGGAGCCATCGTGAAGGAATGAAAGGAAATTTTTTCTTCCATGGAAGCAAGTCATGGAGGTTTCAAAGATATTGATGATAAGAGTTATCAACCATAAAATTTTATTGTAGATATTGAAATAGGCAAGTGTGGGTGAAAACATATATGTAAACCAACATAATATGTTCAGAGAGAAAAAAAAAAAAATAAAAAAAATAAAAAAAAAATATATATATATATATATATATATATATATATAGGAAATTGGGGGTGAAAATCCTTTGGTGATTAATAATCCTCCGAAAAAAGCATGAAATGAGCATGTAACTCAAATAAGATATTTTAAATACATTCAAGTACAATCTATCTAGAAATAGATGTAAATAAAGAGAATTTGTATTAACAGAAATAGGCTTTACTTGAAATTCATCTACATATCCAAGCGCCAATTGCATGCTTATGTGAAGAACAATAGTCTTCGTATACAGGAAAGTGAATGTCATTTTAATATGGAGACATTTTTGGAAGGAGATATTGTTCTTTATGTTATGGTTTATTTTCTTAACTCTAAACTCGGTTTAGTCTTTCTCTATATACATAAGAAAAAAAATACAATGTAATTTCACAATTTTAAGTTATAGTTTTATAGTTTATAATTACTTATCTAGTTTCTTATTAAAATATTTTAAACACATCTATTTATTCAAATAAATTATATTGTGAATATGTTTTCTCCTATTATTTGATTACAAAATTATTGTACTCCCTACTAAGTAAAACAACTTTATTAATAAGGAATTGAATGCCAAATTGAAAGATTACTTGAGCGAGAACTACTATAATATATAGAACTAATTTTTTGAGGTATAAATTATTTGTTTTATATGTCGTTCAATTTCCATTACCTAATATCTTCAAACCCCATGGGGAGGTATTGAACTTGGGAGCAAACTTTAGGTAAATAAACATTCACATTGGCAACTTGGACAAAAAAAAACTATAATCCTAAAATTATCTTACCTAATCATTTTTTTAAATATATATAATTGAGTTCCATTTATTAACCTCTTAGAGTTATAAAAGTTAATTGAAATTAAAAATAAAAAAGCTCCGCCTTATCTGATCTCATGATCACTTTTAATAGTTAACTGAGTGTGATAAAATTAGTTAGCTCATGAATTTCGAGTTGATGGTGGTTGGTGAGGCATGAAGAGTGATTCTATTAGTTATGGAGTTCAATTTGTAGTTAGTGCATTAGTTTAATGCATGAGTAATTAGTTAACTCAATTAAGTGAGTTAAAGTCAGTTGAACTAGTTGTAACAGTTTTTTGCACTAGTGAGAGATCAATTGAATTAAATCAAATTTAATTCACATGCAATGATCTCCCATGCAACTGATGATTTAATATTAATAGCTACATGCATGTCAGTTCCAGTGGAGACTCAGTTGAGAGAAAGGTTAAAGGGATGTCAAATATCAGTTGTATCATTAGTAGGATGCCTGCATGCAGCAAGACAACCATAGGATTTCCCATGATCATTGCGAAGTTTAGGAAGGCTGAAATTCCTAAATAATAGGGATTGCATTAATCACAAATTGCACAAGCAAGGCAAGTTGAGAAGAGGCAGGAATTTGGCTAAGTATTGGTCGATTTTGTCTGGATCAGTGTGAGACAATTGTGAGAGTGCAAGAGACTCTTGTGAGAAGAGTGCATTGTAATTGTTTCATGATTCCTTGGTGAATATACAATAGAATATAGAGGGGTTTTGAGTGGTAATATTTCCTCGGGAAAATATCTGTGTTGTGGTTTGATTTGCTTCTTTTTTCACTTGTTGTGATTGGATCGTGTTTATTTTTCGCAATTGATTTGTAGAAGGATTCAATATCTTTCTTTAGTACATTGCATGATCGGATTGAATCCATTGGTATACATATTGTCTGTATGATTTCTACATGGTATCAGATCACAGGAAATAACTATAATGGAGAATAAATTGAGTTTGTGATTGAATAACATTCAAATTTGCAAAATTTTTCTTTGGTGCGACAGGCGAATCGGGATCAAGATGGATTTCAATGGCTTGAGATTGGAGTATGCACTCGAGGGAAGTTTCAATTATATTGCATGGAAAGACAGGATGGAGGTCGTTCTAGAGGACAATGGTTTGAAAGAATTCATTGATAATGACATTCCTAAACCCGTTGTAGTAGATGTCGCTCTTCCTAATGCTTGGCAAAAGAAGGTTGCAAAGGTGAGGACGATCTTACTGGAGGGAGTACGAGACCACATTGTCTCAAGTCTCCATGGAAAAGCGACTCCATTTGCAATGTGGAAGGCTTTGAAAAATATGTTTCAGAGTAGTAGTGATCATAGAAAATTGGCACTGAAGGACAAGCTCAGGAAAATCAAAATGGAGAAAGGCGACACTATTCTGAAATATTTAACCAAGTTTGTCTAATGTTGAGATGAGATTGGGAGTGTCGAAATTACTGTCACGGATGATGACTTGGTGAGCCTAGCTCTTCTAGGCCTTCCCAAGAGTTGGAATAATTATCAGGACTTTGTAAATGGGAGGGAGAAGCTTCCGGATTAGGAACGACTTTGGTCGAATTTGGTGCAAGAATAATTCAGGAGAAAACCAGGGATGGATCTTCATCTAAGAATTATGGTGAAGAAAATTGTGCTTTGGCTAGTAAGTCAAAGAAGGGGAAAGGAAAGAAAACCTATTCCAAATTTGAGACCAAAAAATATATCAAGAAGTGCGACATGTCTAGAGTGAAGTGTTTTCATTGTCACGACCATGGACATTATGCCACTAATTGTCTACAAAAGAAGAGAACAAGAAGGTTTCAGGATCTGTAGCTGGTAAGGCTTTGGCCTCGCAATTTGAGTTGGAGTTCTCGCTCATCGCATGCATGGTGTCAAGTGTGATGGGATCAATGTGGTACTTGGATAGTGGTGCATTTTTCCACATGACTAGAGACAAAGAACTTTTTAGTAGCTTGGAGGAGAAGGACCTCCATATGGATATCGAGATGGGTGATGACGGGAGGTACAGTGCTACCGGGATTGTACAGTTACCTTCCAGAGACAGTCAGGTAAAATATTCTTATTAAAATATGTAATTATGGAGGATAGAGGTCATGATGTGGTTTTCAATGAAGGGAAAGCTTTCCTTCGACACAAAGCCATAGGATAAGCCAAGAAGATTGGGATTTGTGTGAAGAATCTATACAAAATTGATGTAGATGGCTGCGCAACATTGATGGGTAAGGCAGACAAAGTGGTGAGCCGGGATGAGGGTGAGTTATGGCATAGGAGATTGGGCCATCTACACCATGGTGCCTTGATGGTCATGTAGCAGATTTCTATGAGTCTTCCCAAGCGTACTCTTGTGTAGATAGACACATGCAAGGGATGTACCACGAGTAAGTATGCAAAGGCCACTTTTCACGAGAAGGAGAACCAAGCAGCGTATTCCTTGAGAGAGTTCACTCAGATGTGTGTGGACCATTCTCTACAGCTTTGACAACAAAGCACAGGTATTATGTGATATTTTTTGATGATTTTTCTAGAAAGTGTTGGATCTATTTCATGCAGAAGAAAGATCAGGCTTTCTCAAAATTCTGTGAGTTCAAAGCAGTAGTGGAGAAAGATACAGGGAAGCACTTGAAGGCTCTTAGGAGAAAAAATGGTGGTGAGTACATGTCAAATGAGTTCAAGAAATTCTATAGAAAATAAGGAATTCAGAGAGAGCTGATTGCGCCTCATAACCCACAACAAAATGGGGTCGCAGAAAGAAATAACATAATAATTATGGGTGTGACACGAGCGATGTTGCATGATCAGGGCCTACCATTGCATCTATGGGCAGAGGCATGCAACACAACGGTGTTTGTGCAAAACTATAGTCCTTATCAGATATTTGGCATGAGTACACCAGAGGAGGATTTTTCTGTTAAGATACCTGATGTTTCATATTTTAATTTTTTTGGCTCATCTGTCTATTGCCATGTGACCAAATATTCCAGGAAGAAGCTAGAACCAACAACTGAGATTGGGATATTTGTGGGGTACACTGATACTCCCCACAACTATTCGGTGTATTTTCCAAAAAGCAGGATGATTATTGTGAGACGGGATATAAAATTTGATGAGGATAAAGCCATGAAATTGTCCCTTAAGAGGGAGTTGTATTTTCATGGAGATGAGGAACTCTTGGCTAAAAAGGATGAACCTCAAGATGTGGAGCAAGCACATGTGGAGGATCATGGAGTGGCAGAAAACACTCATGCAGAGCCATCCACCAGAAATGGTAGAAGGTGCACCATGAAAGCTGATAGATTGAGACTTGATGCGGCAGAGCATGTAGGAGCACCTAATTCACTACACAGACAAAGACAATCTCCAGACAAGTTTACTGGATACGTGGCTCTTATAAGCAAGTGTATTGTGACAGAACCATCCTCCTTTGAGGAAGCACTGTACCAACCGATTTGGGTTGACGCCATGGTTGAGGAGTATGACTCCATCGTCAAGAACAATGCATGGAAAGTTGTCCCAAGACCAGTCAGAAAATCAGTGGTTGGATCTAGATGGATCTATAAGGTGAAGCAGGCAGCTGATGGGAGTGTGGAGAAGTAAAAGGGTAGACTATGAGGAGACCTTTGCACCGGTTGCGAGATACTCATCGATTAAATATATCCTTGCTCTCTCAATGCATATGGGGTGGCAGATACATCAGATGGTTGTGAAAACTTCATTTCACAATGGAGTTATTGAGGAAGAAGTGTACATAGAGCAGCCATAGGTTTTGAGATCTTTGACAGTGAGTCACATGTGTGTAGACTCAAGAGAGAACTATATGGGCTGAAGCAATCACCTCGTGCTTGGTACACCAGGATTGATAGCTATTTCATTGGGTTGTGCTTCACGAAGAATGAAGAGGATGCGAACATGTACTAGATTGTGGTTGATGGTAAGATCTTGACTATCGTACTTTATGTTGATGATATAATTTTTACAAGTGATTAGTAGTTGATAATTTCTTACAAAGAGGATCTTGCAAGAGAGCTCTAAATGAAGGACATGGGACTCCTTCACTGTTTCCTTGGTTTGGAAATATGGAAGTGGGATGGTGAGCTATTTGTTTCTCAAGGAAAGTATGCCAAAGAGATTTTGTGTAAGTTTTACATGGACAACTATAAACCCATGGAGACTCATTTTCCAAGAAACTGGAGGAAGGAGGATACTACTTTAGGTGAGGTAGTGGATGCTACTATTTACAGGCAGCTAGTGGGTTCAATGATGTACTTGGTGAACACCAAACTACACATTTTCTATGTAGTTAACCAGCTGAGTCAAAATATAGTTCGTGATAAACTCTCTTCTAGGGCGGCGAGAAGGAAACATATCTTATATATATGGGGCACTACGGAGTATGGATTATGGTACAAGGGAAAAGGAGTGGCTTCAAGGATTACGGATGCGGGTGGGCTGGAAGTCCATCGGGCAGAAAGAAGCTGAATCAGGAGGATCTTCGGCATAGAATTGATATAGTTTCTTTAATGCGACAGGAAGCAAAATTTGGCCTCGGTTCGACGATACAGTACCTTGGCAACAGTGGGAGCTCCATGTGACGCCATGCAGATAAAGAATATTTGGTTTCTTTCTGAACTTGATTTTGATTTTGGATACGACGATTTGATACATTGTGATAACCAGAGTTGCATTAAACTCTTACGTTGCACGTTCATCCATAATCAGAGGTCAACATATACTTGTCTACCACCATCTCGAATGTATGCCCTATTCTCATTATGTTGCCATTGCATTTCCCAAGGAGGATCGAGTTCACGGATATTCTAACGACGCTCAGGGAGCTGATTCGAGATAGAGAGGACAGGGTGGAAGATAATCCCTTTCTTGTTGAAAGGGAGTGTTGAAAGTCAACAAGAAATTGTAGCACACACACTAGTGTGGGACCACATGTCCTAGCAATACGTTAGTGTGAAAGCTAATTAATTTAATAAATTGGAGAAGTGTCTAATTTAATTTTCCCTTAATTAAATTGGACTATAAATTGTAATATTACCTCATGATCACTTGTAATAGTTAACTAAGTGTGATAAAATCAGTTAGCTCATGAATTTCGATTTGAGGTGGTTGGTGAGGCATGTAGAGTGATTATATTAGTTATGGAGTTTGAGTTGCAATTAGTGCATTTGTTTAATGCATGAGTAATCAGTTAACTCAGTTAAGTGAGTTAAAGTCAGTTGAACAAGTTGTAATTGTTTGTTGCACTAGTGAGAGATCAAGTGAATTAAATAAGATTTAATTCACATGCAGTGGTCTGCCATGCAACTGATGATTTATTATTAATAGTGTAATATTCCTAATTAGCTCTGAGCTAGTTGGAATATTAATTTTTTCTTTTGTCAATAAGATAAATAAATAAGAGGGTAGAGAGACCCATAAATATCTTTAGTAGGAATAAAACCACTTCTAATGTGAAGGTGGATCACTTTATCTAGTTGAATAAATCACTCCTTGGTGTGAATGGGGGTCAATGCATGTGGACGGGGTCAATGTTGACCAAATCAACAACACAATCATGGAGGTAGCGGAGAGATATTGGAGGATAGCACAGTCATAATGGGAGGAAGTCTCCATGAGAGTAGCATATTTAATGAGTAGGACCAAGGGGGGTGAGGCTAACAAATCATATAAGGAAGGGGATGGCAGCCATAGAAATCATTCTGAATATTGTCTATGTATTTTCTTTTATGAATTTATTCACGCTTTAGTTGTTTAGCGAAGTCTGTTGTGTTGTTTAGCACAAGGGTGTTTCCGAGCAGAAATCCCACCCTTATCCTCGGGAGACTTCGAGTTCCCACTCAGGAGAGGTTCCTTTGAGCTTCATTCCATCATCTGGCATTAGGCCAATCTTCAGCCACCTTCAGCAGTGCAATATCCTTCAAGTATTGTGCAATTTAGGAGGGAAGTTGTAGTGGAGGGTTGAAAACCCATGTTCTTGAGCTTGTTTTCCAGTGAGGGGACTAGCCCTTCATCCAAAAGTTCCTTAGTGAGGAGTATCAATTATTTTATCATCAGATCAACCACCTCCCTACATTTACTCAGTTGCAGGGTGTAATTCAGCCCTAGGGCTGCATTTTTCATCTTGAGTATTTCAAGAAACCCTTTCTGGGTTATCTTGGAATTGTGCTAGAAAGCCTAGATCTATGATCCCAACATTTTCTGAGCACCATATCAGCATTCCATACACTCTTATTTTCCAACTGCAGTTATTCTCCACAGGAATGTGTAGTCATAGCCTTCCAACATTTTATGTAGTAGCATTATTTCATGTCTTGTTGTATTGGGTCATTTCATGCTACATTTTCCTAGCTTAAGTGTCTTTTTCCTCAAGATTTTGTACTCATTTCTACTATTATACATAATAAAATGGCTCAATGATCTTCTCATGTTTTGATGTATTGATATTTACTTCAATTTCCAGTTTTATGTTCAATATTCCTGTTTTTCCTATTTTGGAATATTACAGTGGTATCAAAGCATAATCTTGGCTTAGCCTGTGGGGCACTACATCTATAACATTTGGAGAAATGGATGAAAAGGAGTTCCAAAAACATCTTCTCCAAACTATTCAATATATTTCCAAATAAATCAAGGAGATGAGGGTAGAAAGACAGAAGGAATCCCCTAGAGGGTTTCAACATGGCGAAATTTCTGACACCTCACATGTACAACAAGTTTCACAACGCTCCACCATGCCTACATTCCTAGCAATGGGAAATGATGCTGGAGGACCTGAAGAGGAGGAGACTCTTAGTGATCATTTCCTAGAATATGAATCCAAATCTCAAAGGTTCAAAGAGAACCTGAACTTCCAAGATTTCTGTCGGATCAAGGATAATGGAAGACCTCGCAATAACAATAGAAGTGGAGGGTACATGCAGAAAAATGATCTACAACATTCTATGGGTAGATTCTTTCGGCCTGCTTTTGATGGGTCACCCAAGTGCACAACCAAGGCTCTGGTATAGAAATAAGACATCTATTTCCAACTTAACCAAGTTTTATAGATTGAAGCCATTACAATAGTAGTGTTGCACCTTGAAGGTGAAGCACATGAATGGTGGTTCTATGGTCTATCTACATTGGAGCATAGAGGTGTGACTGCATATGCAGAATTCGCCCAGAGGTTGGTAGAAATATTTTACCAAAGAGATCCAGAAGCACACTTTATTGAGCTATCCAAGCTCAAGTAGTTAGGAGATCCATAGACTTATATCTCTGAATTCTTGAAAATTTCAATCATGGTGCCATATCTATCTATAGCTAAAAGATTATATATGTTTATTGATGAGATAGCAGAGCCTTTGCATGGGTTGGTAAAATCCACTACACCAACTACGCTCCAAGATACTATTGAGAGGGCTACAGACTTAAAAATGGTTTTCCAAGTGCAAGAGCTCCATTCTAGCAAAATATCTCCTTTTAGTCAAAGGGGAAATATGTGAAGGTTCCTCCCTCAAAGGAGAACCAAGATAAAGGATCTCTTATTGATGATGTCTGGAGAGATATAAGGAGGAGAAATATTTCCTTCACTTGCCAAGAACCATGGGTACTAGGGAATCGGTGTGTTGCCGAAAAGGCACATTATATTGAGGTATTATCCAATGGTGAAGTGGAGGAAGAAGGAGACTTAGAGGGAGATACCAACACTGTGGCATCAGGAGGAGATCCACCACCACCAGGAGGTGGGAATGGAGCATTTTATCCAACTAGTGGAGCCTTTACAGCTTTGCGGGGAGTTCCAAAGCATCTAACATTGAGAGTATGAGGCACTGTTCAGAGGAAATGAGTGTCAGTATTGATAGACAGTGGGGATACCCACAATTTTATTGATACCCAATTAGTTCAGAGGAGGGGCATTCCCATAGATGATTTTGAGGGATTCTCAGTTTTGGTTCCAAGAGCTAGAACCATGCAGTGTGTAAAGTATGTCCCGACATTGAAAATCACTTTGGGGACTTACACATTGACAGATCACTTCTTTGTGGTTGATATTCCTGACACCTATGTGATATTGGGTGTAAAATGGCTGATCACACTGGGGAAGGTCACCACAGATTAGGGGACATTGGAGATGGGATGGATAGATAAGAAGAGTGGTAAACACCAAATGATCTGGGGCATGCACACCTATCCGCCTAAGATAGTCTCTACACATAGGATGGAGGCTGATTTGTGCAGAGGAGATATAGAATGGGCAGTGGAACTGCGTATGTCAGAGGCAGAAGGCAAGGGTGCACTAGTCCACCCAAATGTGCAGTATGTTCTAGACCGCTATCCTACAGTATTTGGGGACATACCACTAGGAAGGCCATTAGATTGGGGGTTTGAGCATACTATTGAGTTGGAGGAGGAGATCCAAGCAATGATCACCACACCCTATAGGCACCCAAAATCCTACAGGGATGATATTGAAAGAGCTATTCAAGAGCTCTTGGCTTTAGGACATATCCAACCCAACACCAGTCCTTTTGCTTCTTCTGTGGTCTTGGTGTAGAAGAAGGATGGTACATTGAGGATGTGAATTGATTATAGAGCCTTGAATAAGAAGAAAATGAATAATAGGTACTCGATTCCCAGGATCGATGAGTTGATGGATGAGCTAAGGGGATCAAAGTTCTTCTCAAAGGTTGATTTGAGGACAGGGTACCATCAGATAAAGGTAAGGGATTAGGATATCCCCAAGACGTAATTTAGATTTCATTATGGCCACTTTGAGTTCTTCATGATGCCCTCTAGGTTAACCAATTCTCCGACTATTTTTCAGTCTTGTATGAACCACATCTTCCGTGGTCAATTGAGGAAATTTGTATTGGTTTTCTTTGATGACATTCTTATCTACAGTCGCACATGGGAGGAGCATCTGCAACATATTGAGACAATATTATGCATTCTGCAGGAGCAACAATTCTATGTTAAGATCTCCAAATGTGAATTTGGGCTCTTAGAGATGATTTATTTGGGCCACATCATTCGAGTGGATGGAGTAAGGGTCCATGAGGAGAAGATTCGTTCTATTCGGGATAGGCCAGAGCCAAAGAATGTAATAGAACTTTGGGGTTTTGTAGGCATCTGCACCTACTACCAAAATTTTGTCAAAGGGTTCTCCCAACTAGCAGCACTAGTCACAGATCTGACCAAGAAGGGAGCCTTTGGTTGGAAAGATATAATGCAGAGGACCTTTTATAGGCTCAAGGAGGTGATGAGAAATTTATCGGTGTTAGTATTGCGGGATTTTACCCAGCCCTTTGTGTTAGAATTTGATGCTTCAAGGGAGGGCATTGGAGCAGTCTTGAAGCAGGGGGGTCACCTCATAAATTTTGAGAGTCAGAAGTTGTTGCCTCATGAGAGGTTGTATCCTATATACGATAAGGAAATGTTGGATATTATGCATGCATTAGCCAGATTCCTGCAGTATTTGGTGGGCAACAGATTCTGAGTGAAGACTGATCATAAAAATATTCGATTTTTTTCTTGAGCAGAAGCAGCTGCAAGAGAGGAAACAAAAATGGGTTGGAAAAATCCATGCATATGAATTTGACATTGAATATTTCAAAGGGAAGAGGAATGTGGTAGCAGATGCCTTATCATGGAGGCTAGCAGCACTATCATTGATGAGTGTAGATACAGATTGGAAGGCCCAGATGTTGGTGGAGTATTCCAAAGACCACTTCACAGGTGAGATTCTAGATGGGCAGGTGATCGATAAGAGGTATATAGTGATGGATGAGATCATATATCACCGAGACCGGATCTTCTTGACTAAAGATTCTAAGCTCAAGGAGAAGATTTTACATGTAGCACATGATTCACCACTCTCGGGCCACCCTTCACAAAGACATATCGGGCCATTGGGGAGAGATTCTCATGGAAGGGTCTCAAGGAGGATGTGCTCCAACACATCAGGGAGTGCATAGTTTTCCAGCAGAATAAAGGAGAGAACAACCATCCTGCAGGTTTGTTACAACCACTTCCTATCCCGAAAGGGAAATGTGAGAGAATTTCTATGGATTTCATTACCGATTTGCCAACAATACAGGGAAAGGATTGTATCTTTGTTATCGTTGATCGACTAACAAAGTATTCACATTTCTTTGCCATTTCTTCATAGTACACTGCTTCACAAGTGGCCGAACTCTTCTTTATAGATGTTTTCAGACTTCATGGTCTTCCTAAGACCATATTCAGTGATAGAGATAACTGCTTCATGGGTGGATTTTGGCAGGGGCATTTCCATTTGGTGGGTACCAAGTTGACCCCGAGTACCCGTTATCACCCCCAGACAGATGGGAAAAAAGAGATAGTAAACAAGTGGCTGGAAGGCTACTTGCAAAACTATGTTGCAGGGTAGCAGAGAGCATAGATGCGCTGGCTCCATTTGGGAGAGTATTGCTACAACACGACATTTCATATGTTGATCGGTATGTCTCCATTTCAGGCTCTATATGGATATGATGCTTTATCATTTTTTGATGAGATGTTTGGAGCAAGCAAGGCTCCAATAGCCAAAGGGTGGATCTAAGAGAGTCAGGATATACTCCACGCTCTTAAGGATAAGATTGCTATAGCTCAGAATCAACAGAAGTTGTATGCAGATCGTGGTCAGGTGGAGAGATAGTTTGAGGTGGATGATTTGGTCTATCTCCGTCTACAACCTTACAAGAAATATACAATGAAGGAGAAGGGGGACAAGAAGCTTAAGCCTCGTTTTTATGGGCCATACAGGGTGATCCATCATGTTGGAGAGGTAGCATATGAGTTGGAGCTCCCCATTGGGAGTAGGATCCATAACATATTTCATGTCTCATGCCTCAAGAAGACCATTGGATAGCATGTAGTTGCTACGGTGGATCTCCCACCTATTGATGATGAGGGACATCTGGTTTTACAACCGAAAGTTATCTTGGATACTCAGGAGAGGCAACTAAGGAACAAGGTGATTAAGGAATATCTGATTCGATGGAGGAATCTACCGCATGAGGATGCTACTTGGGAAGGAGAGAATATTTTGCAGTATCCATCCTTGCAGTTGCTTGAGGACAAGAAACATTTGGGAGGGGAGGACTGTAATATTCCTAATTAGCTCTCAGCTAGTTGGAATATTAATTTTTTTTTTGTCAATAAGATAGATGAATAAGAGGGTAGAGAGACCCATAAATCTCTTTAGTAGGAATAAAACCACTTCTAATGTGAATGTGGATCATTGTATCTAGTTTAATAAAGCACTCCTTGGTGTCAATGGGGGTCAATGCATGTGGATGGGGTCAAGGTTGAATAAATCAACAACGCAATCATGGAGGTAGTGGAGAGATATTGGAGGAAAACGCAGTCATAATGGGAGGACGTCTCCATGAGAGTAGCATCTTTAATGAGTGGTACCAAGGGGGAGGAGGCTCACAAAGCATATAAGGAAGGGGATGGAAGCCATAGAAAGAGTTCTTAATATTGTCTATATATTGGCTTTTATGACATTCTACATGCTTCAGCTATTTAGCGGAGTCTGTTGTGTTGTTTAGCACAAGGGTGTTTTTGAGCGGAAATCCCACCCTCATCCTCGGGGGACTTCGAGTGCCCGCTCAGGAGAGGTTAATTTGAGCTTCATTCCATCATCCAACATCAGGCTAATCTTCAGCCACCTTCAGCAGCGCAGTCTCCTTCAGGAATTGCGCAATTTAGGAGGGAATTTGCAATGGAGGGTTGAGAACCCAAGCTCTTGAGCTTGTTTTCCAGTGAGGAGAGCAACCCTTCATCCATAAGTTCAGTAGGGAGGAGTATCATTTATTTTATCATCATATCAACAAACTCCCAATAGTTACTCAGTTGTAGAGTGTAATTCAGCCCTAGGGCTGCATTTTTCCTCTTGAGTATTTCAAGAAACCTTTTCTGGGTTATCTTGGAATTGTGCTAGAAAGCCTAGATCTTTGATCCCAAAATTTTATGAGCAACATATCAGCAGTTCCATACATTCTTAGTTTCCAACTGCAGTTATTCTCCACGGGACTACACATTCATAGCCTTCCGACATTCTATGTAGCAACAATATTTCATGTCTTGGTGTATTAGGTCATTTCAGGCTTGTTTTTCCTAGCTTTAGTGTCTTTTTCCTCAAGATCTTGTACTCATTTATGCTATTATACATAATAAAATGGCTCAATGATCTTCTCATGTTTTTATGTATTGATATTTACTGCAATTTCTAGTTTTATGTTCAATATTCTCGTTTCTCCTATTTTGGAATATTACAAATAGTTGCATGCATGTCAGTTCCAGTGGAGACTTAATTGAGACAAAGGTTGAAGGGAGGTTAACTATCAGTTGTATCATTAGTTGGTTTCCCGCATGCAACAAGACAACCATAGGATTTCCCATGACCATTGCAAAATTTAGGAAGGCTAAAGTTCCTAAATAATAGGGATTGCATTCATCACGAATTGTGCAAGCAAGGAAGGCTGAGCATAGGCATAAAATTGGCTAAGTGTTGGTCGATTTTGTCTGGTTCAATGTGAGACAATTGTGAGAGTGCATGAGACTCTTGTGAGAAGAGTGCATTGTAAATGTTTCTTTAGTCATTGGTGAATATACAATAGAAGATATAGGGGTTTTGAGCAGTAAACTTTCTCGGGGAAAATATTTGTGTTGTGTTTTGATTTTCTTCTTTCTTTACTTGTTGTGATTGGTGATTGTGTTTATTTTTCGCAATTGATTTGTAGAAGGATTCAACATCTTGTTTTAGTACATTGCACAATCTGATTGAATCCATTGGTATACACATTATTTGTATAATTCTACAAATATTAGATGTTTCAGAGATGCAATGGAATGGAGATGCATTTTCATTAGGCTGAAATTCTTGCAAATTGTTATGCTCGCTCATTTCAAATCGATTTTCTATTAGTGCAATCGGTTGAATCAGGGACAAGAAGAAATGCCATTAAGAAAACTTGTCGGCTACTCTTTCTAAATGATTTTATCCATTTTGAGATGGACCAATACTTGTTTAAAATTGGTTTGAAAAGAAATGAATGTGAGAAGAGACAAGATTTTTATTCTCTCTCTTTTGCTCAAATTTTGCCTTTAAATAATCATGAGTGAAATTATTAATGGTTGTGTTCTAACAATTTATTTAGCTTGCAATTCTGCCTTTGAAGTGCATATTTTGAAATATCTTGTTAGATTTCTGAAGTGTATTTTTGTGAGATTGGAGAGTGTCATCCCATATTTCTTCTCTCTATCAAGAATTGCTAAAGTTACTTGTTAGTGTGGACACAAATTTCACTGAAAATTTAAATTTGAATATTACAAATCAATACATGATTGTGAATAACTAAGTTACTGGGTTATTTAGTAAAGTCATCTCAGTTATTCAGTGATATTTTTTTTTGTAGGGCTCATCAAGCATATGAAGCGCCCAACTTTTTGGAATTTGGGGTGTGATTCCACACATTCCATATGCTTTTCCACCACTCTTGCATCCCAGAAATTTTGTGGAAAATTTAGTTACTGACAAAGTATTATTATAGTTTATTGTTAGTGACATGAAAAGTACAATCTTAGCAATTTTGCAGACATTTTTGATGTTTTCTCTTTAGTAACCTTCTGATCACAACACACTTTCTCCTATTTACACTCAACTCATTCCTTAAAATGTATGTTTCAATATATATATATATTTTGAAACATACATTTTAAGGAATGAGTTGAGTGTAAATAGGAGAAAGTGTGTTGTGATGAGCAGGTTACCAAAGAGAAAACATCAAAAATAATTACTGCCTAAGGTTGTTAAAATATTACGCTCTAGCTAACCACCACAGGAGAACAAATATGATCTAAACATTAAAAATTCATTAAATTTCATGTTTTAAGATATCTACGATACTCACTTTCTTATGTGCACTAAATCTCGGACCAGTGTGATCAAGCTTATCAGAGGTTAATGGTTTAGGACCTTCCTAGGATTGGTGTAATGGATGTTCTTGGAAATTTTTTGAAAATAGAGGAATTTGAGCTATGTATCAAGGCTTTGGCATGTCTATGGTTACCTATTTCCCATAATCATTTGTATGGTGGGGAAATTATAGTTGCACAACACGTAATTTGGAAATGTGGCCATGAAAGAGCATTAATTTAATATGATAATTTAAATTGAGCAATATTTTTTTTTGCATATATGTTACACATCACATCTATTGTTTTCATAATGTGTTTGAGAGTATGATGTATTTTAATCAACATAAGTAAATGTTTCAACTCATCTTAAGCGTTAAAAATTCACTTAGGTTGTACAAATTCAACAAATACTTTTGGTAAAAATGGTCCATACTTTTGATCTTGCTAAAACCTTGAGTTGTTTTATGTGAAAATAAGATTAATGACGGGATGTAGGTAACTCAAGATATATAAACAGAGTCAGGCCATTTGGCCAGTACATATGAGTCGTATCGTCGCTTACAACTCAGGATCAACTTGGATAGGTTCCCATTTGTTGTTGCTTCAAAATTTGGGCTTCAATAGTTGTTATAGTTTATAAACAAATAAACTCAATATGTGAAAAAAAAAATAAGGCCAACTGGCCAGTACATAGAGCCATATCTTCACTAAGGGCTCTATATCATCTTGGATACGCTCCCATCCGATTTTGGGATACAAAAGTTGCTTTGGTTCAAAAATGGTTAGAGGAGCAATGGGAAGCATGTCAAACTGAGGCACATTAGGAATATTAGGCAAAGGCCAACTTTTTGTCTCTCTCAGCATTCATGAACAACCAAATCAGCTCTGTATAAAGTATAGGTCATGTCACCTACAAGTGACATGACCCAATAGTGTGAAAATGGGGACAAGACTAGGGATAAGGAAAAAAAATCATGAAAATTATGCTGCGATAATTCTCAATCTTATGGTCATGCTCATAATTCAAGATAGTAGTTACTTAGAGGTGGGAGCGATAGTAAATGTTGGAAGGGAGGGAATTCTATCTAATAAGTGATTGACTCACTCTTCAAGGTGCATATAATATTGTGTTACTTCGTGGGCATATTTCAATGATTTTGTGTTACTTCCCCATGACACTGACATAATGAATTTTCCCTTTGAAAATTTGAGTGAACAAAATTTACTAATTTTAGATGAAATTCTCCTCCTCTGTTCCTTTCATTTTTATTCTCTATTGAAGGGTTTTTACTTTGTTTCCTTGGGGTATGCAGAAATTTTATCAGGCATGCAAATATTTCACTACACCTCAGAATGGTTTATTTCCTTGGAGAGATTTTATTTGGCATGCAAATGTTTGTCGAAGTCTAATGTAATTATGAGATTAAAAATCATTGTTCACTTAATTGTAAACTCTTAGAATATGACAAATTGCTCATGTTTGTTGAATATTCCAAAATTTTGTATTTTATGAGTACTAATAAAATTAAAGTAGTCATTTGAGTTGTTGAAAAACTTATACATACACATTTTAGTTTCTAAGAAAAAAAACAGTGATATGTTTATTTGAAGAAGAAAAGGTGATATTATAATGAAAGTGACCAGGAACACAAACCCTAGTGTACTACATCACAAAACCTAGAATGAAATCAATTCATAAGCTTGGGGTTGAATAGAACAATACCAAAAAAAAATTATACAAAAATAAAGTTATAGCAAAATAATCCTTTTAGAGTCATAAACACTATAGACAAACCGACTTCCAAGCTAAGTAAATGTGAAAATGTCTACAAACCATATCATTGAAACAAGGTTTAGACAAGCCACTCTTTGTGAGGTAGATATGAGATTGCATCATCTTTGGCGAGTTATATTAAAAATTTAGGAAATTTGAATTTTTGAAATCAAGATTAATATAAAAATGAAACAAAATAAACATAACATGTGAGAGATTATAAATATAACAGTTATATATTACATTTTAACATGAGATGAGAGGAAGTATATGATTTTTTTGGCCTCCTCTCTTGGAATTTCAGACTTTAGTAAGGATTTAAAATATGGTATCCTTATTTCCGTAAAAAAAATAACTAATTTGTAGGCCTTTTATGTAAGGGATCCCACTGCAGAACCAGGGATACAAATACAAATAGGCACACTGAAATCTTTTGCTTCTTCATCGGTTTTAATCACCCTATACCAAGGCCAAGTTACGCACCCATCTAGAAATGTACCAGGCCCAACATTCCTATATTCACCAAATTATAAGCTTTCTAATGAAAATTATCCTGACCATTGCAATCAGCCAACAGGATGAATGAGGTTGCCTAAAAACGATCGCATGTAAACTGTTCGAGAGTACAATTTCCAAGGCCTTCCAAGGTATGTTGAAGAGAATTCCATCCAGGGGGTGTGATCAGTGATCACTTGTTGTTGTAACTATACAATTATGTATTACGATGCCCATATTTTGATTAGGATCATTCCTTCCTTGGGAAATGATTATGTTCCTTTGATTGGGCAACATGCCTTGTCGAGCATAAATGTTATACTCCTGTAAAACCGTTGTTGCATTGCAGTCTAATGTTCCAAATATATCACATTATATATAAAACTACCTAAGAGAATGAACATAAAGAGTGTCTTGGTAACCAATAATATTGCATCCATAAATCGCTGCAAAATCGGCCCAACCCGTACAACCACAACTCGATTATTTTCAGGCCCTGCATTGTTCATAAAGTTCATGTCACGTGCAACAAATCCTGCACCAGATGTAGCTGCAATGCAGGGAATCACTGTTCAGTGATTATTAATTAACCTTGTGCCCATACATAATTCCCATGAAACATGGTTGAAAATTGAAAAACCAATTAACTAACTACAGAGAAAGAGAAAGAGTATTTCAAGATACTGGATTAAACAATAAAAAAAATGAATGCAGACAGAAAGGTTTGGAAAAGTACCAAAGGAAGCGGAACAGAAAGTAGCAGAGCCCTCCTTCACATTTTTGTTGGAGACAACAACAGTCTTTACCTTCTCATTGGCAACAAACATTATGTTGGTTTTTCGTTTAGAAATTTTGACAGTTTCAAGGTACAGTCCAGCTTTTACATAGATGATGTATTTTCTACTTCTTAAATGCGAGGGTGCTTTCTTGAAAACGCTAGTTATTGTTACATAGTTGCCACTGCCATCCTGAGCTACAACAACATCAGGTTTTAAGTTTGCACGGGAAAGTTATAGGAGTAAAGAATCAGTTGTCGATAACCACATAGGGAATTCCTTCATGTCATATCAATCCAATAACCCATATTTCTGATATAATTCCTAATACAAGCCAACATTATGCCCCTCATCTTTCATGAATTCCTGCTCCATACCAGCATTATTCCCCTAATCTTTCTCGGATCCCTGCTTCAGACCAGCGTTATTCCTCTCATCTTTCTTGAAACCAATTTTATTCTTTGCCAACATCCGTCAAGGATTTTGGGGAACCTCAGACTTATTCCTCTGTTCAAAAGGTAAAGATTTATTTTCCAAGCAGGTGTTGCTGAAAATATGTATTTTTATGGCTAAATGGTTGAAGGTTTGAGATTGTAAATACAATGTAATTGTTGTAAATTTTATAATAATAAAATAGACTTGTTGCGGAGCCCACTCCATAGAAAAGAGTATGGGTAGAAGTGCAACTCCACAGTGACATGCAATGGTTGATGTGTTCGGTATTGGGAGATAAGGGAACTTGGGGGGACCACGTCGCTTGAGAGAGGTGCAACATAGTAAAGAAAGGTGATGCAATGATGAAAAGTATATATGGCCTGGAAAAGAGAGGAAGTCATGATAATTATGATGGTTTTTATGTACCACCTATAGCTGAAAGAATAAACCGCTCCTACTCTGTTATTATTGTTCGTACATGCTGCCATATTATGAAAAAAAATTCGTCACGTCGCATTTCTCCTTACCACGTGAAATCTAAGGTGAACAGAAAAACAATTTTCAATATGAAGTTTACAGTTTTATGATCACATCAACATAAATGCTAGATTTTGACACTTCAACAAAATAAATTTGTCTGTGTAGGGTTTTCTACTCATGAGCGAAGTCAAAACCCCAAATCATGCCCTCTTTTAAGTCTGCAGCTCACAGAGGGGACATCACAAGCCGAAGCAATTTCAGTTGCTTTGATCTTCTCAGCTTAGCTGCTACGCGATCTTGTCTGATAAAAACTGGGTATGGGAACCGCGACTTTGGGCCGGTAAATATTCATCTCACGCCAATTTTTATGACGTAGTAGATTCCCTGCACTGTCCCCAAAAAAAGTCGACTAAAATATTACAACTAACATTATTCCTATATTACGACTAGCATTATTCCTTATTTGATAACAATGGCCTCTCATCTCCGCATCACAACTGAATCATGCTCAACCAATATGGCCCTGACATCCCTTTCGCTCATATCGCTTTTTTCTATCACATCTCTATCCAAGCAAATCTAACTATATTCAGTGGAGTAGCCAAGGGTTATGACATTGTATCTCCAATAAGGCACACTAAACCCTTCAGATATTTTAACATACTCTCTTTAGTAGCATCAACAAAGTATTCTTATTTTATATGAGGAACATTTTGTAGTGAAGGTAATGTTTGGCTCTTCGATTTCTTTGGTTCATTATCCTGCAACCAACTAGTGAGCCTTGAGATTGGGTTCTAGACCAGCTAGTATTTGTTTCATTTTATGACCTATAAGGGTGTCTTGAAGCCCTAGAAGCAACATGAGATCCTGGAAGCCTTACTCTGAGAAGTTATTGGTTGGTCGTAAGGTGCCCTTAGAAGGTGGGCACCATAGAAGGACTGATAGGGCTTGGAGAAGACTGTGCCACTTGGACGCAAGTTCAAGGAAGTAGAGTGATGTGGTTAGAGTCGTGATTGGTGGGTTGGTGCCTTGGCCATGGATATATTGTTATTTTTTGGTTCTAACCGTTGCCTATGGAGTTGTAGTCACGGCTCGGGGGTGACCTGTGCTTGAGATTTAGGAACCACAAGGTCTATGGTTGGGTGGAACGTGGAGAGCTCATAGCTAGTTGATCATTTTACTCAGATAAGTGTCAACTATGTCGTTTGACGCATTTATGTGCCTTGCTTATGATTATATGTTGTCTTTCTGAAAAACCCTAGTTAGAGTTTAGCATTATGAATATGTATTCCATTGTGCATTGTATTTATGTTCTATATTTTAGATGTTGTTTTGTGTTTACATATCTATATTATTCTTTAGTGCATGGGTATAACCTATTGTTTATAAACCCTAGTTGTTGAATGTAAATTAGCTATGTGTTTGTTGGGTTATGCTAATTACGGTTTTTATGTGCTTAATATATTCGTTGTGTATACTTATGAATTATGGTGTGTATAAACCCTAATTACCGTGTGAGTGTGTAGTTGTTTCAGTATTGCACCAATTATTCGTTAAACATATGTGTAATTAATGAGATTTAAGCTAGGTTTAATAACTAGGTTACAAATTTATAGTGGGGTTTTCCTAGAATTACAACATCATTGGTAGTGAGATAGGATTTGATAATTGCAATCGTAAATTAAATGCTTATACAAGAATGTTGGTAAATTATTTGATAAATTTTGGGCTCAGGGTACGTATTGTTTCCCAACTGGGAACTGGGGATGTTACACTTAGTATATTTTCTCATGCATTTAGGCATAAATTAACCATAAGGTATGCACATACAGAACAAGTAAAATAATGTTACTACGTCACAATGTACAGAGTTCACTAAATGTTCATATGTCCCAACACCTTGAATTGAGTGATCATAATGATCAAAATAAATCTTGAGTCTATTAGATACATATATTAAAATTTTCATCCATCCTTCAAGGGATTGTTTTATACTGGATGCACATGTACATTTTACCTCACTCCATCATTAAAAAACAAAATTTAATGCTATAATTTCTGATTCATTTGGCCCAATTCCTATGAAGTAAAAAAAAAATCACCTTGCTAGGTTGTATGACATTTCCAAACCCTCAAAGGAGGGAGATCGAGGCATTATGGATATTGAAAATTTTGGTTGGGAAGTGGGGGTAAAATGCCCGTGGTGGGATTTATTAGGTTTTGGTATATGGAAGAATATCATAACAGAGAAATATTTTAATAATCTATCTTTGGATGAATGGATCAAAGGCAGGGCTTAATCTCCTATCTCAACTGCATACACTTGGAATGGGATGATGAAAATCAAAAAATGGTTTCTTGGAAATTTGAGGTGGTCAATTGGTGTGGGCACAAAAGTGGAGATTGGCCTGGAGCCTATGACGAGTTTTAGTGGAGACCACATCATGACTTCTACACTCATATGCCATATCCACAACCTTGGAATTTTTTATATCAATTAGATCCAAGTGACTATAAATCTTATTTTTCAATATCCTATTTGGATTTGTTTGAAGGATTTGGGTTTATATGGGAAATTGGTCAGGGTATGGGATAGATACATTCAAAATATAATTATGGTTGGCATTAATTTAGATGGCGCGAAGGATAAATTCACAGGCTCGGAAGATTGTACATGAACACATCCTGGTCAAAGATGCATTATCTTGGTCAATAAGGTTTCAGTGGACTAAGCAGATGCATACTCTATTTGAGTGCACTAGAGATGTGGCATATATCTTTCTCACTTGCCCATTTTCCGTTTCCATTTGGACAGGTGTTCTAAACATTTTAAAAATCAAGGCTACATGTGATCCTACTTAGACAGAATCATTTATTCTGGGATGGATGAAGGAATACAACACATTCTAGCCTCTTCCTTTCTATGTCACATTGGGGATCTGGCGATGTAGGAATGTAGGAATCTTTGAAGACAAATAGTTGGATATCTTGGGCACGTGCATGAAAATTTGTTCATATTTTAGAGAAATTGGGCCTTTTGTTTATAGTAAAAGCCTTAGATATATCTAACAATTGAATATATGGCGTAATTACCCTATGGATATTTTTTATGGGGCTTCCAACCATAGTTCATGTGGATGTGGTGCCTATATTGTCATAAGACCGGGTATGTATTTCCATTTTAGTTGGCCTGATGGATTTGCTTCCAATGCTAGGGCAGAAATTATTTCTTTAGGGGGTGTGTAATTCAATGGTATATGGTTATCTATTGAAAAACTAGATATTTTTGGTAAGTCAAAAGTGGTGATTGACTGGGCTTTGGAGAAGTCCACATTCCCACCTCCTTCTCTTTCTTTTTGGATGAGGAGAATTAGGACAATGTTGGTCCTCTTCAATGAGGTTCACTTTGCTCATATTTACATGGAGATGAACGATGTGGTTGATGCTCTATCAAAGGTTGGACATCAATAAAATCCCAAGGAGATCAACTATGCATCCTACAACAATGACTGATTTCAAGGAGCTGAAATAATTCCTTTAGTTAGTTTTTTCTCCTTTGTTGTATACGGGGCTTATTATTTTAGTCTCTTATGAATAAATGTATAATTTGAATGTTGATGTGTGTTATGATACCAGCTCCAAAAATAGAAGAAAAGAGAGATCAATGCCTTAGAAATCAGCCACTTCGAGGGGGAAACCTCCAATACATTACATAAATGAACAATTCTTGGATGATACAAATGACCAAAACCTCCTTCTATATATAGGAGTCCATGGGGCCACAATATAATCCTAGCCGACCTAACAAATAATAATGTAAGGGCACAATAATAACAATATTGGGGTTACATGGGTACAACAATAACAATAAGGGGGCTACACTAATAACAATAAAGGACTAAACTAGTAATATAGGGACCTAACATGCCCCTCTCCTTCAAAAAGTGTTTTCCTCAACGCTTGAGTAGCTCTGGGTGCTTCTGTATAAAATTCTCATCCTCCCATGTAGAATCTTCAATGGGTATGTTCTTCCACTTGATTAGATACTCTGAAATTGATCGATTTCGTAGCTGTCGAGTTCTTGTTTCCGTGACCGCTTCAAGTTCCAATATGATTTTTTCTTCCTTATCAAGTTCTGGAAATATTGTTTGAACTGGAATATTTTCACCTATAACCTTCTTTAAGCATGAAACATGGAAAACTGGATGCACTCGCGAAGAAGCAGGAAGCTCCAATTTGTATGCCATAGTACCAATATTTTGCAACACCTTGTAAGGACCATATTACTTTAGAGATAATTTATTATCCTTCTTAGTTTTCTTGAGCGAAATTTGTTTATATGGCTGTAGCCATAAAAATACCCAGTCTCCTACATCAAAACTTCTCTCGCTGCGATGTTGATCTGCCTGTTGTTTCATTCAATTTTGTGCCAAATTTAGGTTATCCTTTAAGATTTGGAGAACTTCTTGTTGATGCTCGATGTGATCTTCCACTGCTTGAACCTTAAAATTTTCTCTTAAATATGATGTGATGGACGGTGGATGATATCCATAAAGTGCCATAAATGGGGTCATTTTTGTTGTAGTATGGAAGGAAGTGTTATACCACCATTCAGCGAGAGGTAACCACTTGACCCATTGTGTTTGTTTATAGATACAAAACAACGAAGATATCCTTCCAAACATTTATTCACTATCTCAGTTTGACCATTGGATTGAGGATGATAAGATGAGCTATGAGCTAATTGAGTACCCAAACAAGAAAATAACTCCATCCAAAAATTTTCAATAAAAATGGGATCTCTGTCGCTCACGATAATCTTTGGGTTTCCATGTAGCTTTTGAATTGTGTCCATAAATGTAGTAGCAATTGTACTTGCTTTAAATGGATGAGATAATGCACAAAAGTATGCATACTTGGTAAGTCTATCAACAACCACCATGATGACACTCTTTCCTTCGAAATTAGGTAAACTTGTGATAAAATCCATTGAAATCTCCTCCCAACGTTGACTTGAAATGGATAAAGGTTGTAGAAGACCCAGGGTCTTAATTGTCTCAACTTTATTTTTCTGGAAAACTTAACATTTTGCCACAAAATTTTGAATATCAGATTTAAGGCCATCCCAAAAAAATTCTTTCTTCACCCTGTGGTAAGTTTTTAAAAATCCAGAGTGTCCTCCTAAAGGAGAAGTGTGCAATTCCAAAAGAATCTTTTGTTTTAGTTGGGAATTCTTACAAAGATATAAGCGATCTTTGTACCATAAGGAATCATTTTTCCAACTAAATGTATCAGATGTACTAGGATCTTGCTGCAACTTTTGAATGAGTGTCCATACATCTTTTTCATTCTTCCATTCATCTCTTGCTTCGGTTATCCAATCTGGTTGGATAATAGAAATGGCACAAAGCAATGCTTCCACCTCTTCATTCTTTCTTGAGAGTGCATCTGCAACAACATTCAGCTTTCCTTTTTTGTAGATAATTTCAAAGTCGTAACCTAACATCTTTGTGACCCACTTTTGCTGTTCTTATGACGATAGTCTTTGTTCCAAAAAGTGTTTAAGACTATCATGATCAGTTTTTACCTTGAAGTGTCTTCCCATTAGGTAAGTTCGCCATTTCTTTAGTGCATGTAGTATTGCTAACATTTCCTTCTCATAAATAGGTTTCTGTAAATACTTTCCTTTGATTGGACTACTTTCAAAAGCAATGGGTCTTCCTTCCTGCATTAAAACTGCACCAATTCCATTTCCTGAGGCATCACATTCCACAATAAAGGTTTTTGTGAAGTCTGGTGTAGCTAAGACTGGTGCTAGGCACATTGCCTCTTTAAGACGTTCAAAGGCCTTAGTTGTTTCAGGAGTCCATGAAAATGCATCTTTCTTCAATAATGTTGTTAGAGGTGCTGCTATTCTCCCATAATTCTTAACAAACTTGCGATAATACCCTGTTAACCCGAGAAATCCTCGCAACTGCTTTATGGTTGTGGGGGCTTTCCATTCCTTAATGGCTTTAATTTTGTTAGGGTCTACCTTAACACCCTCGTGAGATACAATATGACCCAGATATTCCACCTCTTATACTCCAAAGAAACATTTGGATGTTTTTGCATATAATTGTTTCTCCTACAATAGTTTGAGCACCCTGTCAACATGTTGAGCATGATCCTTCCAAGACCCGTTGTATATTAGTATATCATCAAAAAATACTAGCACAAATTTTCTAAGGAAGTGTTTGAAAATGGAATTCATCAACCCTTGAAATGTAGAAGGTGCATTGGTAAGGCAAAAAGGCATGACCAAAAATTCATAATGATCGTCATGAGTTCGAAATGTTGTTTTCAGAATATCTTCAGTCTTCATTCTAATTTGATGATATCCTGGACGAAGATCCAACTTGGTAAAATAAATTGCTCCATGTAATTCATCCAATAATTCATCAATCATAGGAATGAGAAATTTATCTTTAATGGTGAGCTTATTGAGCTCCCTATAATCCGAACACATGTGCCATGATCCATCCTTCTTGTGCACCAATACTACGGGAGCAAAGAAAGAACTTTGACTAGGTTGAACTATACCAGCCTATAACATTTCTGCAATCATACGTTCAATTTCTCTCTTTTGGACATAAGGATATCTATAAGGCTTGATGTTTGGAGGAACACTTCCTGGAATCAAATGAATAGCATGATCATGATCACGAATAGGTGGGAGTACTTTGGGAGTTTCAAATATCTTGGAATGATTGTCCAAGACCTTTTGGAGATTTGTAGCAATAGATGATTTTGATGTTGAAACTTCTAGTGAGCATAATTGTGCAATTACGCCTCTTTTTTCTTTCTTCAAAAGATTTTTCATGACATTAGAGCTTATTATCTTTCGTGGCTTCCTTGTGATACCCCGTAATTCGACTTCCTTTCCTTCTGAATTTTTTTTTTTAAGAAAAGTTCTTGAAAATTAAAAGCTACCGTTCCCAAAGATTGTAACTATTGTACTCCTAGTACAACATCAACACCTCCTATTGGAATGGAAAGCATTGGACTATTCAATACATATTCCCTCGTGGTTAGCTTGATATTATGGCATTTTCCAGAGAAATTTATAGTTCCTCCATTTGCAACCATCAATTGACATTCTAGTGCTGGGTATAGGAAACAATTCAATTCCTTGGCTACCTTACAATGAATAAAATTATGGGTACTACCTGAATCAATCAACACTATTACCTTTTTCTTCTTGATATGTCCTTCTATCTTGAGAGTTTGAGGAGTGGTAATTCCTGCAAATGAATTACACGATATGGTTGGACTCATTTCTTCCTCTTCTAATGTTGGTTCCTGGTGTATATCCTCTTCTTTTGAAGATTCTTGCTCATTTTCTTCTTCCTCTTCACAATCTATGTAAAATAATTTCTTCTCAGCACACTTATGACCTTTAATGTATTTTCTATCACAAATGTAGCAAAGCCCTTTTTCTCTTTTTTCTTCCAATCGCTGTGGTGTCAAACTTGTAGGTTGTGGAAGTCTAGGAGTAGCAACACTTCCATCTTTATATATGTGAGTGGTAGGCTTCCTTGTCACCATAATTTTACATTCAATTTTTCTTGCCAACCTGAATGCCTTTTCCAATGAATCAAGTTCCTAAATGTAAACTTCATCCTTTAAAGTACCTATGAAGACATCAATCCTGTGTTCCTATGGAATATCAGTTACCCTTACATTAAATTTTTGGAAGTCCTCAATGTGCTCCGCCACTGAACCCTTTTGTTTGAGATTTATCAATTGGCTAAAGAAGGTGTTGCTTTTTGTATCCTCATAAAGTGCTATCATTTCCTCCATAAAAATTGATCAAGTGACAATTTTTTTACGGGAGCAAAGCCATCGATACCATTAAAATGTATTTTGTTCTAAATTTAAAGTTGCAATGTGTACCTTTTGTGTATTTTTCACATTATTGAGATCAAAATATTGCTCCATCTGTAGTATCCATGTTACGGGATCCTTGCCATCAAACTTCCTCATATCCATGTTTGGAATATGGTCGTTCTTCCATCCAAAATTAGAGTTTATGAAATCATGATTAACATTTATTTTGTTCTCATAATGAGTTTCCTCTACTATCTTTTCGCCATTAGGAAACATTTCTTGTATCAACTTTTCCAAACCTTTGATGTCTACTTTTAGATCATTCTTCATGTTTTCCATTTTTTCATCGATCTTAGCTTCCATGTCATCCATCTTAGCTTCCATGCCAACTTCCATGCCATCCATATTAACTTCCAAACCATTAATATTAGCTTCCACACCTTTCTTCAAACCATCCATCTTAGTTTCCACGCCTTTATTCAAAACTTCCATTTCATTTTTTGTTTCTCTTTACGATAGGTGCACTTGCTCTCGTAATTTTGATATCTCACGTTGCATTTCTTTGTATTCATGAGTCATAGTAGAGCCTTCTGAAGGCTTAATGGGTGTCGAACTATTTTTAGGGGGCATTTTAGAACCCAATACTGATATCTATTCTTCAATATGCTCTTGGAATAAATTCAAACTAATTTTTTCAAATGAGACTTATGTAATTCGAAAAAAATACACACTTTTTTCTTGCTTTTGAGGAGCTCGATATTGAAACTGAATTGTCTCTGTGATTTTAGATCTTCAATATTTGAAATTGGGCCCTGTAGTAGCCCTCTAAATATTCTTTCA
Source organism: Pinus albicaulis (assembly GCA_034641835.2). Taxonomy (NCBI): domain Eukaryota; kingdom Viridiplantae; phylum Streptophyta; class Pinopsida; order Pinales; family Pinaceae; genus Pinus; species Pinus albicaulis. The sequence goes on along the minus strand of CM076583.1, from coordinate 585,963,109 downwards.
AATTCCAGAGCTCTAACCTGATTTGGTTTCTTCAAGGAAAATTTAAGCCAAATCTCACACAATGACCTAATTATGGACTGGTTCAATAGAGTGACCTTGTACGGCGTGCCACGTATCGTTTTTTCCTCATTTGGCTCTGAAATTGATACAGAGAAAACTAAATTCCATGTACTTGTGGCCACTTTTTACAGAATTCCAATCTAATGCTCAGAGAGAGAGTTATGATGATTTTCCCACGGTCACCTCTTTGAGATTAAATTCGGGAGCCTAAAAAATCCCTACCTTCCACGAACCCTATCTCCGCAAATATTGTGAATAAAGCTCTGAAATTTTTTGAAGACATTCCCCAGGATTGCAGCTTTGTTTTGAGAAATTTTCAGCTTCTGAACCCTCGTAGAAAAAACGTTATAGAGAAAATTCCACAATGACCTATTTACGTTAAATTTAGGAGCCTGCAAAAATCCCTAATTTTCACAGATCATATCTCCAAAAATATTGCGAACCAAGATCTGAAATTTTTCCATGACATTCCTCAGGATTTTGGCTTCTCTCTCTACAAATTTTAGCTTCTGAACCTTCGTAGAAAAGAAGTTATAACTTAAATTCCATGATGACCTGTTTGGAGCAGTGAAACCCTAGAATCCAAAGCTCTGATACCAAATGTTTTGAAACCAACTCCAAAAATAGAAGAAAAGAGAGATCAACGCCTTATAAATCAGCCAATTCGAGGGGGAAACCTCCAATACATTACATAAATGAACAATTCTTGGATGATACAAATTACCAAAACCTCCTTCCACATATAGGAGTCCATGGGGCACAATATAATCCTAGCCGACCTAACAATAATAATGTAAGGGCACAATAATAATAATATTGGGGTTACAGGGGTACAACAATAACAATAAGGTAGCTACACTAATAACAATAAGGGACTAAACTTGTAATATAGGGACCTAAAAATGTGGCACTGCATATATTTTGACGTGAATGGATGGACATTTGATTAACATGATAGGGGAATAAAATTTATAATAATTTTCTATATGATGGGACAAATTTTGAATTTGAAAACAATCTATAATTTTAATACAAATCCTGTTGGTTTTTTATTACCGAGGAAAAAAAAAATCAATTTAATTAAAGCTCGAAATGCATTCTTTTAAACAATTTAGGATTAATATTAATATGCTAATTTTGTTTTTTTAAATCTATTTACCATCGTTTCCTTTGACCTTTAAAACATTAGATTTAAACCCCATATTTGGGTGTTTTTATATATAACTCATGCATTTTGGAAACACATATAACCAATGTTGCAAAGGATTATTCTGACAATGCAATATATATATATATATATATATATATATATATATTGCTTAATTAAAGGATACAACAGATATTGTGAGAAATCAAGGCATCTATATATGGTTCAATCACAGAGGACAATTTGATAGTTTTCCAGATGCATTTCCATACATGGAGTTATATTTTCTATATCTTTAGAATCCCAACATTCAAAAAATATAGTTCAATTAATCTATTATATCATGTCCATCAAGTTTGCATTGGGCTCTTGGATCAGTAATTTTCTTGAGCAAGCATTGACCGAGTTGGGTTTTCATATTTAAATGTAGTTTTGTATCCATAGATGCCCTTACACTTGGTGGATTATCAAATCCTACCTCTTATATGCTTTCTCACTAAAAAAATTATAATTTTAGACCTAAGCAATTATGTTAGTTTGTATTTTGTTTCTCTTTGTGTGTAGCATTACAACTAGATGTTTAAGAGATGCAATGCAATGGAGATGCATTTTCATTACCCTGGAATTCTTGCAAAGTGTTATGCCGCTCATTTCAAATCAATTTTCTATTGGTGCAATCAGTTGAAACATGGACAAGAAGAAATGCCATCAAGAAAACTTGTTGGATATTGTTAGTAAATGTTTTTATCCCTTTTGAGATGGACCAATACTTGTTTAAAATTGGTTTAAAAAGAAACAAATGTGAGAAGAGACAAGTTTTATTCTCTCTCTTTTGATCAAATTTTTCCTTTGAATAATCACGAGTGAAATTATTAGTGGTTGTGTTCTAACAATTTATTTAGCTTGCAATTCTACCTTTGAAGTGCATATTTTGATAGATCCTACTAGATTTGTGAAGTGCATTTTTGTGAGATTGGAGAGTGTCATTCCATATTTCTTCTCTCTGTCAAGATTTTCTAAAGGTACTTGTTAGTGTGGACACAAATTTCACTGAAAATCAAAATCTCACTATTAAAAATTAATACATGCTTGCAAATAACTAAGTTACTCATTGAGTTGTTTAGTCAAGTTGTCTCAGTTAATCGGTTATATTGTTTGTTCTAGGGCTCAGTATGCATATGAAGTGCCCAACTTTTTGGAATTTGGGGTGTGCTTCTACACATCTCGTATGTGTTTCCACCACTCCTACATCCCGTAAATTTTGTGGAAGATTTAGTTCTTGACAAAGTATTATTATAGTTTATTTTTAGTAACTCTTAGCAATTTTGCAAACATTTTTTATATCTTCTCTTTGGTAACGTACTCATTACAACACACTTTCTCCTATTCACAACAAGCTCATACCTTAAAATGTATGTTTCAATGTATATAAAATTATTGCCTAAGGTTGTTCAAATATTACGCTCTAGCTAACAACCACGGGGGAACAAATATGAGATAAACATTAAAAATTAATTAAATTTCAAGCTTTAAGATATCTATAGTACTCACTTTCTTATGTATGCTAACTCCCAGACTAGTGTGATCAAGCTTGTCAGAGGTTAATGGTTTAGGACCTTCCTGGGATTGGTGTAATGGATGTTCTTGGAAAAATTTTGAAAACAAAGAAATTTGAGCTTTTTATCAAGGCTTTGGGATGTCTATGGTTACCTATTCCCCCGAATCAGTTCTATGGTGGGGAAATTATAGTTGCACAACACGTAATTTGGAAATGTGGTCATGAAAGAGAATTAATTTAATATGATAATTTAACTTGAGAAATATTTTTTTTTGCATATAAGTCAAACATCACATATATTTTTTGTTCATAATATGTTTGAGAGTATGATGTATTGTAATCAACATAAGTAAATGTTACAACTTATCATAAGCATTAAAAAGTCATAAAGTTTGTCCAAATTCGACAAATACTTTCAGTAAAAATGGTCCATACTTTTGATCTTACTAAAACCTCGAGTTGTTTTATGTGAAAATAAGATTAACGACGGGATGTAGGTAACTTAAACAAAAAAATCAATATATACAAAAAAAAAAAAATTCAAGCCATTTGGCCAGTACATATGAGTCGTACCTTCGCTGAGAGCTCAGGATCAGCTTGGATAGGTTCCCATTTGTTATTGCTTCAAAAGTTGGGTTTCAAAATTTGCTCTAGTTCAGAAACAAACGAACTCAAGATGTGCAAACAAAATCAGGCCAGTTGGCCAGTACATAGAGTCATATCTTCATTAAGGACTCCATATCAGCTTGGATACACTCCCATCCGTTATTGGGATACAAAAGTTTCTTTGGTTCAAAAATGGTTACAAGAGCAATGGGAAGCATGTCAAACTGAGGCACCTGAGGAATATTATGCAAATGCCAACTTTTTGTCTCTCTCATCAGTCATGAACAACCTAATCAACTCTGTATAAAGTATAGGTCATGTCACCTACAAGTGACATGACCCAATAGTGTGAAAATGGGGACAAGACTAGGGATAAAGAAAAAAAATCATGAAAATATATGTTGTGATAATTCTCAATCTTATGACCAGGATGATAATTCAAGCTCGCAGTTACTTAGAGGTGAGAGCCATAGGAAATGTTGGAAGGGAGGGAATTCTATCTAGTAAGTGATTGAATCACTCTGCAATGTGCATATATCACTGCAATACTTCGCGAACATATTTTACTGATTTTGTGGTACTTCCTCATGACACTGACATAATGAATTTTCCCTTTGCAAATTTGAGTGAATTTTTTTTAGTAATTTTAGATAAAATTATCCTCCCCTGTTCCTTTCATTGTTATTCTCTGTTGAAGATTTTTTACTTTGTTTCCTTGGGGTATGCAGAAATTTTATCAGGCATGCAAATCTTTCACTATACCTCAGCACAGTTTATTTCGTTGGAGGGCTTTTATTTGGCACGCAAATGCTTGTTGAAGTCTAATGTAATTATGAGATTGAAAATCATTGTTCACCTAATTTTAAACTCTTAGAATATGGAAACTTGAGCATGTTTGTTGAATATTCCAAAATGTTGTATTTTATATGAGCACTAATAAAATTAAATTATTCATTTGAGTTGTTGAAAAGCCTATACATACAAATTTTAGTTTCCAAGAAAAAAACAATGATATGTTTATTTGAAGAAGGAAAGGTGATATTATAATTCAAGTGACCGGGAACACAAACCCAATGTACTACATCACTAAACCTAGAATGAAATAAATTCATAATATTGGGGTTGAATAGAACATCACCAAAAAAAATTATACAAAAATAGAGTGTATAACGAAATAATCCTTTTAGAGTCATAAACACTGTAAACCAACCAACGTCCAAGCGAAGTATATGTGACAAGGTCTACACACCATATCATCCAAAAAAGGTTTAGACAAACCACTCTTCATGAGGTAGATATGAGATTGCATCATCTTTAGCAAGTTATGTCAAGAATTTAGGAACTTTGAATTTTTTAAATCGATATTAATATAAAAATGAAACAACATAAACATAACATGTGAGAGATTATAAATATAACAGTTATAGATTGCATTTTAACATGAGATGAGAGGAAATACATGATTTTTGGGACTCCTCTCTTAGCATTTCAGACTCTAGTAAGGATTCAAAATATGGTATCCTTATTGTCATAAAAAATAACTAATTTGTAGGCCTTCTATGTAAGGGATCCCACTGCAGAACCATGGATAAAAATAGGCAGACTAAACTTTTTTGCTTCTTTGTCGGTTTTAATCATCCTATACCTAGGCCAATTTACACGCCCATCTAGAAATGCACCAGGCCCAACATTCCTATATTCCCCAAAGAATAATATTTTTAATGCAAATTCTCCCGACCATTCCAACCAACCAACAGGATGAATGAGGTCGCCTAAAAATGATTTCATGTAAACTATTTGAAAGTACAATTTCCAAGGCCTTCTGAGGTATGTTGAAGAGAATGCCATCTAGGGGGTGAGATCACTTGTTGCTGTAACTATACAATTATGTATTGAGATGAATGTATCTTGATTAGGATCATTCCTTCCTTGGGCAGTGATTATGTTCCTCTGTTTGGGAAGCATGCCTTGTCGAGCATAAATGTTACACTCATGTAAAACCATTGCTGCATTCCCAAAAATGAATTATATTGTTCCAAACATATCACCTTCTCTGTAAAAGTGCCTAAGAGAATGAAAATAAAGAGTGTCTTAGTAACTAATAGTACTACATCAATAAATTGCTGCAAAATCAGCCCCACTCGTAGAGCCACAACTTGATGCTTGTCAGGCCCTGCACTGTTCATAAAGGTAATGTCACGTGCAACAAATCCTGCACCAGATATAGTTACAATGCAGGGATTCACTGGTCAGTGATTATTAATTGACCTTATGTCCATACATACATGTCATGAAACATGGTTGAAAATTGAAAAACCAATTAACCAACTTCTTTACAGAGAAAGAGTATTTCAAGATACTGGATTAAACAGTAAAAAAAAAAATTGAATGCAGACAGAAAGGTTTTGAAAAGTACCAAAGGTAGCGGAACTGAATGTAGTAGAGCTCTCCTTCACATTTTTGCTGGATACAACAACATTCTTTCCCTTGCCATCACCAACAAACATTATGTTGGTTTTTTTTTAGAAATTTTGACAGTTTCAAGGTACAGTTCAGATTTTACATAGATGATGTATTTTCTACTTCTTAAATGTGAGGGTGCCCTCTTGACAATGCCGGTTATTGTTACATATTTTCCACTGCCTTCCTGAGCTACAACAACATCAGGTTTTAATTCTGCATGGGAAAGATGTAGGAGTAAACGATCAGTTATCGATAACCACATAGGGAATTCCTTCATGTCATATCGATCCAACAACCCATAATCCTGATAGAATTCCTACTCCAAACCAACATTATGCCCCTCATATTTCTTGAATTACTACTCCAGATCAACGTTATTCCCCTCATATTTCTTGAATTAATTCTCCATACCAACGCTATTCCCCTCATCTTTATTGAAACCAACAATATTCTTTGCCAATATCCATCGAGGGTTTTGGGGAACTGCAGACTTGTTCCTCTATTCACTAGGTAAAGCTTTATTTTCCAACTCAGCTTTGCTGAAAAGGGTTTGGAAGAGTGCCAGTGAATTACTGATCATTTGCAATAACTTTTTGGATTCTATCTGTATGTCATTGGTGGATTTATGAGTTTCATTGTCTCCAATCAAGTTATGGAAACCCTCAAGGCATGTATCCTGGTTTTTCAGAGTGGCACTGAGCCAAATTTTGACATTGGAAATGAAGAGAAAGATTGATAACGGTCTCTTACCAGAAAAATTGGACATGGAAATCATGTGGACCAACGTGGAATTCATATGATATACTGTATCGTGGAGAAACTACTCGCAATCTTGCTGGGCCACACCTTCGTCTCCCCAAACAGAAACAAGGGTTGCAACCTTTAGAGAGTACGATTTCCAAACCTGAGCTATAGTGGCTTCAACAGTGGCTTGAAAAATATCTTTGGGTTCCACCATCTGATTGAAACCTAGATATGTGACAAGCGTAGACATGCAAAACTCATGATGGAATGTTTGAGAGTAGGTGGTATGTATACTAGGCGGTATGGAACCTGAAACTGATTCTCCTCCTATATCATTTGGAACCTTGTTTCCAAAAATAACAATAACAACATAAATAAGAAGGCATGCAAATATAATTCCAATGGTGATGGTGACGGAAACTATCACCACCCATCTCCTCCTTGCTCGATCATCTTGGTTCTCGGGCGTCATCCTGCAAGAATGATCTGAATGTGATCGAAATTATGTGCTCAAGTAGAATTGATTATTTTCCATCAGTGAATTCATTATTAAATGAACTTCTTAATGTGGAAGATTGAAGGAAATATAAAACATTTATGACTTAAACCACCAGCATATTAAACATGAAATTACAACAAAGAACAGATATAAGAGACAACAAACATTGATTACGAGGTTCGTCCCTAGTGGACTACGTCTTTGAGTCTGCTTTATTAGGATTAATCCGAGGAAGTAGTTACACAGAAAAAACACGAAACTGAATGTACTCACAGGCACCTCTAGTCATTTGCAATAGAAATCTCTCTCCCCTAGCTTTCCAACGCCTGTCTCTGTGCTCATTTCCGTCTCCGGACGACCAAGAAAGACTGAAAACAAAAATGAATCTCTCACTCAAAATATGAATACAAAGTCACTCATGTGTGTGTTCTTGAAGAAAATTTCATGGTTTAAACAATCCTCGGTCTCGAACTTCTAAAAGCCAAATTAGGCACATGGTTGAGAAAATCATGTGGTTGAGGTCTCGGTCTTGTCACATGGTGACACATAGAAGATAAATACTATGCTGGATAACATTACACCTTGGTGCATTTAATTAAAAACCAAAAATAGAACTATATAATAAAATCTTAGCCCTGATGATCAGCTAACAGGTCATATTCATGGGTGGATTGGCATGTGATCACTCATTTGGCGACTGCATCTGCAGTCAAATCTGGTGTTCCAGTCGAATTAAATGATGATGCATGTTCACAAGCCTGCGGTTATCCCAATATCTCTGTGGTCTATTCAATGGCTCCTAATGGTGGTTAGATGTTGCAGCGAAGTCTCCGGTCTGTTCACATGGCTTTCTCCAACGCAGTTCCACTGCGGCTTAGCCCGGCGGTTAACTGCTATGTGGTTGTATTACATTTGATTTTGGTTTTATAACATAGTCCGAACCCAATAGTAATGTTTGCGCTAAGGTATTAACGTCTATGTTTTAGACTTAGTTCTATTACATGTTGATTGTGCTAGGTTTATGTCTTAGCCTTAGGACTTAGATTTTTAATACACCATATTTTTAGATGCATAGTCTTAGGTCTATGTCTAGTGTTAGGTTTACATTTGTCAGGAGTTTCACCATAGGGTTTGACCATAGGTTTAGAACTAGGACCATTACATCACCATGAACCCACATACACCATGACACCAAATTCGAACCACTTTTTAACCATGAAAATACACTGAACCATGATGAAATAACTCTCATTCGGAATATTGGAGGACCTGGCGATCTGAAGACTAAACCAGACATTGGACAAATTGGAGCTAATTGGACCTCACTTTCGATCTGTATTGAAACAAGATCCTCTCGGATCAAAGGAACCCTATAACTGCCACAAACATGCCTTCTGTAATTTAGATAGGAACAAGAAAACTCTGCAGGATTCAAGAAACAACGATCGTTTGAATTCGGGAACAAGAAAACTCTGCAGGATTTTATTCGAGAAACAATGATCTATTGAATTGAATTGAATTTAGGAACAAGAAAACTTTGCAGGATTCAAATGAGAGCAGTGAATAAGAAACAAAGAATGAGAGCAGCAAACAAGAAATGAAGAATGCATCGGGAAAACAATTTTAAAGCCTCCTGAAATTTGTGTGATGTAATATAATTACATAATTAATTTAATTCTAAAATTTAATATAATTAATTATTATTTAATGTAGTTTTTGTTTTTGTTTTTGTTTTTTAATTATTATTTAATATAAATAAAACCTTCTCCTTTTACTTAATACCGATTGTTTTCACTTTTTTTTTATGAGAGGATTTGAATGTCCATTACATAAAAGATCTTGACCATGATTTCATTGAATTAAGAACTAGAAAAATGATTTGGGGCACTGAAGGTGAAGTCTCCTCTTGAGATACCATTAATTGATTTTCTTTGAATCTTGTTTTTGATATTAGATTTTTCTCTACCACATACAAATCTCCTATTCTAAGTTCCTCCTTGAGAGAGACCTTTTATTGACTACACATTGTTGAACATAAGTGGTGGAGTTCTTGCATCACTTAACTATTTTTCATTCTACTTAAAGGATGCATGCCATAATTTTTAATCCTTGACCAAAAATGTTAAGCACCATGCATTTGCCTTAATTGGATAGCTTTTATCTCTTGCACACAAAAAATAGAATTACTTTCGATGATGTAGTCAAGCATAAATTAGGAGATGTATAAAAGTAAAACTTCCATAACTAACATAGGGATAGTAGGATGCCAAAACAAAGAATGTTGCTAGATAACATAATTCCAAGAAAAAATCATCACGAAAGAAGATCAGGTAATGCATCTGTCTCATAAATGAGCAATGTTGAATTCCATCACTGCATTCTAAGGGGCGTGGGGAAAATTTTAGTGGCTGAAATTCATAGGTGGGCTAATTTTCCATGATTTGTCCATAAAAAATAGATTCACCAATTTCCATTTTTTATAAAATGATTTTCCAAATTGTTTTGGAAATTCACCATGGAGATTCACTGTGGAGATTAACTCCCATTTTACCATCCAAATTTCTAATTTATAAATAGAATTTGTTACAATACCATGGCTTACTATACCACATGCCAAAAAAACCATAATTCATGTTCATATGCCACATGTTTATATGACATTTTTCAATTAATAAATTTAATTAAAATGGTAGAAATGACACAATTACTTTTGAGATAAATCTCAACCTTGATCTGTGACTACTACTACTAAGAATATTTTAGAATAGTTTGTGGAGGTTAAATCCCTACCATAAACTTAATAATTATTCATAATTAAATTAAAACTATGAAAACCCCATTCCAAAATAGACTCGTCTATCTACTTAACTTAATAATTATTCATAATTAAATTAAAACTATGAAAACCCCATTCCAAAACAGACATAGCTATAGAAGATTTGATCACGATGGACAACATTCTTGTGTGCATAGTAAATTAAATTATCCTCACTTTCTTCACCTCCTTAGTTCTATGTTCTATTTTGTCTATTAGATGATTGATCACACCTTTGACATTAAATAGTCGTGACTATAAAAGGCACACGTTTCTAATTAATTTAATAAAATAAATTATTAAGATAATTTATTAGTGTTGATAATAGTTCATATTCATTAGATTGCATTAATGATCTATTTATTTTACTTTTGAATGGAAATCATATTTGCTTGATATCTCTAGTTATAATACTAGATACATTATCAAAGAGGATAGATCAAATCAGAATCCTAGATACATGAAACTTATCTAAGATTTAAAGAAAGAAAGTTGCCTCTATAAGCTAAAAAAACAATATTTTGGAGTTATATAGAAATAGAATTACATATTTGACATGATTGTATGTACAGTCCCTCAAAATATTCAGGAATCTCATTGACCCATAACTCTTTGAGAATAAGTACTTGGCACCACCTTTTTAGTGGTATCAACAAAATGGCTGGAAGACAAATAAACACTTTTGATCACACAATAATAGGGGTCCAAACCCCTCAGGAGCACCCTAGAGGTTTACACAATATTTACCACCTCTTGAGTTAAGATGGATCTAAGCTGGTTTAATTATTATTTATAATTATAATTATAAATATAATTATTAATTTCATGTTTTTAATTTTATTAATCAGTGGTGAGGAGTGGGGGAAATACTAATTAAAATGTAAAATTATTACATTTTATCTAATATTTCTCATCACATCCCAGCTTAAATATTACATTTTACTCAATATTCCCCCTCACCCCTATTATTTTTATAGTTGAGTTTAAATATTACATTTTACTCAATATTCTCTCTCACTCCTGCTAATGTTATAGTTTTTATATTTTACCGAAAATAACCTAGTAAAAAGTGGTTGGAGGTAGGAAAAAATATTAATTACATTTTTCCTAATATTCCCCCCTCCTCCGATCATATCCAAACAAACATAACTATAAAAATGTTTTACCTCCACTCAGAATCTCCTTGGCATACTTGCCTTGAGATACAAATAGCTCCCCATCTCTTTGCCATATTTCCAATCCAAGGAAATAGTGCAAGAGCCCCATGTAATTCATCTCAAATTCTCTTGCAAGATCATATTTGCAAGATTTTATGATTTTCTCATCACCCGTCAGTATTATATCATCAACATAAAGTAAAATAATCAAAATTTTACCATCAACCAAAATATGATATAGGTTCACATCTGATTCACACTTGGTGAAGCCAAACTCGGTGAAATAGTTGTCAATCTTGGTGTACCAAGCACAAGGTGATTGCTTAAGCCCATACAATACTCTCTTAAGTCTACACACATGTGACACCTTGTCTAAGGTCTCAAAACCTTCCGATTTCTCAATGTACTCTTGTTGAGAGTGTAAGGATGGATCTAATCACTACTACATTTGGCACAAATTCCGACACTTGGTTCTGACGCTTTTGACCAAATGTCGGAAATTTCCCCAATTTTTTTCCATCCCGCCCGAAACCGTCGCTATACCGACGTTTATAGAAAGGTGTCGTAATACCGACACTTAGAAAAGTGTCGCCATTGCGACGTTTGGAGGAAGACGTCGCACTGGCGACACTATGGCCCAACGCGTCGCTATTGCGATGACTACAAGTGCGACACAATGTCTAAGTGTCGTAATTGCGACGTTTGGAGGCCTTCGTTGCAATAGCGATGCCTTTTCCGCCGTCGGTATAATGACACTTATATGCGCGCTAAATGCAAAAACGAAACTTATATGCACGCTACATAAAAATGATTTATTGTTTCGTATCTGTCGCAATAGCTATATTAACGTCTGATATCATGCGCGCATCCACCCTCCGCTCTTGCAGAACAGCATTTGCCCTCAGCTCTTGCAGAACAGAACTTTCCCTCAGCATTCTCCCTCAGCGTTCGCCCTCAGCTCTTTCAGAACAGAATTTTCCCTCAGCATTCGCCCTCAGCGTTCGCCCTCAGCTCTTGCAGAACAACATTCACCCTCAGATCTTGCAAAATGGTAAGTTCTTACTGCAGGCCCTTCCTCCTATAGTAGGGTTGACTCTATTTGGGTTTTTTTGGTCAATTCCATTGGATTGTGTTAGGCTGTAGGGTTCTCTAGATGTCAAGAATCAAGATTCAATACCCTCTATTATCTTCATCACCCAATACAAGATTTAATTTTTTCCCAAAGAAACGCTTATTAATTTGGCAGCCATTATTTCTCCCTGCTTTAAAAACCCTACATTTAAATGAAAACAAGCATTGCATTTCAACTACAAAAATATATTAGTGTTCAAATGTACATGTGTGCTACATTAACGTCTGATATCACGCGCGCATTTGCCCTCAGCATTCGCCCTCAGCATTCGCCCTCAGCATTCGCCCTCAGCTCTTGCAGAACAGCATTCGCCCTCAGCTCTTACAGAACATAATTCACCCTCAGCTCTTGCAGAACAACATTGGCCCTTAGCTCTTGCAAAATGGTAAGTTCTTACTACAGGCCCTTCCTCCTATAGAGGGTTGACCCTACAGCCTAACCAAATAGCTCCACTTGAGAAAACTTTTCATAATCTTGGGGCTGGATATACTGCAGAGCAAACAATTTTAGTTATCATTCGTGCTCCAATATATTAATATACTTTTTACATTGAACTGAAGATAGGGAAACAAGCAAATGCTAGCCATCATACAATGCTTTGACATAAGAGTTTTGAGTGACATACTTGAAAAAGAACTCATCGACTGATATTTATAATCATTTGAGTTATTCAAGTTAAACACAATGTCAAGAATCAAGATTCAATACCCTCTATTATCTTCATCACCCAATACAAGATTTAAACTTTTCCCAAAGAAACGCTTATTAAATTGGCAGCCATTATTTCTCCCTGCTTTAAAAACCCTACATTTAAATGACAACAAGCATTGCATTTCAACTACAAAAATATATTAGTGTTCAAGTGTACATGTGTGCATCACTTGTGTAGGGTATTCCTTTTCCACTTTCACATTATCCAAGAATGTGTGCAGTATAGTTCATATTTTTGTGATTTAGATTATCTTGAAAAAGGAAAGGTAAATTATTTCCCATGGAAAAAGAAGGTTTTCCCTTTTTACTACTGGAAATGGTACAAAAAAGTTCCATTTATACTCGAAACTCCTATGAAACAGGAACCAAATAAAGGCCATGTCCTCAATGGACATCATTTGGCTTTGAAAATGGCCATTGCACCGTGTTGTTTCTTATATTACATCACGATAGTTTCTTAGGTCATTTCTTGTTTCTTGAGAGGAAAAACAACCAAAGAAATTGTGAAGATCCTTTCAAGAAATAAATGACCATTTCTCAATCATATCTCAACTATTTTTTATTTTATTCAGTGGTTGCTTACTTTGAGAGAAATTTGACACTTTTATAAGGAATATAACATAAAACACAAAATGGGAAGGAATTGATGAGGTAGATGACCTTTAGTTGTTTTCAATTAAGAATTGATAATACACGATGCATGTTTTGTACTACAAACTAGATTCCTTCCTGGAGTTAGGACACAGAGTATTGAATCAAAGTTGTAGTTTCTAACTTCTTGCATTGGTTCATCAATCTTGAAATTCAGACATTGCATGTCTTCATTGCTTCATGTTTGAATAATTTTCATCATATCGTACAATAGGAAATTAGGAATTATGATTATTATTACTTTATGGATCTGTTAAGTTACTTTTAAGTTTGCATGGTTTAGTGTGAAATTATTCTAGTCCCCAAACACATATAATCAAGGAATTATAACGTGATTTCAAATATTAAATATCAACAAAATCGTTTAAAGGATATTGAAAGGAAAAATGTGATGGAAGATAGAAAGTGCCTTACTTAAATGCTCTAAGGATTTTTCAATAGTTGCTCCAAAAGCTTCACTTCAAGGCCCTTCAAGATCGTCTCCAACAATGCTATACCATCAGCTTCAAAAATGTTGCTCCAAAAATGTCCTCAAGGTCTTCACAACAAGTTTACTAGAAGTTGCTCCAACAATATATTCAATAAGGTCTTCATTGTCAACTCGTCTCTTGTCTGGGTGCCTTAATGTGCAATGACATGTTTCCAGGACTGAATTCAATGCAAGGCATATTTGAAACTCTAACTTTGTCGTCCGGTGTCTTATTAGAAATTATTTTAGTTTTCATTTTGTGTTTTTAAGTTAGATATTGTTTTCAAGTTTTTACATTTATAATTTTATTGCAATGTGGCAGACTGATGAGAGCAGTGCAGGAACAACCCAGAGACGGGATGATCGCAGAAAGAGGCCAGCGGAAGAACATGTAAAGTGCCAGCATTGCTCTATCTTCAAGTATTTTAGTTATTTACATAATTGAAATAATATTAATTTTTTTCAAATATGCAGACACCTAGCCATGGTACGCCTGATGATTCCCTCTTTGAGGAAGAGCTTTCTTCATCCCTATCTCCAGTGTTCTTGTTGCAAAAAAAGGCACGAAATGCAAGGTCGGAATTTAATACTTTGATAGACGCGCCTCAAACACCTGAAACAGAAGAGAAGATAAAACAACTTATGAGCCAGCTAGAAAGATATCAGGTTATAATAAAAAGTCAAAAGGATTTTTTTTTTTGTTCTGCATGAGATGAATTGTGATAGTTTGATTTTTAATTTTTACATTGACTAAACTAACAAAAAGTTCTTTTGTATGTAGCGTTTTCTGGCATTTGCTGAATCCGGTGTTGGTGGTAGTGGGACACAAGGGCAAGAGATTTCATAACAACCCTCTTGTACACCTTCTACTCCTTTAGGTGCCAGGCAAGAAACACACCCTGCCCAAGCAGACACCCAGCCAACCGCTGAACTTGTTGGCAATGATGAGGCTGATATGGCCAACTACATTATTGCGTTTCCTGGAGCTACATGTGTCAGCTCCACAGGGACCATTAATGGCATGTTGTT
Organism: Pinus albicaulis; assembly: GCA_034641835.2. Classification (NCBI taxonomy): domain Eukaryota; kingdom Viridiplantae; phylum Streptophyta; class Pinopsida; order Pinales; family Pinaceae; genus Pinus; species Pinus albicaulis. The sequence goes on along the minus strand of CM076583.1, from coordinate 585,948,068 downwards.
GGTGAACGATGAAGGTGTCCCTATAAAGCATGTTCAACTCCCAGGTAAATTTTAATATTTTAACTATTTCATGTACTTTATCTAAAACATATTTATCACGATTTTTATTTTTAAATTAATGATAATATCTTCTTTTTCTTTTGGTTTTATTCTGTGTAGGAAACAATGAGTTCTACAGGATTCTGGAGAGCCATGCGTTGGTAATTTTTGGTCCAACCATACGTACAGGGTGGAATTCCCAGAATTCCAACCTGAAAAAAGAACTTCTAGATTATCTAGAAGCCCTTTTTGGGGTCGGCACATTTGACAGAAAAGCGGTGGCTCAGGTAGCCGGCAAATATTTGAAATATACCAGGGACACATATAGGACGCAATTGCAATTTAACCCTAGATATGAGCGTCCTCTCGCAGTTTCATAGAGTGAGTGGAGAGCACTCATCCATGACGGAAAAGAGAAAAGGGCAAAGAAAGAAGGAAAAATGCCAACTGGACCCGCAAGGTAAATTACAACTTTAATTCAATAGCTTTAATTTTTTCTATGTCTAAAATAAAAGTGTGCTACGTCATATCTGACTTTAATCTTTTGATGCTAGGTTGCCTGACACCTCAAAGGCAACCAAAGCTAGGATTGAAAAAAAGGGCCATCACAAGCTAGGCCAGGGCGGCTACTTGAAATTAGCCGTAAGAATTGTAATTAAGTAGCTAAACATCTTATAATTAATTGTATCGCCTTCCAACGTTTTTGTAATCCTATCAAATATGATTAAAAATACACAGACATATGTAATGTAGGGTGATGACTTCGGAACAGAAACAAAAGAGGAAGATAAAAATATCGCTTTCCATTTCGGCTATCAAGCCGTAGTTGAACGTCGCATAAGCTTGGGGCAGGTCCCAAGATCCAGAATGCCTGATAAGGTAAAAAATTAACCTTTCAATATGTTTGTTTTCATCCATAAATTTAATGTCTAACAACTTTGTTTAAATCAGGGGAGCAACACTACCGAAGACGCAAATAACCCAGTTTTAGAGCCAAATGCAGATGATCCTCACGTGCAACCTGATCATTGTAGTAGGGACCAGGCCGACAATGCTACTATCAGTGAGGGCTGTGACGGTAATTAATTTCCACTTATAATTTTTTATAATTATACCTTGATGGTTGTCCTTATAACGTTTTTTGTTTAAATGACAGAGAATGTTTCCCTTGAGGATCTTACCACCAGAGAGGAAGACAGGGCAACAGTCCCAACGGCGACAACTGGTGCACCAGGTAAATAATCTCATTGCAATTTTTTTTATTAATATTACCGAACTAGTTCAATGAGTTTTAAAAACTGATAATTAAAATTTAATATTATCTGTTTTTGGAGGCGATGCCCCGTCACTGGATGAGACCAGACATCGTGACAACGCAACTAGGTCAGCGGCGACAACTGGTGCACCAGGTAAATAATCTCATTGCAATTTTTTTTATTAATATTACCTAACTAGTTCAATGATATTTAAAAACTGACAATTAAAATTTAATAATATTCCGTTTTTGTATATGCTCGTCACCTGATGAGACCGATTATCATGACTAACAACTAGTCGGGCCGCCGACAACTCAAAATTCGTAAATAACTACTGGCACTTTTTATTATCTAAATTAGTCTCTCAATGAATATTTAAAAACCTATTATTAAAATTTAATATTATCTATTTTTGTAGGCGATGCCCCGTCACCTTATTTATACCCACATCGTGACTACGCAACTAGGTCAGCGGTGACAACTGGTGCACCAGGTAAATAATCTCATTGCAATTTTTTATATTAATATTACCGAACTTGTTCAATGATATTTAAAAACTGACAATTAAAATTTAATATTATCTCTTTTTGTAGGCGATGCCCCGTCACTGGATGAGACCAGACATCGTGACTACCCAACTAGGTCAACGCCGACAACTGGTGCACCAGGTAAATAATCTCATTGCAATTTTTTTTATTAATATTATCGAACTAGTTCAATGATATTTAAAAACTGATAATTAAAATTTAATATTATCTGTTTTTGGAGGCGATGCCCCGTCACTGGATGAGACCAGACATCGTGACAATGCAACTAGGTCAGCGGCGACAACTGGTGCACCAGGTAAATAATCTCATTGCAATTTTTTTTTTATTAATATTACCGAACTAGTTCAATGATATTTAAAAACTGACAATTAAAATTTAATATTATCTGTTTTTGTAGGCGATGCCCCGTCACTGGATGAGACCATACATCGTGACTACGCAACTAGGTCAGCAGTGCGGGTCGAAAGGCACGAAACAGGAGCAGAGCATGATGATATTGATGATGTAATTAGGAGCTTTAAAAATAGGAAGAAGAAAAAGAAAATTCGATAATGTAAAATATTGTATTATTATAAGACAAACGTTACCATACTTGGAACGTTTTTGCGTTATATAAAAAACTCATTTATCATACTATTTTTATGTCAAGCATTAATTGCAATTTTTCCTTGCGTATTTTTTGTTGAATTGTTTTTTTATTAGTTATTGAATATTTTTTTTTATGCTCATGAAAGTAAAAAATGAAATATAGATTGGGTATTGGGGAATTGAGAGTGATGTGAGGGGGGGGAGGGGCCATAAGAGCTTCCACCTTCATGTGGTTGGCCATGTTTAGTAGAGAATAATTTATTGGAGCGATTTAATCTTGGAGCAAACCTCCCTCGATCCAGCGTAGCAACAAAAAAGTCACTGTTGACTTAGTTGCTACTCTTTCAGATCGTGGGAGGCTTGTTTCAAGTTCATGCGACTCCAATAAATTGTTCTTGAAACGAAGAGGAGCTTATTCAGGTATTTTTTGAAATTTTCAACATATGTTCTAACATTATCATAAGAATGCATCTTAGAGTAAAAAATACTACATCAATTACTTGTATTTATTGTATAGATAATGATGGATTTTTACTGACTTGGCAGTGCAGGTACAAATCCTCTTGCATCATGAGCAATACAACTTGTCAACTAGGGTCATGTCCAGGATATTTTCGCTTGTGCGCTTGACCAGGTTCGTAATGTCACATTTTGTAAGTTCCTTTACAGTTCATAATTCAATATTAAGCTTGTTCATGATTATTATCTAGGTTTTTTGTATGTGTTTTTTTCATCTATTTGATTGTAAGCAACTCTGCATGTTTCCTGTTGTTCACTATGATTTCTCCCATTACCACTCCCAGGATGAATCCGACTTTATTGTTACATAGGTTACTTTATTGTTACTATGATTTCTCCATTTACGATTTCATAGGTTACATCATGCAAAGTTGTCAATCTCAGGTTGGTGATGAGCTTTAGTTCTCCAGATTTGGGGCTTTTCTGATATTTTCTCCCTCATGTCATTCCTGCATCACCTCGTTGTTTGAGCATGCCAATTTTCTACCACTTGTACCAATTGGCACATGTCAATCTCTGAGTGGTGCCACATTTCACCTATTTTCAGTGAGAGTTTAGTGTTTCTCTAACATAGCTTCAGAAATCCGATTCAGTGCCTGCTTGAATATCGTCACATAATACTCATGGTTTGGATTGATGAGCATGTTCTGAATGGTTGGCTGATTCATAAGAACCACCCATATAGTCATCTTGAGATATTTCAGAAGTTTTCTCGGGTTTCCTTTTTCACCGTTTCTAGTGGGTGGGATGGTGTGGGGTGATCCATCAATACTGGTGCTCTTGTGGTAGGGAATTTGTTTTTGGGGATATAAAGGAGCATTTGATGTAGATATCCCATTGGATGCATTCATAGATGGGCACGAGAGGTCAAGAATTTAAATTAAAAATATGCAACCTCTAGCATGGCAACCTGAAGGCCGCGAGAGACACTGGTTAAAGATTGTTTTGTGCTGGCCTTAATATAGTCGTGATTTATTTTTATTATCTTAATGCAAATATATAGTCCGGTCTCATTAAAATGAGGATTGTGGTTGTATTTCTCTTTGGTTGTTTCTCTCTTAATGCTCCAGAAGTTGCCAAAAGTTGCGATAGTTGTTTAGTTTGCCCGTTACAACTTAAAAGTGGTTTTTAGCAATGGGAGTCATGTTTTTTAAGGTTCATACTAATATGAAGATCTTGTAATTCTATATTCAAGATAAGAGAAGATGGCCTCTGCTTTGGGCAGTATGACAACAATTGCCACATCTACCTCATTGGGTAACAATGGAAAGGGGAAGAAGTTGGGTGCAATGTTTGATAATTATGGCAGACAATTGTCTTCTCTTTCAGTTTTTTCACCCATTTCCTTTAATCGCTCAAGCAGAAGAGGGACTCTGACATTACGCGATAGAGAGAAGGTAGTTAACACAAGAGCTATGGAAAAGGAGTTGTACTTCAACAAGGATGGCTCAGTGACAAAAAAATTGCAGGTCAGAGAAAAAATTATGTTTAAAGGAAGGTCACCTGCACGTGAAACTTCACTGCGGTGGATCTTTCCTTGTCCACTTATATTTGATTTTAATGTGTTATTTTAATTTTTCATGGAGGGTTGTTATTTTAGATGTGTGCTCTGGTTTTCTTTTTAACGTTGTATTAGTTCCCCCTCTTAAATGTCTTAGATTTGGTAGGCATAATTTGAAAACTCAAAGGTGAAAGGAAACATATTTGTTACCCAGTGGTCTAAAAGGAAAGGGTTATGGCCGAGTCAAATTTTATTGTTATTGACAGTGTAATGAAATGTATCTCAATGCTATGGTTTTGGCCTTTTTATTGGTTGAATTAGAGGACCCAGTTGAAAATATTGGGGCCAAGTAGGCTGGTTTTCCTTTTTGCTGATGGTTTGGTGTATCTAATTGAATTAGTTGCCCAAGGTATTTTTGGTTGCAAAATCCTTTTCATTTTTCATACAGTATTGGCCTTGTGGAATACATTTGATTGTGTGGTCTTGTTAGATCTACAACATTTGTAGTTGTTTAGTCTTATGGCCGAGGTGCACTTTTATTATGGAAATAGCTGATGCAATATTGTCATTTAATCCTTACTGCAGGGTAGCATGTTGAGAAGTTTCTTGTGAAACATTTGGTATTCAAAATGACACTTGATCCTATACAGCATCATGCACTTGACTTCAAAATTCATATTCAAAGTGTGCCAGACAATTCTTGCAAAATTTCAAATATTTATGTTGTTTTAAACCATTATCTTTTTCATGTATTAGATGCTGAAAATGTGAAAAAGACTTTGGTATGAAACCAACTGGTGAATAATTTCCAGCAAAACAACCACTTCCAAGACATGATTTAGAAGTACAACATATGTACTTATGAAGCATAGAAAGATATCCTTGATGCATTGTCAATGTTTGGCTAGGGTTATTTTTGGAGAAAATAACTCCTTATTCCCAGAATAGTGATCTTCAATACAAGTAAATGCCAGAGAAGAGAGATCATCGTGTGATGCAACAAAACTGAAATTGGACCCCTAAGGAGAGCTGGTGTGTCTACAATCGCTCTGTCAGCATTTTCCCCTGGTTTACCCCGTTCTTTTCCTCCAGCCTAGGTCTTCATTGACTTCTTCTTTCTTCGGGTTTATTTATCAAATTCGTAGAATTTGATAAATAAATACCATCCACAATGGTTGGACTTTAATTTATATTCCCGACGTTATATTATCTCCAAGCCTTATAACCAATGTTTAACTTTCAACACTTTGTATTTATACTCCACGTTTCTTTTTAAATAAATAACTTGTAATGAACTTTCAGCTCTATATTTCACCACCCAGCCTTACAACAATCACGCTCCAGACTTATGCTAATTATCCGCCAATCGTTTAATTAAACAATTTCATTATACTCCGGCCCCACCTATATATATCAATAACCAATCAAATACTCGTATCGTACCTGGCTATCCTCCGCACACCTTAGTTAACCTCCGGGCAAGTTCAACGTGCGACCACCGTCCGATAGCCCTTCTCCAAATCAACGACTCTTGGCAATTTCGCTCGGCTTCCAACGTCGGGCTTTAACGTGCGATGGCGTGGGTTAAACGGTTGTTTTCCGGGGTCACTTCGCGACGTGTCGCATTCCCTATGGAATCGCTCGCGAATAGGAACATCGCCATCGCAAAAGCGTGCTGATGAGGGCAACCCGCTTTTGTGATTCCGCGCTCGTGGTTTTGGCTGTGGCTCACCACGGGTGCAGACCTGTCTGGCCTTTTGTTTGTTAACTCATGTCCAATCCTCAATGTGTTCCGAAAACACACAATCTTGTCTCTTTATTAAGCGAGATTTTTATATTTGAACAGTGTTCACGACCCCGGTTCTCTTGAGTCGACCCCGTCGGACTTCAAACGACGATAAACCATAATTCAAACCAAATTCGCGTTCCAAAATAGCCTGCTGACGTCGGCCAATTTTGTGACGCGAAAACCAAATGAATTCCGCCCTAATCTTTTTCGGGTCCGAATTTGGCTGGCGTACGGAGGGAGAGTTGTGACGCGAATTTCTTATCAAATTTGCCCTAATCTTTTTCGGGTCATTTTCATTGTTCCCCGCCACCCTTTTGACTTTGTAAATAAAACAAATTGCATCTGCGTCATTTTCATTGTTCCGTGCGCTAGCCAGTCTTTCATGCAACAAAATTCAAAAACCAACTGTTAACGCTTGCTGACCGTTACCTTGCTGAAGAGAATTGAAGCCGAGTATTTCAGGGTTATTCTGTCATAACCAACGCCTATTTAAACACGTTTCATTTCCCGTAAACAGGTATTTATTCCAATTCCCCGCTAAAATCTGTAAAAAATCCTGGTTTTACTTTTAATTCTACACTAAGGTCTGAAAAGAAGTTCAGTTTGGTATTTTTCGTTCCCAGAACTGCAATTATATTCCCAAAACTGGTAATTGTGCCCCTTTTCCACAAAAACCCCGAAATTCCATTTCTGAATCCACAAGAACCAGAAATGGAAGTTCCTGTAGCTCTGAATGTCGTGCCCATCAATTCCCCTCACAAGGACTTGGATTATTTGCCTTTAGCTGATATGGATTTTCAAATTAAGGACTTGCGTCTCAGTGAGAATCCTCTTCGAATATTTTGCCGCTGCAGAGACAATTATTTGAATGGTTCTGACATCTTTGGACTTTGGGAATCAAATCTTCCTATGTACCTTCTCCCCTCAGTCCATATTTTTCCCGAGTTAATCCATTATTGCTACGCAAAGTATGATCCCAACCAACGAGCAGTTTTATCCCCAAGTCAAAATGTCCTTTTCCCAATAACTGCTCAGTCCATAAATGAAATGCTACAATTCCAACCTGGTCAAGCTCTCACGCCCCTGTCCATGGTTGAATTACTTGAGAAATCTACTAAGTTATCCCATGAAGAGTTAAACCGCCTATGCCAAACCTTCATGTTACCAGAGCATCAGCCTAAAAACCCTCCCCCTTATGGTTATGCTTTCTTTACTGATGAGGGTAGAGTTATTTTAGACATGATATCTTCCATAATGGGCTTCAATACTAGTGAGTATGTTGATTACTTAACCCTAGTATTGTTATCCATTTTTACCCCTGGACAACCTTCTGCTATCAAGTACGATTTTGCATCTTATATTGCTGACAAAATCCATGATCAGTTCATGAGATTTGAGAATGAGAGAGTATTTAAGTATTCTTCTGTTATATATCATCTCATGATTTACTTTCAGTCAGAAAATTTCCCTTTTTATGTTAAGAAACTTGATGCCAAAGGGAATCCTAGGTCAGTCATCTTTTGGTCTGCCATTACTCACAATTCCTATGATTCTCCTTATTCCTATAATGAGTTTGTTGACCTTTTCGTTCATCCTGCAACTACCTTGTTGACAGGAGTCTCTCCTCCTAGAATTAACAATGAAATCAAGAAAATCCTTCAGCTCTCAAAGCATTACAAGATAGGTGACCGGTACCTATATCAAAACTACACAGAGATCAGGATATATGGATGTGAATTATGCCCATTCAAACTGCCCAAGTATGTCCCAATGAGACTCTTTGCATTAGAATATTTCAGGCAAATGAATAATTCAGATATAATTCATTTTTGCAATGCAAAGAAAAGGCTCAACTCAGGATCAAGAGCCAATTAGGTCCCTTCATTTGTAACTCTAGGGAAGCTGGACAGGAAGCCGAAAGGATTTTAGAAGACCATCTCAGACTACAAAAGAGTTTCTACTGGGTGCCTTATGATCCAAACAACTTTATCTGTGATAGAAGAACGAAAAATAAACAGTCACCATACATCCATCAAAGAATCCCAGAAATAGAAAAATATGCTAATATGGATGAATGGACAGAAGGGACATTGGTTGAAAATGATAGTGAGCCGGTCAACGTTGAAAATGTAATGAAAGATCTTGAAAAGATAATTGACCTAGATTCTTTTGGATAGGTGCAGGGATCTTCTTCAGCCAGGACTTTACAACAAAATTTGCAGGAGATTAGTACAGTAGCAGTAGAATCTAAAGGAAAAGAAAAGGAGCCTGATATACAAATAATTGAAAAATTCATAATGACAACGCAACCAGAGACTTCTAAAGAACAAGGTCAAGGACAAATTCCTCCTGCTCAGATCAGTGAGCCCGAAATTTCTATTTTACAAACTCCTCTGAATATAGAAAAGGGAAAAAAGAGAGAGGCTGAAACAACTACTCCTATTGGTGGCTCTTCTGAACAGCAAGATGTTAAAAGGCAGAAATTAACTCCCCTTCCAGAAGATGAATCATTTCAGGAAATCCCTGACAGCCAGGGAAGAGAAGACAGTCAGCAAACAGATACATGTAGTGGGACATCCACTAATTTTCAAAAATAGGGAATACAGAGGCAACAAAGTGCAGAAATATCTTCTTTCAAACCTCCAGTAAAAACTGCCTGGGACATCAAAAGAACATTCACCAATATAAAGGCCAGGAACGATCCACTTAGAATTCAAGTGTACAACCAATATTTGAAGATGGCTCCGAAAAATAAAGAAAGATTGATGTCAGCTTATGACATCCAACAGGGTAAGATGTTAATGAGCCATTTGAAGCCCAAGGTGCGGCAGCCTCAGACAGCTGCAGATTACGTTAGGACTAATTTTGAAGTCTTAGTAAAGGATATCCATCCTTTAGATCAAATTGAGCTACACAAGCAAACAGGTGAGATGATTTATTCTACTCTGACGAATAAATCAATGATGACCCATAATTTGCAGGATTCTTTGGATAATACTAATACACAGTTGCAGCTTGAAAAAGCCTCCTCCCAGGCTAAGGATAATAGAATCAAAACTTTAGAGGAAATAATCATTGGTTTGGGTCATAATCCTAAAGATGTGAAAGGTATTGAAGTTTTGATCAAGAGAAAAGATGATGATATTGCAGCTCTGAGAAAACAATTAAAGTTACCGGCCTCAAGACATCCACAGACTGCAGAAATCATCAAACAAAATTCCGAGGAAGAACTAATGGATTTGCTCTTAAAATTGAATGAGCAACTTACTGCAACTGAAAAAGAGCTTGAGAATGCATTAAAAGATAAGCAGGCAAATATTCTAGTATCTACAACAGGAGTAGTGACAGGTACAACAACAACAGGTCAGCCAGCAGAATTGTCACAGAGCAACACTGCAAATTTGAACACTGATGAATTAACAAAGTCAATGGAAGATATGAACATTCATGCCATAGAGCTTCACAAAACAAAGGAACAATTGGCCACTCTAGAACATAAATATGATCTTTCAAAATGAGTGTTGCTGATAAAACAAGAGAAGTGAACAAATTAGAAAAAACAGTCAAAGCATTGGAAAAGGATCTCACATTGGAGAAACCTTTAAAAGAAATAAATGATATTCTTTGGGATAATATCATTTAATCAATAAAGGATGTTTGGTCCTCAATTCAGATAATGGATGAACAGAATAACTTAGTTAAATTGGCTCTGGATGAGATTGAGAGATCAAGACAAGAGTTGGGAAATATGCCATAAGAGGCCAATAGACTTATACATTTTTTGAATACTCAGACTAAGAATCAACTTGCAGAAATTGGTATTCAGGACAGGACCAGAACAATTCTGGAAATAAAGAAAGTTTTTACTAAAAGAACTCTGGTACAGAATTTAGAATGAAGGTGCTCAGATATGCAAGAAGAAATCATTGCCTTCAGAGAAAGATTGAATATTTTGTTAAATAGAGGATTGCCCAGTCCTATAGTTGCAGAAGATAAGCTAATGGACCTTGATAGTTATGTTGAAAAAATGGACAAATATGCTGATAATCAAGCTAGTTCTTCAACCAGTTCATCAACAGCAGCATTGCCTACAGGGAAAAACCTTCATGACAGATTGGAGAATTTATTTTATCTTGAGCATGAAGTAAATCATTTGTTCCCAAATCAGCCTAATTTCTTTAGATATACTGAGGCTGATGAAACACTAAGAAATTTGCAAAGGAACAGAGTGCCATAAGTTCAATGGTGGGAAGAAATGATGGAACTTTTGTAAAAAATTATCCTTACATAAATTTTTGCCTATTTACCACAGTATATCATGATAAAAAGGATAAAAGGATGAACAAAGGTCAAAGAGTATCAGAGCAGTTAAAGAGTATCAGTGAAATGAAATAATCAACATAGAATTACTAAAGAGGACAGCAGCAAGCCAAGATATAGGGCCTGCCTCCAGCACATTCTTAAAAGAAGGAAACAACAAAACATCAGTTATCATTTTTCTTATCTACGAGACAATCTGTCTCTATATTGTTGTAATGACTTCATGGACTATTTTACTTCATATAATATATTAAAAACAACGTTTTTTCTCTTGTGAAAAAAAATGATTAATGTTTATCACTCTACCTTCAAAACTAGCGATGTTGGTCTATGTTGTTGGTTTATTGATATGGTCTGATGGTCTTCCTCACATGATTAGCGTTTTTCTCTGTTCATGGATTATGGGTACTTTAATTTGTATTTGGAACAATGGACGTCGGTATTCTATCTGTTGCTTTACTATTCTACATACTGCTATTTCACTTTCTTATAGATGCCTCGGGCATATTTGGATGCTTTCTCGGATTGTCGATAATCTCCATGCGGACCGTTACTGGGTTTAATATCAAGTCCCTGTATGTGACATGGGGTATTTTTCTATCACTGTCTAGGGTGGGACTTCCACATTTCTGGATGGAAATTTGGGTTCCAATCTTCAAATGTGAAAATGTAATGACTTCATGGACTGTTTTACTTCATATAATATATTCAAAACAACGTTTTTTCTCGTGAAAAAAAAAATGATTAATGTTTATCACTCTGCCTTCAAAACTAGCGATGTTGGTCTATGTTGCTGGTTTATTGATATGGTCTCATGGTCTTTTTATATTTGGGACATATCTTACTCCTCACATGATTAGGATTTTTCTCTGTTCAAGGATTTTGGGTACTTTAATTTGTATTTGGAACAATGGACGTCGATACTCTATCTTTTGTTTTACTATTCTACATACTGCTATTTCACTTTCTTATAGATGCCTTGGGCATATTTGGATGCTTTCTCAGATTGTCGATAATCTCCATGTGGACCGTTACTGGGTTTTATATCATGTCCCTGTATGTGACATGGGGTATTTTTCTATCATTGTCTGGGGTGGGACTTCCACTTTTCTCGATGGATATTTGGGTTCAAATCTTCAGATGTGAAAATGTAATGACTTCATGGACTGTTTTACTTCATATAATATATTCAAAACAACGTTTTTCCTCTTTTAAAGTTTCATTTTTTTTTTTTAAATTGAACCTTCCGTCGCAATTACGACGTCTTGTAAGCGTCGGAATTGCGACAGCCATGACGGCGATCCTTAAAACAAATCTCGCACCCTGATCGGCCCTATGTTGTCTCTGTTCTGTCTGCCTGTTCCTCTACGCGAGTCCCGGCGTTGGGCTTGCGTGGCTCCCTTGTAGGGTTTGCATGGGTTCTCTGTGTTGCAGCCCAGAGCTGCCTCCAGTTACCCATTGCTTCCCTCTATTCCTCACCTCGATCACTAGCTGACTCCCTCCTCCTTCTGCTTCTGCAAAATCCTCGCCCTGCAACTCTCCCACTGAAATCGAATTCTCTTGCTTCAAAATCGATCTTCTTTGGGTACTGAGTGTATGCCCGTCTTATTTTCCAAATGAGCCTCAAGCCCTCTTTTGTAATCTTCTCGTTGGAGAATCAACGGCCCATATTAGAAGTCTAATCAATGGCTACAATTAAAAACTTGACTTGATCCTTGTTTTCTAGAAGATTCACACTTTGACTTGTTAATACCCTTTAATTATTTCATTTCCCTAAGTTTGAACTTAGGGTCATGTTGTACCTGTTTCCCATAGGCAGTTCTTGGCTACAAAAACTATGCTAGGAACCAACTCAACCAGCTTTAGGTTCAAGCTCGCCCTTGAACCAGAGGGGGCTCCCTCAGTTGTTACGAGTCTTTGTTTAACGTTGTTCACTGCCACTGAACAGCAGCCTTTGAAGCACAATGGCCAGATTTATGGTTTTAATTGGGGGTGGTTGGCGATCAATGAAAATCCCTAATCATTATTAAATACCTCTCTCACAGGGTCCCTTCTGAACGTGTCAGCTTCCATCCTGACAGAATGACTTGATCCGTACAAGATTTTGACAGAAGAATGTGAGATTCCTAATAATTGAGCAGCAAGACTGACTACTTAACAACTAGGGAGATTTGGATGCGTGTAGAGGATTTCTACAGCCCAACAAAACATATTTAAGAGATGATAGAAGGGCAAACAATAATCAGTTAAAAGAAGGGCTAACTCAGACAGACAGTCCAATATATTAATTTCTTTCAATAATTACTAATTTGGCGGAGATTTCAGAGAGACTGAAATTCAATCTATTCTTACTCAAGTCTTCTGTGCAACTCTGAAACATGTGCAGAAAAAAAATATGGAAATACTAGAAAAACGTACTAGAAACACAAAATTCTGTCAGAAACTGGAGCCGGAAAGCTTTCATTAGAAATCTAATAAGAGAAGCTATTACAAAGTATCGAGTGTTGGCATCAAAAGCCCACCCCTTTCTTATTACAATCCATCAAATATATAGAAATACAATTTGAAACTGTTCCTATCCTAGAGGAGATCAATTCTATCAAATAAGCTAAAAATAAAACAATCTCTGACTTGTTGCAGAAAATCTGGAACAGTACCCTTAAAATTGGGATTTAATTAGTGTTGACTAATGCTTCTCCTTCATATTTGGATCCAATCCTTTGATTGATGATATGTGTCTAAATATGGAAATAAGTTGATTGGTTGCTGATTGTCCTCCTTGGAAATTTGAAACTGTTGAATATTCTACAAAGTAAACTTTTCCCTATGAAGTTCAAATGCCGGAAGTGATCTGTCTCAAATAGCAACCATCCAATCTTTTAAATATGCAGTTGACCATTTTATTGTCGACATTTTGTTTTGAAATCTTTAAATAATCTTGAACTGTTGATTTTATGCCAACTGTTATAACACCTTACTGCCACCTCTGAATTTCACTATTCTGAAACTATCACTGCTTCCACAGCTACCCACTGATATTGCTATGAACATCTGCCACAACTTTCATACATCATCATTGTCATTGTTCCTTTTGTCCAGATATTATCTCTGTCACTTGTTAAAGTCACAAGATACTCTGCTCATATGTGGGTTACTGCCAAACATAATACTACTTCTAGTATCTTTCTTGCTTGTTGTTGTTGTCTCATCTGCTGCCCTCCTGTAGGGTTTCATCAACACAGGTCACACTTCTTAGATTCATTGCTTTGACAATTCAAGACTTGTAAACAAAAAACTGGAATTATGGTCATTGTCACAGTCAAGATAATGCACTCATGTTAAACATGATCTCAATAAGTCACAATAAGTGTCCCTGCCCAACATTATTGTCATAACAAGGATCACTGTTACTTGTTCATTCTTTAAATGTACAGATGTATTGGCTTCATATGCTGGAACAGTCTCACAAACACCCTTGGCTTTACCATTGTTGTAGATGACTTCAAAGTTCAAACAGTGTTTAACTTAGTGAAGACTTACAGTCAGCCTTGGCTTTAATACACAACTTCACTTGTCTAGTCAATAAGGCTATCATTTTCATGTGCCTTTGTCCTTTACTACAGATTACAGGGTCAAACTTCCTTCATATTCTGTCATGGATTACTTCCTTCAACAAGATCATTGTATTGATACTAATGTCATATGGTAACAATTCCGACCTTAAAGCATCGGCAAGGCCTTTAACTGTAAATTTAGTTGTTGTGTAGACACTATACCATAAAACAAAACAGAGATGCTTGGGAGCCAATGAAAACAATGGATCTTGGGTGTTCCTTGTTGTGTTCCTTAATCATGGGCAGGGCTGAATGGACTGGGTAAACCGTTCCATTGAGATTAGTTCGGATTACCAGTTCCAAATCTTCAACATTTTAATTCACCAGTTGTCCAATTTTCGTTCACAGATGTTTTGTAGAAAACGGCACTGAACATATACCTTTCAAAGAAATAGCAAGATCTCTTAAAAACGCCCAGAATCTACCAGAAATTCCCCATGATATGCCTAATAGACGGCACTCTGCAAAAAACCCATGTCTTAGATTTTGGAATTTTGTCTTCGTTTGCCCGGAAATGGAGCCCGAAATCCACTGTGCGAAAATGCCCACGATAAATTTTTTTTTCCAAGTCTATCAAACAGCTTTGCAATTTGGATCAAAACCAGTAAGAAATCATGGAAGAAGAACTCAGTATAAAAAGACAAGAAAAGTTCATTTCAAGAGGGTGTCCCCTCGGCTCAATCAAGCTCATGTGAATCATCGTGTTCTGGAAACCTTTCTTTGCCTGATCTGTTGATGGACGCTTGCTGTAATATTCCTCCTAGCTGTGATGAATTTAAAAAATTATCATTTAAATAAAAAACACTATGTCAAGATTGCAATGCAGAACTTGTTTTAATTTCATATCAAACTTGGCGGATTTAACCTCTGCGCTCAACCTGAAACCACCGGCAGATTTCGGAGGGGGTCCTTACTGGTAAGTGGTTTTCCTGCTGGGGGTTGCAAACTACTCCAAACAATGCCACGTGCTCATTAGTTGTTTTGAAAAACAACTAATTTCGGACCCCCCTCCTCAATTAAATGTCAAAAAGCTTGAGGGGGTCCGAAATAGAATGGTAACCATTGATTTATTTTTTACAATCTCCACCATTTAAAACTGCCCGGACGTTACCCTATTCAATGACTTTGACTTGCCCAAGATATTTCAACTTTGATACAAAAATTTTAAATCTGCCTCAACCAATTGCGTTTTTGAGAGCTCTTCATAAAGCTCAAATGCCTGGGTTGACTTAGGCTTAAAAAATATATATATATATATATATATAATTTTAATTTAAAACAAATATTTCCATAAAAATATATAATTCTATTTTTATAAAAATAATATATTTTAAATCAAAATTAATATATAAAAAGAATAAACCATTCAAAAGCATAATAAAAACATCTCTCAGCATTTAACTTATTGAAAAATTGACAATTTCTCACCGAAAAGTTTAATTTTCAGTGTTCCAGAATATGTTACAACAGGTCTTCATTAAAATAATTAATTATTTTAATAAGTCATGAACCGAGTGGAATTTCCACAAACGATTTTTGGGTTCTTTGGAATGTTGTTGTCCAAGCCTCCCTGCAAAGTTTGAGACTTGGAACACTTCCAGATGCTACAAATCATTGTGCATCACAAAAACAAATCCCCTCATTATTGCCCATTGTCAAAAACTTAAGAAGTACTATTAGTGCTACAACCTACAATTTACTATTGTCTACATAATCATTCTATCATGCATGATGAATCATTTCAAAATTTAAGTAGCAACTAAACTTTAAAGACTAAAAGTAAAATTTAATAAAACTATAAACATGAACAAGTCATTAAAATTTAATTATAAATCCCAAATGAAGAGTCTAGAAATTAAGAACCTTGCAGGACTTGTCATCAGTGTAATGTATATCATAATCATTCAAAATCACTATTATTTACAGAGCACAAAACGTATTACCATCTCGTCTATTTACCTTATAACATTAAGCGTTAAAGATGAGTTAGCCATTGCAATCTTAATTTCATGAGTAGCAAATGTTATGTACAGAAATAATAATGTCATAAACTGAAATAAATTATATATAATAAATGATGTTTATGTTAATGTATCCAGGGAATTGGTTGATTGGTTACTAAAATGAATAATGGAACTTGCTATGTATATAGACAACACCACTAGTAATTTAGTAGCACATTGATATATCATATAGTCTCTCTTGCTTGCCTCTTGCATATATTTAACATGGTATTAAAGTCATGGTGATTGTGGCATAGGGAAATTTCAAAAAGTCATGCTAAGAAAAGGTTTGTCACAAACATGGAGAAAGAGACAAGTTCAAATTGAAGGAAAATTAATTCAAGGAGTATAGTGACTGTAAACTGTAAACATGAATAAGTCATTAAAATTTAATTATAAATCCCAAATTAAGAGTCTCAGACTTCGCCCCGTTGCTTGAATCTTACCTACCTACAACCTTCGCTCGAGTTCTCTCAACTTTGTTTACCTTTGTCGCTGTGGATGGAGTTCTTTGTTCAACAATTACCTTTGTCCGTCGTCTCAGACTTCGCTCAACTCTTACCTGCAACCCTCCCAGCTTGTGTTTACCTGCAACCTTCGCTCAAGCTCAGTATCTACTTGCAACCTTCGCAACCTATGTTTACCTTCATTGTTGTGCCTCTGTAACAGTGTTTACCTTCGTCGTCACCGTGTAGTACGTGTGTAGTATTTGATAGATTTAGTTTAATGTGTATGCGATAGGTTTAATAGTCGATAGCTTTAGGTTGCGATAGGGTTTAGGTTTCAAATTTTGTTTTTAAATTTTTGAACTTTAAAGTTTAAAACTTAGGTTTTTATTTTATTTTTTTAAGTTTAATGTGCTTGATATTGGGGGACGTCCTAAAGTACCCTGAAAGTCCCCAATTTTCCGAGGAATAGCGCAAGGACGACCTAGAAGTCCCTAAGTCCCCGATGGAGTCCCCAGCGAATTGGGGAAGTTTTCGACGAGACCCGAAACGTCGGGACGTAGGAAACGGCATAAATTTTGGTGGGGACGGATCCCCGTGCATCATAGCTTCATACTAAGTACTTAAGTAACATAAACAATCTTAACTCAACATAATTTCACTCATCATCTTGCATAAGCATTCTAGGATCTAGCCTGCATTAATAATCTACCTCCTAGTATAAGATAGCTTGATAAACTCTTAGGGCAGCCATTTTCAAACTAGCTTGAGAGATTGTACTCTTCCTAGTAGTTAACACAGTGACCTTGCAGTTGTCAGAGCCACAGTCTCTGCAACGCCGGAGGCACTAGGTGAGTAAAACACAGGGGGAGGTATCGTTAATCAGGTTGTTGTTTGCTTCCCGTTGGCTTCCATTTCACAACTTATTTTGAGGATTGTTTCTCAAAATAGTTAGGGAAAAGTTTCTACTCAGATTAGGCATATAATTAAAATTAACCAAGATCATTGCATCACACATAGGTCCTAGGACTTGCACTTCAACTAGAATATTCAATCATTCAAGCAGCGGGTGTCCATCTGGTCTCTTAGTTTCAATTTATCATAAGCAAGAATTGTGACTCTATTAAGGCACTAGTCTCATACTTGAAAATCTAATCTAATCAATAATCTTGCTCAAATTCAACCAAGTGGCTAGGCCACTCATCCGGGTCTCCCAAACAATTTGGTTTCCAACTTGTCTTCCTTCACATCATTTCATAAGGACTACCCCCCATAGCCTGTTGTTGGGAGAGAGGTAGAACGGAGTGGGCGGTAATCAGAGTAACAACCACCGCCCTAAGTGGTTTTCGCAGTGTCTTTACAATCCGGGCAACAAGAAGTACGATGGTGCTAACATGTCGAGCTATGAGGTGGGATGAAGAAGCTCTTTCGAAAGACGTTTGAGCAGGTTCTGGATATGACATGGAAACATTGCGATGACAAAGAGTTGGAACTGATTGCCAGAGGATCATGCATAAAGTTGGGATTGAGACACCTTTGAGATAGTGTTGTTGTACGAGACAAGCTTAGGCTTGCGGTTGGCACCTCCTTGAGAGGGAGGATGACTATGGTATCCTTTTTATGTATATCTTGTTCTAATATGATATTTGATTTGATGTCCTATATGAACAAGAGACAGTTGCTATTGAAACATGATGATTACCAGATATGAGCACGATGACATGTCGTTGACCTATAGAGAGCATCGTTGATCGAGGACACTGAGCCAACTCTTCCCCCCTATTTGAGCTCCCTGGGTCTGGAATTGAGATAAAGGGCTCTTGGGGTTGAGGGATCTCTAAACAATAGGTTCGTAGATGTTGCTCCCCAATCTGTTACCCATAGGGTTGGAGATGTTGCTCCCCTATCTTGGTCTTTGCAGTGTATACCCCGGTTAGGATCGTACCCACAAGTCAGGCTTGTTGGGATTGTCCCTCCTTGTCTGGCCAAAGGGTTGAGGAGGCTTGGGGCATGTGATCCTTACCTTATTGTAAGTCAGGTATCTAGCCCAAGCTCGAATTATGATGCAAGTGTTCTACCACATGACTCTTAAGGGTCATTATTGGCAAGATCGGTAGGAAATAGGATGGGTTGAGATGTCCTCCCATATATCACCTATTTCTCAATATGGGGTCGTAGATGTTTAACTCCCCCATGAGATTTCGGGTTGAGATGTGCTCCCCGATGTTATTTTAGATGTGCTCTCTGATGTTGATGCGGATGGTAGATTTGACTCCCCATTGATGTTTCTCAGGTAGTAGCATTGGGCTCCCTGCTAGCAGTGATTCCAAGTGGTAACAGTGGCTCCCCGATGGATAGAGGGCGGTAGCTTAGGCTCCCCTCTGATGTCAAATTCTTCTTCTTTTAGATTCGAGAATGTTCAGCATATGAGCAGGAACAATCAAGAGATAAGCAAGAGATGGTATCATTTGATCAAATACTTGAGATTGGATATCATTTGATGGCAGGATAAACGTGACATGATGCAGGTGGAATTCTCCATAGTTGAGAGGGAGTGTTAAAATTGGAAACTATGATCAAATTCCACTTTGAACAACTCATTTGATGGAGATGATGATTGCATTGAATTCATCTTTTCGAGAGGACCAAAACTGACCTGAAGGTTACTCAAATCAGATAAGGGAAAATGTATTTTTGAATTATAAGCCCACATATGCATATTCAATCAGGTCGGCCCTAAAGCAAATTGCCCACCGTTGGAAGCCTATAAATAGTAAATACAAGTGACCTTTACCTCATTTTGAGATCATCATGAGATACTCTTCTATTTCTCTTTCTTGTTTTTGGCTCACACATGTTTGAGGCATATCTGCGGAGGAACAGGTTAGCTCGAAGATGAAATCACAGGGTCTGAAGCTCGCATTTGTGTTTTAGAGTTTTGGGCCCTAGTCGCAGGCATGACACAGGAATAACTCGACCACAGTCGCTCGCTGACTGGCTCATCCATGCAACCAAAGCATCTCAGTCGCGTGCACAACTCGTCCTCCATGTGACTGGCATCAAGGGTTTCAGAATCACAGTCGCAGGCTCTCCAAAGGTTGAATTCAACCACCATCGTTGGCTTACAAGCTCAAGGGAGCGACTGGACCTTTCTAGTCGCACTCATGCCTCTCCATGCGACCGGGACCTAAATGTTGGCCTTTCTGTTATCCGAAGTTTTCGCTCGTTGTCTACAGTGTTCGGGAGTTGACCGCAAACAGTTACAGTTCATTACAGGCTTCAGAATCAGGGTTTTGAGTAGAAACATTGTTGGGTTCGTTTCATGGATGTTGTAGTTGTTTTTGTTGGATAGTTGCATAGATGAAGATATGGATCATTGTACTCCCTTTTGTTCTTTTTCTAGTTGAAGATAAATGAAGGGGTTTCCCCATAGTTGGTTTTGCCCTGGTCTTCGACCAATCCTGGTGTCTCTATGTGTGAATGCTTTTCTTCTATTGTTCCTTTATGTTCCACTACATTGATGATGATAATATTTCTCTTTCTACATAGTTGCATATGTTGCTGAATAATGATGTAAATATGAATAATGTAATGATGTTATGGGGTGAGTTTAATGTGTAAATGAAGAAATGCAATTATCAAAGCAAAGAACAATATATCCCTAAGAAAAATTAACACTTGTTAGTTGCATCCCCCATAAATGTGCTTTGTATCATCTTGACATTTGACACGTTGGTTGGTCTTCCACGTCAGCCCAAAACTAAGTCACCCCTGCCGCTTTGCTATGATTCAAACTGTTGAATGTCCCCGAGAGACAAAACCCGAGATGTGAAATTTTCTCGATAGTTGTAGCATTCGAGTTTCGTCAGAGATGTGGACCTAGCCCCGATTCTTCCTATGCACACATAACCTTTGCCATGTAAACGCCATTTAGTCATATCACATCCAATGCGCAAAATCCACTTCATCCCGACTTCCTACACATCATCAAGGCTTCACGTCAGCTCGATGCCTAATCAGCCCAACTACTCATCTCATGCACTCCTCTTCGATCATCTAGGAAAAAACCTCTAACCCAACGTTGTCATATGATAGCGTTTTCTTGATAGAAGTCAAATTTTGTTTCTAGGCACCCATCAACTGGCATACTCTCGTCAGCCTTAAAAAGGCCAAGTCTTCCATTATCTCCCTTTGTTATACTCTCGGCCACTTCTACACTGCTCCTACACAAGAATCAATCCATCCTTCCACTACGCTCCTCTCTATGGCTCCTTTCATCCCTTTATAGCCTCCACGCTTCCTCTCCACTACTCTGATTCTACATGAGGTTGTTCTCTTTAATGAATGATCTCAAGATCGCTCTCCCTCCCAAGCTTTTCTATAATTGTTCTTTAAACTCTGTCTCTGCGCACAATCCCTCCTGAGCTTTGCTAAAATCGTTCTGTAAACTCTGTCTCTGCGCACAATCCCTTCTGAGCCTTACTACATCTAGTAAGTCGTGCAATGCCCTTGTGAAAATTCCTAGATCTAACAATTTCAGGAATCCTACTGCAACCAGCTGAATCTACTTCACCTACTTTGTAAATTACATTACAAAATTATTTCAGATTACTTCTTGAAACATTGAAGTAAATCACTGAAGCAACCTACACTTAATTAAATATGATTCTCAAGCAAGGAAACTGAGCAAATAAAAAAATCACATAGGACACCTTTATTTTTGGACGAAAGTCCCCGGAAAAACCCAATGCAAGAAAACCAATGCAGTAGATCTGAGGGTTTGATTTTATTAAGCAGTAGCAAATCCTGAATACATCTCTGAATACCTAAAGGGTTATTCAGTTACAGAGAGAGAAATACTGGTAGAAAGATTTGTGAGATTACTTCACACAATCACTGAAAAATCCTAGTTGATCTAGCCACTAGATGAGGTGCTCGTGGCAGGCTCTGCGCCGCCACAGTGTAGTCCCTGCGTCACCCAGCTAGAAGATCGATCTGCAGCCTGGAATCACTGTTCTGAGCCTCCCGGTCTTGTTGAGATTTTGTGTATTTGGGGTAGAATCAATTGTGCTCTAGGTCGCAAATTTTGAGGAAGGACTAGAGTTCACCTGATCTACAAGACCCAGGAATGGATTTGGGAAATTTCATCTAGTTTAGGAGATATTAAATTAATTAATTATTTTAATGTATTTTCTAAGTTAGAACTTAGGAAAATAAAATAATTGAAGTGAATTTAATTAAACATGTGATGAAATTGTCATAAGTCACACGGATCAAGCTTTCTTTTAATCTTAGCCATTGATTAAAGATTTAATCTTGGTCGTTGATTTGTCAACGAGAAAAGTATAAATGAAAGGCTTGGGGTCATTTGTAAGACACATAGAGGCGGTATCGCTTCAGAGAGAAAGCTAAAATTTGAGATTCTAGGGCGGGGTTGCTAAGAATTCTCAAGTGTTTCAGTTGCAGAGAGGGGAATTTAGACCAAGGGGATGATCTGATCCCGGGGTCTAGAATACACAAGAAGCAGAGAAGAGATCAGGAAAGACAGTGCAAAGGAAGGCAGCAGCAACAGCAGACGGCAGCAGCGGCAGTAGCAGCAACAAGGAAAGCGTGATTTTCAGGAAACCCTTCAGGTGTTACGCAGAGACCCTTAGGGGCAGCATAGTGACTGCATCACCCAGTCTAGGGTAATGCAGTCCCTTCCAGTGACAGCGTTGAGCATTTGGAGGCCTTCAGAGGTTGACGCAGTGACTTTCAGGGGCAGATCTGGGATTTCTAAGCCTAGATCTGGTTGAGTTCTGTAAATTCCGTTTGAGGGTGTGGATCAGTCAGTATTGTTGGTCTTAGATTAGCCACATGCTGCAAATCTAGAGTTTTCTCTGTAGGGTTTTCCAGATCTGGAGCCCAGAGTTGTGTATTCAGAAATATTCTTAGTAATAGAGCCCTCCAGCAGCCAGAGACTGGTTTTCCCACATTGGGTTTTTCCGAGGACAGTTTGTTCAGAAATAACTGTGTCACTTTGTCTATGTGTGCATGCACTTATTCTAGATCTAAATTGGTAAAGATTTGTTATGTGTTTTGCTTTGATGTTAACTTGAATTTATTCAGTTGATAACTTGTATAAGTAGGAGAAGCTTAACTAGATTAACAGAAATAATTTCTCCATAAGAATTAAGATTCAAAAATTTCTACATGGTATCAGAGCAATTGCAGATCTAGAAGGGTCACCAGCTGAAGCATCTGAAGGGTCTAGCTGCAGAAAGCAACTAGAAAGGCAACAGAAAAGCAGATCTTAAGGGACAGCGCAGTTTTCAGGAGGAGATTCACGTAGAGGGAAGGGTGACGTTGTCCAGCGCTGTGTCCTAGCAAGCCCACGCAATTCCTACGCAGAGGCAGTTCAGAAATAGCGCTGGTTGGGTCTGAAGCCAGCCAGTTTGATTCAGATCTGAATCTGTCACATCCAGAAAAAGTCTGCGGAAAAGTTGCAGAAATTCAGAAGAGCTAGTGGGGTTAAAGTTCTAAAGGTTTCAGATTTTTAACCTTAGCACAAGTGACAAAGTTTGGGAAGAGATCAGCTTCTCGGAGAGTTTCTTACCAACGGAAACTTGCATTTTGGTCAGAGGATCAAAGAAGAAGCTGAATCATATTTGATTTGGTAGGTTTTCAGGGAGGGAAATCAAGTGTCAGAGGGAGCAGAGGGTTCCCAGTTCGAAAAGGACCCTAGATCCAAGATCTCTAGCATAGAGAAGAGGAGCTCCGACACATTCTGAGCAGATGGCTCCTCATGGACTGCGTGATCAGAATAGGCTAGAGGGCCTCTCAAACTTTTCAGTGTGGAAAGCTAGGATCCTGATTGTCCTTGAGGCATATGGTCTAAGAGACCATGCAGAGCAGACCCTGGCCACGCCGACAAATGTGGATCTCCTATGGAAGCATAGAGAAGTTGCAGCTGATAATGGACAGTATCAAGGATCATATTGTGCCACACATAGCTGAGAAGAGGACAGCTAATGAGATGTGGAAGACCTTGACTTCCCTATATGAGGGAAAATCAGTCCAAAGAAAGATGTTGTTGGAGGCCCAAATAAGTTCATTCATGATGACCAAGGGACAAGACATCGAGCATTTCCTCTTCAGATTGTAGTCAATCAGGGATCAACTGACTACACCAGGTCCAACCTTAGATGATGTAGTGATAGTCAGGATTGCCATCAATGCAATCACGGATGAGTGGGAAACCTTTGTCCAAAGTATCTTGGGCAGAGTGGACCTCCCAGATTGGGACAGCTTGTGGTCGATCCTGCGGCAAGAAGAACTACGAAGGATCACCAAGAAGCAGCACAGCCTTGCGTTGAGCAAGGTTAAGAAGGAAGAGGAGAAAGATGCAGCCTTGGCATCAAAGAAGCAGCCGAAGAAGAAGAAGGATCTTTCAAAGATCAAGTGCTTCCAATGTGGCGAAATGGGACATTTTTCCAGCCATTGTCCAGAAAAGAAGAAGGACAAGGAAGCATCTTCTTCCAAAGCAACGGTAGCAGATGATGGGTCAGGAGATGATGTAGCCATGAGTGCTCATGAACCACGGAGGTGGGGTGACATGGACATGTAGAGGAGCTACATGGAAGTAAGGCGAGATCCTTGAGCAGCTCATCTCTTGGATCACAAGCGAGCTACATCAACCTTAAGACAGTAGCGAGACAAGTGGAGCAGTGGGTGCATAGATCACAAATGAGGCATATGCAGAGGCAGATCTAGAGGCTGGGAGGAGCAACAATAGCGTAGAAGCAGTAGCAGCGCAGAGATTGATGTGACTTCAACAGTGCAGTGCAGCACTGCTTACGCAGTGCAAAGCTGCAGCAGCACAGAGAGCTTCAGAGGGACAGTGCAGTGGAGTAGCAGCTCGATATATTTCAGCACAAGGAGCTGATGTGATGTCAATAGTGCAGAGGGAGTCTGATTACGCAGGCAGAGCTGTAACTGTGCATCGTTCTTTAGATGCCAGCACAGATCTGTAGCCTATGGAGCTTTAGTGATGAGGATGCAGCCCATCTGACTTGTCTGTCAAAGATTGGGTAGGAGATTCAGTTGTTTCTCTCAACAACTAAAGTTGCAATGCAGCAGATCAGCAGTGGCAGTGCTATGAGCAGCACAGATGCAGCATATTGAGGAGTGGCAGTACAGTGGTTGCAGTGGCAGTGGCAGAGTCATGGGCAGCAGTACAGAATGGCAGCAGCAATGCAGAGTTGAGTGGCAGGAGGCCAAGCTTCAGCAGCACAGAACCAGTGCCCAAAATCATGTAATGCATAAGTGTGATGTATTGCTAGAGCACACCCTTGATGCTAAGAGGGAGTGTTGAGATTGTGTATTTGGGGTAGCATCAGTTGTGCTCTAGGTCCCAAATTTTGAGGAAGGACTAGAGTTCACCTAATCTACAAGACCCATAAATGGATTTGGGAAATTTCATCTAGTTTAGGAGATATTAAATTAATTAATTATTTTAATGTATTTCCTAAGTTAAAACTTAGGAAATAAAATAATTAAAGTGAATTTAATCAAATGTGTGATGAAATTGTCTTAAGTCACATGGATCAAGCTTTCTTTTAATCTTATCCATTGATTAAAGATTTAATCTTGGCCGTTGATTTGTCAATGAGAAAAGTATAAAGGAAAGGCTTGGGGTCATTTGTAAGACACACGGAGGCAGAGCACTGAAGCTAAGCTGAAATTCTAAGGCGGGGTTGCTAAGAATTCTGAAGTGTTTCAGTTGCAGAGTGGGGAATTTAGACCAAGGGGATGATCTGATCCCGGGGTCTAGAATACACAAGAAGCAGAGCAGAGATCAGAAAAGACATTGCAGAGGAAGGCAGCAGCAGCAGCAAACGGCAACAACAACAGACGGAAGCAGCAGACAACAGCAGCAGACAGCAGCAGCGGCAGCAGCAGACGACAGCAGTAGTAGACGACAACAGCAGCAGTAGCACCCAGTCTGGGGTAACACAGTCCCTTCCAGTGACAGTGATGAGCATTTGGAGGCCTTCAGAGGCTGACGCAGTGTCTTTCAAGGGCAGATCTGGGGTTTCTAGGCCTAGATCTGGCTGAGTTCTGTAAATCCCGTTTGAGGGTGTGGATCAGTCAGTATTGTTGGTCTTAGATCTGCCAGGTGCTGCAGATCTAGAGTTTTCTCTTTAGGGTTTTCCAAATCTGGAACCCAGAGTTGTGTATTGAGAAATATTCTTAATAATAGAGCCCTCCAGCAGCCAGAGACCGGTTTTCCCACATTGGGTTTTTCCAGGGACAGTTTGTCCAGAAATAATTGTCACTTTGTCTATGTGTGCATGTGCTTATTCTAGATCTGAATTGGTAGAGATCTATTATGTGTTTTGCTTTGATGTTAACTTGAATTTATTCAGTTGATAACTTGTATAAGTAGGAGAAGCTTAACTGGATTAACAAAAATAATTTCTGCATAAGAATTAAGATTCAGAAATTTCTACAAGTCTCAAACCCCGGCTCCCAGCTTCTGAAACTGATTCTTCTGCAAAATCTCGAATTCTCTCTATCCCTCTGCGCTGCCTCTACATAGCCCTACATGGCTCTGTGTCAGCCTCTGTGTGAGAGTTGTTGGATCACTCCCTACCTCTCTCTGTTGATGATTCTTTGGCTAAGAAAATCACTCTCTCCAGAATCTATCTCTACCCCTCTTTGCGATGGAAGCACTTAGATCAATTTCTTGTCTTGAGCACTGCTCACTTCAGAAATTTTGATCTCTAGATTCACTCTGTGCCTCTTTCCAAATGGCCCTCAAGCCTTCCTTTATAGTCTTCTCGTTGAGACATCGACAACTGACATTAGTTCTCTAATCAACGGCTAAGATTATAACTTGACTTCATCTTTGTTTTTTCTAGATCATTCACACTCTGTTTTATTAATACCCTTTAATTATTTCATTTCCCTAAGTTTAGACTTATCGCCCACATTAAAATAATTATTTTTTTACAATAAAACATATTCCGAGTGGAATTTTCACAAACGGATTTTGGGTTCTTTGGAATACATGTGCCTAAGCCTCTCCATAAATTTGGAGACCTAGAGCACTTCCGATGCTACCAAAAATCAACACTCTCTCTTAGAGAGGAAAGTGCTTTAACAACATGCATGTTGCATACTTCTCTGACCCTGAAGCATCCTCTGCGCTGCTGATGTCCGACACGCTGTCCACCAACCACTGCGCTGCTACTGCAACTGTACTACTGCCCATGACACTGCCACTGCTTCATCCATACTACAGCTCCCTCTCAAATGTTGCATCTGCTATACTGCTAGCACTGCCACTGTTAACACTACATCTGCACTACAACTCAGTTGCTGAGAGAAGCAACTGAAACCACCCAAAAATCTGAACAATTGTTCAGTGATGCATCTCGGTGCTAAAGATACTGATTCTTGATAGCTATTGTGTTGTCCCTCTGATGCATAGCGTTGTTGCTGCTCTGCACTGCGTTATTGATGCTCTGCACTACGCTGCATTGCGATGTTGCTCTACTCTGCGACGCTCAAAAGTTGGCGCTACTGCCCACTGCAACTGTCATCTTTGCACTCCTCTGCACAGACTGAAAACTCCTCCATCCCGCTACTACTAATCATGGGCTCCCGTAGCAAGGTGATGATCCATGCGATGGGCTCCTCAAGGATCCCGCCCAACTGAAGTTCAAGGTGAACTACAATTCTATGTCACCCCATCTCCCTCTTGGAGATGCATGGGCACTCATGGCATACTCATCCTCCTCAATTTTCGCAGCTGCAACCTTTGGATCGTGCTTCTCATCCTTGTCCTTTTCCTTCAAAGGACACTATGATGCAAAGTGGCCCATCTCACCACATCTGAAGCACCTCACCTTCGAAACATCTCTCTTTTGTTTTCGTTGCCCTTGCTGTCCCTTCGATGCGAGGGTTGCATTCTCCTCTCCGGATTCTTCAACCCACTCCTGCTGCTACCATCAAGTTTTCACTTGACCAAATCTCTTCTCAACTCCTCCTACTGAAGAGCTGCCCACATAGACTCCCAACTAGGTAGCGTTTACCTGCACAAGATACTTTGGACAAAAACTTGCCACTCCTCAATGACTGCGCTAAGGGTCAGTCTCACCATAGTTGTAGCAGATGAGCTAGATCCCACGGCCACCTACTAGTCACGGATATCCTGAAGTCTCGTTAAGAAGGGAACAATGCGTTCCCCCTTCTGCATCTGGATCATCCGAAACTTTTGCTCCGAGTAAATCTTCCGCTGCTAGGAAGTTCCTTCGTACAGCACGGACAAGGCCTCCCATATCTTCCTGGTTGTGTCCTTGCCAGCTATATGAGAGACTATATGCCCCTAAACACCATCAAGGATTAGCCTCTTGGCCTTTGCCATATCGAACTTGTACTTTTTGTTCTTATCCGGATCTGCAGGTACAGCAACCACGTTGTCCACGAACGCCTTGATATCATATTCGTCCAGAAGGAATTTGATTATTTCCTTTCAGATCACGTTCGAGGATCTCTCCAACCGATCCTAATCTCTAAGTCTGTGAGATGCCATCTCAGCCGAAAAATTGTCGAACTGCTCCCTCTTTCTCCCTACCGCGTAGCTTCTACGCTGGCTTACGCACTCCCTGATGAAGCTGGTAAGTCTGTTGCTCCTATACTGCCCAACAAATGAGAAAAATTGAATTCCTCGGCAAGGAACTCACTGAGGAAGAATTCCCTCACTATGTTCTTTTCTTCTTCATCTGACGCTTCTCTGCCCAGCAACTGCTTACAGAAAAACTGTGTCCCTCTAGCTCTGCATGAAGGCTCGGCATTGCTCCCTCTCCTCGGCAAGATCTTGATCTGAAGTCTTACCTCTCTGTCGACTCAAAGAGAGACCACCTCGAAAATTCAGTCGTTCTGGCTAGAATTGCGCAATCCCTCTGGGGATTCAATTTGTTGTTGTTGCAGCAATTCGGCCTTCACTTCAGTGCTAGATCTGCTCTTCCTGTTTCATATCAAACGCTCCAATACCATGTAAAAATTCCTAGATCCAACAATCTCAAGAATCCTACTTCACCTATTTTGTAAATTACATTACAAAATTATTTCAGATTACTTCTTGAAGCATTGAAGTAAATTACTGAAGCAGTCTACACTTAATTAAATATGATTCCGAAACAAGGAAACTGAGCAAAGAAAAACAATCACATAGGACACCTTTATTTTTGGACGAAAGTCCCCGGACAAACATAATGCGGGAAAACCAGTGTAGCAGATCTGAGGGTTTGATTTTATTAAGCAGTAGCAAAGCCTAAATACATCTCTGAATACCTCAAGGGTTATTTAGTTACAGAGAGAGAAATACTGGCAGAAAGATTTGTGAGATTACTTCACACAATCACTGAAAATCCTTGTTGATCTGGTCACTCGATGAGGTGGCCCTGGCAGGCTCTAAGCTGCCACTGCGCAATCCCTATGTCACCCTCTCTAGGCACTACGTCACCCAGCTAGAAGATCGATCTACAGCCCAGAATCACTGTTCTCAGCCTCCCGGTCTCACACTCTGGCTCTCGGCTTCTGAAACTGATTCTTCTGCAAAATATCGGATTCTCTTTGACCTTCTATGTTGCCTCTGCATAGCCTTGCATGGCTCAGTGTCAGCATCTATGTGAGATTTGTTGGATCACTCTCTGCCTCTCTCTATTGATGATTCTCTGGTTGAAAAAATCACTCTCTCCGGAAGTTATCTCTGCCCCTCTCTGCACTGGAATCACTTAGATTGATTTCTCGTCTTGAGCACTGCTCATTTCAGAAATTTTGATCTCTAGATTCACTCGGTGTCTCTTTCCAAATGGCCCTCAACCCTTCCTTTATAGTCTTCTTGTTGAGACATCAACGGTCGAGATTAGACCTCTAATCAATGGGTAAGATTATAACTTGACTTGACCTTCGCTTTTCCTAGATCATTTACACTTTGTTTTATTAATATCTTTTAATTATTTAATCTCCCTAAGTTTAGACTTAGGGTCCCCATTAAAATAATTAATTTTTACAATAAAACATATTCCGAGTGCAATTTTCACAAACGGTTTTTGGGTTCTTTGGAATACATGTACCTAAGTCTCTCCACAAATTTGGAAACTTAGAGAACTTCCGATGCTACCAAAAATCAACAGCCCTCGCCTCTTACAAACACAAGGTATATTCTCATAAATATAAAATAAAGGCTCAATTCCAACAATGTGTAAGGATGTAAAATCAATCCTCTATCACTCGAATATAGGAATTCTTCTATTTAAATTAGGTTTTGTACAAAAGTTACAGAAGTCCTCCTTTGGCTTGATTTACATTAAATTGGCCCTTCTTGCCTTGTAGCCATACTCGGCCTCGGTCTCTCCTATTCTCCTCTCTTTCATGGATGTTCTCGAATGCCTTTTGTCTTACACAATATACACAAGGATCCTGAACTAGAATTTAGGTCCTCTAGATCCACAAAATCCTCTCAAGAAATCTAACTGACTCTAAAATCTCTCTAACTCACTCAACTTCCCGAGACTTCTTCTTAGAAGAAGATCTCATTCCACACCAATTACATTAATATTACAATCTTTATAGAATTCCTAGAAACATAGAAAATTACAAATGAATGACCCCTAGGTCTTGTCAAATGTATTTGTCTTGGAGGTTGGATGCTCCAACATCAGAATCATTCTGAGAACACAAGCAAATGTTCTAGGGGCATGGAGAATCATTCTGAGAGCGTAAGGAAATGTTCTGGAGGTAGAAATGTTCTGGGAGAGCATGGAAACGTTCTGAGAGCATGTTCCCATCTGAAGCAAGCTTTGTGAGCAGGATAATGAAGATTACTCAGGACTAAACACTTAACTGAACAACGTGAGAGCTTCTGCAACCGATATAAAAAGGTCGGACACCCATCACTAGTGCGCAATAATTCAAATTTTAATTGCCATATGAACACAATTATTGTATATAAGGTTCTCCTGACAAGTACAAAGACATATTTCCAGTTCTTATTTTGCAAGTTACATACAATATATGAATTTATTCTTAAGAATGATGAAGTGAAGATCTTGAAGAGTGTCCAAGCCTCAAGGACTGACTCCTGACTAACTTTGTATTATTGTTATTAGATTACATACCAAGTCAATACAAGATCAATTCATGTTCCTGTATCAGGTAATCAACTACCTGGTCTATGATGTCATCTAATGGATTGTTAGGAAGATCCAATGCACGTATAGTTTCCAAGATCTGATTTTTCCTTTCTTTTGCTGTTTCATATCTGCAGGAAAAGCTATTGCTGTCAGCTCATAACCACAAGCAACTGAAGAAAATGTTAAATTGGTACGAACCTTTTCCATAGTTCTGCAATGTATGCATGACGTGATTTTATATACTC
The DNA here is from genome assembly GCA_034641835.2 of Pinus albicaulis. Classification (NCBI taxonomy): domain Eukaryota; kingdom Viridiplantae; phylum Streptophyta; class Pinopsida; order Pinales; family Pinaceae; genus Pinus; species Pinus albicaulis. Next base: position 585,917,017 of record CM076583.1, on the reverse strand, counting down.
TTCAGTCTGCTTTTTGCACATAGGACATGACCAATCACCCTCAACTAGATCCATTTCTGGAGGAACCAGGCAAGCAGCATGCATTGATTTCCCACAACTGGAGCACTGAAGCACGGTCTTTGTTGTCTGATTTTATAATTGTACATAAATAAGTTCACTAATACTCTTGAAATGTAACTGCTCGAAGTAAATACATAATATATGCAAAAAAACAATACAGCTCTGCTTTAGCGCACATCTTCAATCATGCAGATCTCACAGATCTGGTACTCCTCATCAGAATCAGTAGATTCAGGTTCAGATTCAGCTGCAAAAGACAACCATAAGTTATAACAAGCAAAACCCCAGTGTATTTCATGCAATATGAAAGCAATTGTAAATATCAAACTAGCTGAAAGAAAAAGGACATTTGGGTGCCTGTTGTTTACAGTAACCCAATTTGTATTGCTTGAGAAGAAACAAGATTTAATAATTACACACCAGTGAACTACAATTTGTCTACATTGATTCAGTCAATGTTAGAAACACAACCTATAATGCAATAAATCATTTCAACATATATATTTAAAACAATAATAAACAGCCAAAAATATCGATTAAAACAATGACAGACCATGTACACAATAACTAATATGCATTTAACACTGTAACTAACGTACATACCAAAATGACCCGGAGGTATGACACAATTCACTAGAAGAACTCAGAACTATCGTAAAGAAATTGCTTTAAATTTTGAAGTTAATATGTTAGTGGCATGAGGCTGATGTGCAGCACTGAACACAATTAATTCATCCAAGCAGAGAGTAATTCCAGTTCCAGGGGATATGTGCTTATTTCTTACAACTACATGCCGATCTTCTCATGCTATGGGAAACCCAGGTCTTAGGATATTGAATTCTGAGGATGAAAAATAATTAACAGATGTAATTGCCATTATTGACTTGGTAACTTGTATTTAAATCATATTTATATAACAACTGCGTAATCACATTCTTTTTCTAGATTGTAACATCCTCATATAGGTCTCAAAGGTCTCAAGAAACTTGCAATCAATTCAATTTACAATTCTGGCTTGAACAGACCAACGACTCACAACAAAACAAATCCAAAGTGTCAATAATCAGCTAACCATAAACTCACTTTCATATTCACCATCAGTTTCAACATCACTTGGAGCCTTGCATCTTGCAGCCTTCCTCATTCTTCCCTTGAAAGAGATGCCTGTAGGTGCTACATGTCGTTTTCTCCCATATTCCTTAACTCCCTCTTCTGCAGTTACAGACTATCAAACTGGCATGGTGGCTAAATATAGCTTTTTCCACTAATATTGGAATCAGGTATGTACTATGTGTATTGTAAAAAGAAACTAACGGACTGAATCATAGACCTAGTAGAAACATGAAATAAAGAGAGTAGTTCCCTTCAGGCTAGTTAATTAAGAGAAAATGAATGTCATACAACAAATGATTCATATATTGACCTGGCATTTGGACTGGCTGTTGAGGAAGAGGGTAGTTATCTTCAACCAATTTTAATAGCAGTTCCCGAGGACCCGAAACAAAATCATCGAGCTCAGCACCCTGAGTACAAAGGTTAATCAAACATAGCTTTAATACCCTGATGAACAGTAAAACAAAGTGCCTGCCATTAGCCTCAATAGGACAAGTTAACAGAAAACCACAGACCATTCGTATTAGTTTGCATACATATGGAGAAATATTACCAGAATTGAAAAATCACATTGAAAATATTCAGTGATCCAAAATAACTGAAATACCATGATACTACGTACAGGCACATAGAACCATTGAAAATACATACAAACAGATTTACCCATTCAACATACATATTTTGTGACTGCTTCCTCAGTCCTAGCTTCCCCTGTACTTTGTAGGCCAATAACAACACACTTGTCCTCCAACAAAGCTTGCTTCGCTAGTCTGACAACAGCTGGTACTTTTGCAGACATGCACATATGCCTAAAGAACCGCTGCACATATCAAAGTGGACAACAAATGTCACTTATAAATGAACCAGTGACTGCACCACTCTAGTAGTGGGCAGAATAAACTAGCCAAACCTCTCGCATGAACGAAAATTCAACACCTGATGGCTTGCCCAATATAATCTCCACAACTGACTTGAATTAGGCCTTTCATCAGATAGACTTGCCGTTGCTTTCAATAACTCCACGCGTAACTCTGCCCATAATCTAGCAGCATTTTTATACATCTCCTGCAATTTCAGTATACCTTAATTTTATCGTGTGTCGATGTTAAAAGTTAAATTTGAGTTCAGGCAGACCCTTGTGCACATATATTCTCATGATTGCCAGCAAAGGTAGGACTTATAATTTCTAGGGCACACAAATCACTTACTAAGAGAATCTGGGAACAATATGACAAACCAAAAATAAATAACAACAGAATATGAAGGTCCAAAAGTTTTAGTTTTACAAAAATGCATTGTAATGAAATTAAAAGTTTATTATAATAATAATAATCTAATTTTAAGATCATGGCCAAGCCAGACCAGGGCTGCTTGGAAGCGGGAGCAGGGAGCAACAATTTTCAGAAGCTTCCAGGTTGAGACGTTTTTAATATCATATATATTTTTATATACTTTGATGCATAGATGTCAACAAAAGCATGTAAAATAATGAATTAGTCATAAAAAGCATAAAAACATGGATTAAACCATATAACATAAATCATCTGGTAGTTATAATTTTCATCAACCACAGATCCACAAGTTACAACATCTTGATTCTCATCATGTTGGGTGTGGAGCCTGATTATCTTCCTGATTTAGAGGTCTTGTTCTAACCACATTTGGATCCCAATCCCTAATTGGAGATGGGCTGCGGGAGGGCTTGCCAAACAAGAGGGCTCAACGACTTCATGAAGAGACATGACTTTTGGTAATTTCACTTAAAGCCTACGTGACTTGAACACCCAAAAAATTCATTGTCAACTTCAAAAATCCATGTCTCATCAAGGACATCTCAGATTTCGATAAATCCATGTCTCATCAAGGACATCTCAGATTTCGATGATTCTCAAAGCGTTGGATTCTACTCGCCGTCGTCTATCATCTACATCCATCACATGTCCAAAATGCTCCATGGTTTTGGCCCAAACATTGATGGGTGCATAACCCCAACCTTGGGTTCCAAGCCCACTAGTGACTCTTGTGGTGCTCCACCATCCAAACCCTGAACCCTAAGGCTTGGAGTACCTCCCATGCTACTCAAAAAATCAACACTATAAGCATGTCCAATGGCAACATGTAAAGCATTTACTCACATAAATGCACCATAAGGAATCTAATCTGTCAAAATCACTATTCGCATAATCTGCACCATATGCTCATGCTAGGATTTTCCTTACATGCTAATGTCATCATCTTTCGGATGTTGACCTTCTTTTGTCTTTTCTTATGGCCATCATATGTTTTTTCCTTTTCTTTTAACTGCATCAACCTCCCCAGGGCCAAGTTCCAAGCCCTACCCAAGTATGACGATGTGTGGTGCTAAATCCCAAAGAACCAATTGTTTGTTCGACCCGAAGAAGGGAGGTGGAATATGGGACTCGTAATGTAAGATGGAAAGTGGTAAGTATGGAATAGGGAGAGATGGGACTACGTTGTCTCAATCAAGGTCTCCCAAGTAGTACCCCTCCTTTACCCAATGGGTGATTAGGTTAGGTCCCCCTAGAATAGGACGAAAGATTAACCACCCCATTTAAGGTGAGGGAACAAAACGATAGTCAAAACCCCTCTTCCTTCCAGGTTACCCAATGATCCATGCCAAATGCCCAAAATGCGAACAAGGATAAGCACCCCATTGCAAAATGAATAAAGTACCCTTTGATCAGATGCCAACCTTCCCATATGCGTTCATACCAAATGGGTGAGGAAACATATGACTGATGTAGGTGGCAGAGATATGAATGGCACATCATCATCGGCTACTAGGGGTTGTGGGTTGTCAGCTGGAAGAGACGGTAGGAGAAAATTTCTCCTATGGAATCACCCACTTTTGTTGGGTAACATGCCTCTATCAATGCTCCTCTATGGGAACCAGTTTTCATCTTGGGGTAAAATAGTGGTCTTATGGGTCTCCAGGTAGTCTCTGCTCCAATGTTGAAGGATTTCACCCTGTTCAAGAATGTCGTTTTGACGTCCATCTGGTGAATTTCCCATCCCATCTACGTAGCAAGGGATATCACGGACCTGATAGAGGTGTATCTAGCTACTGCGGCAAAGGTTTCTTCATAGTCAATTTCTTCCTTCTGAGCATACCCCTTAGCCACAAACCTAGCTTTAAATTTCTCAATGTTGCCGTCTGCAGCATACTTGATCTTGTAGATCCACCTGGATCCTACAACTAATCTCTCCTGAGGTCGGGGGACCACTTCCCAGACATCATTTGTCATGATGGAACTGTACTCTTCCACCATTGCATCAACCCACACCTGGTGTTGAGCTGCTTCCCGAAAACTGGAAGGTTCTCCGACATGAGCAACCAGGGCTTGATACCTCTCAGGTTGCTTACGTTATCTCTTCTCATTTCTGGGGATTACAACAAAGTCCTCTGCATCCTTCAGAATCTGTCTTGGTTCCCTGCTCGTTCTCCCACTGGTAGTGGGTGGATCTACTGGCTCTCCCTCTTGCAAATCCTTGGGAGACACATCCCTTGGATCCCTATGCCTTGGAGAGGCAACTGAATTTTTTGTTGTTGGTTGGTGGGGTTGAACCAAAGGCTCTTCCTCAAACTGCGTAGCAAAAGGCAGCTCACGAGATCTTCTGAAGGCCTTCTCCTCCATGAACTTCACATCCCTTCGCACCACCACTTTCCTTCTCTCAGGAATGTAGATACGATAAGCTTTTGCATTCTCGTTGTATCCTACTAGATACCCTTTTTCGACAGTCATCTCCAACCTCTTCCTCTTCTCACTGGACACATGATAGTAAGCTGTACTGTCGAAGATCCTCAAGTGACTCACTTCAGACTTACTGCCAGTGAAGACACTTTCTGGCGTGATCTTTCCCAGTGTAGCGTGAGGAGTCCTGTTCTGAATGTAGACAAATGTATTACACGCTTTAGCCCACAGGAATTTGGGCATGTCTTGGTCATACAGCATGGCTCTTGTTGCTTCAACAATAGTCCAGTTCTTCCTTTTTGCCACACCATTCTGCTCCGTATTGTATGGAGTTGTCCACTCCCTTTTGATGCCTTCCCTTGCGTAGAATCCGGTGAACTCTTTATCTATGTATTCACCATCATTATCCGATTGCAACAGCTAGATCCGCTTCCCTGTCAGATTTTCTACCAGAGCTTTAAACTCTTGGAATCGACTGAAGACTTCATCCTTGGTCTTCAAGAAGTAGATCAAGTTTTCCTGGAATGGTCATCAATGAAGGTGACGAAATATTTGGCGCCGCGAAGAGCTTTAATGGACATCAGCCCACAGATATCTGAGTGTATCAAATCCAATACACCCTTGGCCCTATTGTTGCTTCTCCGGTATGCTGCCTTGGCATATTTTCCCAATACGCACCCCTTGCAAACATAATCTTGTTTAGTGCTCAGTTCTGGAACACCTGTGACAGTCTTCTGGAGAGTTCTCAATGCCCCATGATGCAAATGCCCCATTCTTCTGTGCCATAGCTCATTCAGGTCCGTTTCATTTGCGCTGCTGACCAGTGCCATTGGAGAGTCAAGTTGTAGCTTGTACGGTTTGTTGCTTCTTACCCTGGTCTGTGCCTTCTTCTTCCAACTGGGGTGCTTGACGTAGACTCTATTGCCAATAAAGTAGACATCATATCCCCGATTTTGAAATTGAGACACTGAGAGCAAGTTCATCCCCAAACTCGGCACATGCAGCACATTAGTGGCCCGGATTCTATTTCCCGCCTCGATCTGAAAAACTACGGTACCTTTCCCAACAGGATGCATTTTGCTTTATTACTCGTGGTTATTTTGAAATTCATCAGCTCTTCTTGGTAGTCGGAAAAACAATCCCATACTCCAGTCATGTGAGCAGAGGCTCCGGTGTCAATATACCAGGCATCAGAAAAAGCAGTGCTCGATACGCAAGCAAAATCTTCCTCAAGTTTGGATGCCAATATAGAGACATCATGATCCATCTATTCTGTCATGCTTCTTCCCTTTCTTGGAGAACTGCATGAACCCTTCTGCATTGTTGCTGCAACAGTAGATTTTCGTTCACTAGTAGATTCCCACTTTCTGTTATTCATCTCTGGCTCTGATACCATGTGAAATTTTCAAACTAAAAACTAAATAGTTGCAGTGATAGATTTATCTCTCCTACTTATTATTTCAATAAGTTATTATTCAAAAATCTTCTGACAAATATCGAAATAAATACTACTGCAACATTCACAATATATATGCAGAGAAATAAACAGTAGGGAACATAAGCACAAGAATCAATCACATGTACACAGTTATTTTTGGACAATTGTCCCCAGAAAAACCCAATGCGAGAAAACCAATGCAGCAAATGAGGGTTTTATTAATTCTTCAACAAACGATATCTTTACAGGAAAATATAACGGCAGATAAATTCTGAAACATGTGAGACTAAATTTTCCGCTTACTCGGACAATTCTCTGACACCCTAATCCGCCCCTGCAAGTTCCTTTGTCTGTCTGCGTGATTCACTGCGCAGTCCCAGCCCTGGACTGCATAAGTCTACGTGGAGACTGCATGGGTTCTCTGGGCTATAGCCTCAAGCTGCCTCCAGTGACCCGCTGCTGCCCTCCATCCCTGATCTCGATCACTACTGACTCCTTCCTCCTTTTGCTTCTGCAAACTCCTCGTCCTGCAACTCTCCCACTGAAATCAAATTCTCTTCATAATCGATCTCCTTCGGGTACTGAGTGTATGCCTGGCTTGATTTCCAAATGACCCTCAAGCCTTCTTTTATAATCTTCCTATTGGAGAACCAACGGCCCAGATTAAAAGATTAATCAAAGGCTAAGATTAAAACTTGACTTGATCCATGTTTTTTAGAAGATTCACACTCTGACTTATTAATACCCTTTAATTATTTCATTTCCCTAATTTTAGACTTAGGGCATTCATTAAAATAATTAATTATTTTAATAAGTCATGAACCGAGTGAAATTTCCACAAATTGTTTCTGGGTTCTTTGGAATATTGTTGTCCAAGCCACCTTGTAAAGTTTGAGACTTGGAACACTTCTGGATGCTACAAAAATCAACAAGAAGATCACAGTTAAGTAGAGGCAGAGCTAGGACGCTGAAATCTGGAGCAGCACAAATGAGACGCAGCAACAGCGCAAAGGCTGATGGGATTTCAGCAGCGCAGAGGCAGTGCTTACGCATTGCAGTGCAGTAGACAACGCAGTGCTTCAGAGAGACAACAGAGAGAAGTAGCAAAGGGTGCTTCAGTGATGAGGTGCAGCCCAACTGACTTGTCTATCAGTGATTGGGTGATGGTCCTTCAGTTGCTTACTTCTCAGCAACTGAGTTGCAGTGCAGCAGTTACCAGTGGCAATGCTATAGGCAGCATGATGCAGCAATTTGAGAGGGAGTTGTAGTACGGATGTAGCAGTGTCGGTGTCAGTGACATGGGCAACAGTACAAAGAGCAGCAATGCAGTGGATGGAGGGCAGCAGGCCAAGCATCAGCAGCGCAGAGACCGATGTCGAGATCCGGCCAATGCCTCAGTTTGGAAGTATTGCTAAAGCACACTCCTCGCTAAGAGGGAGTGTTGATATTTTGGGGTAGCATGGAGTGTGCTCTAGCTCCGAAACTGTGGAGGGGCTGGAACACACGAGATCTCCAAGACCTAGAAAGCGTTTGGAGAAATTCCATCTGATGTAATAGTTATTCAAATAATTAAATTTTTTAATGGGGACCCTAAGTCTAACTTAAGGAAATTAAAAAATTAAAGTGAATTAATTTACACATGTGATGAAATGTTCTAACTTCTAAGTGACATGGATCAAGCTTTCTTTTAATCTCAGCCGTTGATAAGAGATTAGATCACGGTCGTTGGTTTCCCAACGAGAAAAGTATAAAGGAAAGGCTTGGGGTCAATGGGAGGACACACACACACACACATTGCAGAGCACTGAAGCTAAGTCGAATTTCTGGGGCGCGGTTTGCTAAGGAATTCAAAGTGAGTTTGCAGTGCAGTGAGGGCAAAGATTGGCAAGGGATGACGCAGCACCAGTCAGGGTGACGCAGTGGGCACGCTGGCCAATAGAGGCTGGAGAGACAGCGCTAAGGTTTCCAGTGCACTAGAAAGGGCTCGAATTCGTAATTCCCCGCAGAGGGTTGGATTAGTCATATTTTATGTCTCCGAGTGATAAGGTACAGATGTCGTGTATTTTCTCTGTAGGGCAGACAATTTCTAGTGCCCAGATTGTTGTATTCAGATTCTGCATAATAATAAAACCCTCTAGAGTTGCCGCACCGATTTTCCTGCGTTGGTTTTTTCCGAGGACATTACTCCGAAACATCTGTGTAATTTTGTCACATGTGTGTGTTGTTCAGTAAATGATTTGTAAATGTGTATGTTGCAGTTTGTATTTGCTTTAATGTTTTTCTGAATACTTCAGATTAATAACTTGTTAATTAATCATACAAGGAGGCGAAGTAGATCAAGATACTGCAGTAGGGTTTCTGTTTTCAAACTTTCACATATTATGTATATTATAAAAAAATAATTTTATATTTAAATATCTAATATATTAATTTATTTTATATAAATATTATATATTTTATTAAAATTATATATAAATATAACATAAATTATATATTTTAAATTGTATATATTTAAATTTTTTATTTAAGTTGTATTTTTACACTTTAAAAATGTTGATTGGCAAAAATCTTGTTTTCCTCAAAAAGTAAGGAATCAAGCTAACAACCAAGACTTAGAGCATTTGACAAGAGTAGAACTTTGCTCCTGATGTAACACCCATGGATTATTTTATGTGGTTAGGTTTTGTCTACACATAAAGATGTAGTTTCATGTTGAGGTCATTAAATTGTATCAAGAGAGAGATTCAGTTGGATTAGGTTGGAACTTTGCCCCTTATGTAACACCAATGGATTATTTTGTCTACACATAAAGATGTAGTGATTAGGTTAGTAGCCATAAGTATTGTAGCTATATATATATATATATATATATATATATATATATCACCTGCCATTTCCTTGTTGTATCCAGATCCTGGATTTTCAAAAATATGACGTATCCGTATCTGAATCCGCATCCGGATCCGTATCCAAATCCTGGTAACTTAGTGTAATTCAGAATAACCTTGTACTTCACTGTTCCACTGTTCTGGACAACATTGTAGTTAACCCTGGGGCTAAGCCAGTTAAACAAAAGAAAAGGCCTGTGTCCCCTAAAAATACTTCCCTCGTGAAACAAAAGGCCTGAAAACTCTTGCCAATTGCTTTTATGCAGCCAATTAACTAATCTACATGAGAAGCAAGCATTATGCAGTGGTTAGGACTAGATCAATTCAAGGAAATATTAATTCTCGGGAACTCAAGACACATGAAGACAAAAAGCTAGCATTACAGTTAAATGGATCTTCAACTACTCAAGTGATGGGTATGTACAGTATTGTCTATGCCATGGGTATTCCCGCACTTGTACAGCAGGAATCCTGGACCTTTCAGTCCTGCTTGCTGCACTGCCCAGAAAGACTATCATTCTATCATCCTTAGCAAAATGTGTCTTAGTAGTTAAATTTTCATGTTTCCACTATATACTTAATACTCTGGCTAGAGCAAACTTGTGAAATATCTTAACAGTTACAGTGTCCATGCTATATTAGATATTATGGTGAAAGCACATAGAATTATAAGGTTTACAATTATACATCAATTTTATACTTCTTCTGACTATGACGACATGGCAGCCAATGTGCCATACCTCTGAAGATATCCTATATCACATAATTTTAACCAAAATATTATACAAAATAAATCTTGTTAGTTTTATGAGACAATTTAGAATATAATGTTTTTCAACACAAACTTCGAAGTTTTAGCAGAAGAAAGAACTGCTCCTCCTTAGAATTTATATTTTAATCATTTTCTTAGCCAACAGCGTGCAATAAAGTCAGTTGAAACTTACCATCATGTCAGCCTCTAATGGTACTTCTACAACTTCAAACTCTGCGCCTTTGAAGCTTAGTGTCCGACAAACATACATGCCCCTGTGCTAATTGTGACTTCGTTTTAGATTAAAAGAAAACACAAAGATCCAAAGACTATAGCCACCATCCAACCATACCAGAATTTAACACAAGCTATTTACCTGGCTTTCATATCCATTGCCACAAGTTCAAGTGCTCCAACTCCTCTTTTCTCAAGTGCCTCTGTAAAACTCAGTTTAATGAAAATGCATGCACAAGATGTTTCTCTGTCTCTTTTCATTTCAATGTCTTACATACACAATATCATATATAAACAATGACAACTCGAAGACAATGGGGAAATACCCATGAATAAGTAATAATATGATATAGAAGAGAAAGGAAAACCTTTCTTCCTGGTAATATAAAGTTGCAGACAGAAAGAAAGAACGTATATTTAATTTGGGATGAAGTATACTGAATTTCAAAAAGAGACGTGCAAACTCATGTCTCAGGAGAAAGACAATGACCCATACAATTAACTAGCGTTAAGTTAAAACGAACTTGAAAACTAATTATACATTACATTGTTTTTTAATACGATGTGAATTTATGCAATTATGTCAAGTAATTTTATTATGTAGCGTTCACACCTACCAAATACAACAATATGACCATTAAACTATACTAGCTCTATCACCCTACGTTATGAGTCTTATGGGAAACAAATGCTTGTTCAAAATTATTACAAACTATAATTACAATATACACTTATTATGCTGTTTTACTTTCATTTTAAGGCTTAACCAATTGTTAAAATCAATCGTTTAAGGCTTTGCTCTTCCTTGGAGCTCTAAAATAACACATTCCGTTTCAATTTAGATAATGTGTTAGAACTTAGAGGTTATTGGACTCATATGGTCAGTCACAAACTAGGAAAACCTTTCTCCATTAGCTTCAATATATGCTTGTTAAAGTTGGCACATAGAGGGGCATGCTGATTTGTTGCCTTTCTAAAGAACTTTGACACAAGTACATCATCTTATTTTAGAATCACTAGATCACCTTGGAATCCTAGAAGCGATTACACAACAGTGATATATCTGTAACAGAATTTGATTGGTTGGATTCATTGCATTATTGCCATGTTTGTGTCCCTCGAGGGTGGGGCAAGCCACAGGATGTGCCATATGTCTTGATATATTCAAAAATGCTTAGCCCCTGGCAATGGATTGTGCATCTTGCCACAGTCCTCTACATGCACCGACATGCAAATAGCACACTTGCTAGGAATGTCCCTAAAACCCAATACCAAAATGATATTTTGAAAAAATTCAACCCATCCATACCTTATCCTAACCTGACTCTAAAACCCTACATATCTTAACCTAGTTGCAGCTTCATACAATCGTAATAGGTATTAATTAATGTCATGGTGTTCACAGTAATAGACATGTGCATGTCATTTCTAAAGCAAAGGGGTTTTTCTGTTGAATATAACAGTTAACAAAAGGTGCGTAACTGTAAAATAAAACAAAACAGATACAGATGAAAACCAAAAGAGATTATAGCAAAGAGAAAACAACTCATCCGAAAGTCCCATACAGAAAGCACAAAATAAGAGCATAAACAGACCTAGAAATGATTGGAACTGAGGAAAACATGTTCCTGGCCCCCAAAGTCCAAGTCGTACCATGTAACCCATGTTGCGTGGCTCTGATGCTCCTGTTGCTGAACAGTAAACTACCCGAGCTTCCGGCAGTTGTACCTGATAGAATTGTATCGGATTTAAGAAATCCTCGAATAGCTTAGATGATTGTCGCTGCTAATAAAGATAAATATATGTATAAATGTAGTCCAGAAAAACTTCAAAATAGTGAATTACTTGCAATCCTCCTCTGCAAAGACAACTGAAATAGTTACATTGAAAGGTATGCCACATAATATGCAAGGTACAGTGAGGTGAGATCAAGTAAACCAAGTACCTGAATTTCAAGTACAGCCTCACCAGTGCGAGTAGCTTGCCCTCCAGACTCAGGAACCAAATTCTTTGCCTTGTGACACTACTTGACAAATGCTTGAACATGTAAGTATTTCAAATTCCAAAACAATCTTAAATATAATCCCATTATGAACCTATTGAAAACAATCAAAAATTAAATATAAAAGATTGAAAAGCCCTTGGATTTTCAGTGGGCTGCTACATTAAAACCATTATATTTCGTTTTAGATCTTCAATTAGAGAGAAAAATAACCTCGTCAAAGACTAGAAGCCCATCATTTTCTGGCCCACACCACTTCACCAGTTGTTGTAGCCGAGAACGTCCTTTTTCTGACGATGCAATGAGGCTACTGTATGTTAAAAATATAACTCCTTCCATTATACCAACAGACTTTGAGTCAAGCTTTGAATATGGCAATTTGTTCAAGGCGTGAACTGCATACAACAGCTAACAAAATCAGATAATTCTCAAATAGATAATAAGTCAATAAACCAAGATATAAAATCCCCATAAACTCCCAAAAGGATAATACAAAACAGAAAATCTAAAGATTTATCATTTGTCTACTGAACGTCCCACGGGTAGGAAGAAACTGTGATATATTATAACCAATTACAATGAGAATCAACAAAATTAACAAAAAATTAAAAACATAATTCAAAAGTTAAGAGCTAAGGACATATTGTGCCTGGACAGAATGCCACAGCCACTGGGAGTTCATTACCAATCATGTACAACACAAACATCTACTTTATGTGATATTAGTTGTATAAATCAACCAATCAACCAACTTATTTCATGAAACCCTTGCTAAGCAGGCTATCCCGCAAAATAGATAATTTTGAGAATAAAACGAGATATATAGCATGGATCAGGAATAGAATGTGTTACCCTCATTTTGCATGAGGCTTATACTAGTGAATTTATCCACTACCCTTGTGACTTTCATCACAAAGAGCTTTGGATGCCTAGGATTTTCACATGGCTCCTTGGATTGTCGATGACATGTATGATAATGTGCCAGATACCTTGATGGTGTATTGCTTGATATACCTGCTCTTTGTTGCTTTTTGCAGCATCGGAAAGTGATCTAAGTCTCAATTTTGGTGAGGAGGCTTAGACACCAGTATTCCAAAGAACCCAGAAATTGTTTGTGGAAATTTCACTCGGTTCATGTTTTATTAAAATAATTAATTATTTTAATGGAGACCTTAGGTCTAAACTTAGGGAAATTAAATAATTAATGGGTATTAATAAAACAGAGTGTGAACCTTCTAGAGAACAAAGATTAATTCAAGTTTTAATCTTAGCCATTGATTAAACTTCTCATCTGGGCCGTTGATTCTTCAATGAGAAGATTAGAAAAGAAGGCTTGAGGGTCATTTGGAAAGTAAGCCGGGCATACACTCAGTAACCAGAAGGAAGTCGATTATGAAGGAATAGAATTCGATTTCAGAGGGAGAGTTGCAGGGCAGAGGAAGCATAGGGCATCAGCAATGACGGGGCTCCAGGGAAGAAGCACGCAAAAGGCCGTAGAGGGCAGCACAGAACAGTAGCACAGAGAGCTCACGCAGGGTGATGCAATCTCACGCAAGCTACGCGCAGAGAGACACGCAGAGGTGACGCAGAGATGAGCAGTGAGTCTCCTGAATGTCGGAAATTCTCCAGAGGGTTGATGAGAATTTATCTCAGGTGTTTTCTCATGAAATTTCTCAGATAGTCTACCAGTCTTTCCTTGTAAAGAATTTACTGCTGAAGATTAATATATAAACCCTCAGTTGCTACATCGGTTTTCCCACATTGGGTTTTTCCGGGGACAATTGTCCAAAAATAATTGTGTCAATGCGATTGATTCTTCTGCTTGTATTTTTACTATTCTATTCTCTACATATACTTGAGTATTTACTGCAGCAGTGTTTATTTCAAAATTTACTGGAAAAAATTTGTAAATAACTTATCATGAAAATAAGTAGGAGAAATAAATCTATCACTGCAGTAGAATTTCAGGATTGAAATTTTCACATGGTATCAGAGCTGAATTTGAGTAACAGGAGTGGAGATCCTACGATGGAACGAAGACCAAAAGTTGCTGCAGCAGTAACTCGGAAGGGTTCACACAGTTCTCCAGAGAAAAGGGTAAGCATGAAAGAACAGATGGATCACGACATCTTGGTATTGGCATCCAGACTGAAAGAAGAATTTGCTTGTGTATCAAGCTCTGCTTCTCCTAAGGTCTGGTATATTGACAGTGGAGCTTTTGAACATATGACGGGAGTACGAGAATGTTTCTCAAGCTACCGAGAAGAGAAAAAAGAACTTTCAAATCACCATGGGCAATAAGGTGCAGTGTACCCCTGTTGGAAGAGGTACCGTAGTATTTCAAACCGAAGTTGGCAATAAGCTTCGAGCCACCAATGTGTTGCATGTGCCTGGTTTGGGGATGAACTTACACTCGGTGTCTCAACTTCAAAACAAGGGCTATGACGTTTACTTAATTGGAAAAAGAGTATACGTCAAACACCCAAGCTGGAGGAAGAAGGCACAAATCGGAGTTAGGAGCAATAAACTATATAAGTTACAGCTCGAATCCCCAATGGCGCTGATAGGCAGCAACGATGAGAAGGATTTGAATGAACTATGGCACAAGAAAATGGGGCACTTACACCATGGGGATTTGAGAATCCTCAAGAAAACTGTCACAGGAGTTCCAAATCTGAGCACCAAGCGAGATGACGTCTGCAAAGGGTGCGTATTGGGGATATATGCCAAGGCAGCCTATCCCAGAAGGAGAAATAGGGCTAAGAGTATGTTGGAATTAATACACTTAGACATCTGCGGACCAATGTCCACTAGAGCTCTTAGTGGTGTCGAATATTTCGTCACCTTTATTGATGACCATTCTAGGAAAACTTGGACCTACTTTCTGAAGACCAAGGACGAAGTCTTTGATAGATTCAAGGAGTTTAAGGCTCTGGTTGAGAATCTGACAAGAAAGCGCATAAAGATACTGCGATCAGACGATGGTGGAGAATACATTGATAAAGACTTCACAGAGTTCTGCGCAAGGGAAGGCATAAGAAGAGAGTGGACCGCTCCGTATAATTCGGAGCATAATGGAATCACAGAAAGGAAGTATAGAACTATTATCGAGGTTGCAAGGGCAATGTTGTATGATCAAGACATGCCCAAATTTCTATGGGCTGAAGCTTGTAATACAGCTGTATATGTTCAGAACAGGATTCCTCACAATGCATTGGGTAAGATCATTCCAGAAAGTGTCTTCACCGACAGGAAGCCAGAGGTAAGCCACTTCAGGATCTTTGGCGGTGTGGCATACTATCATGTACCCGAAGAGAAGAGTAAGAAATTAAATAAGACTGCGGAAAAGGGATATATGGTGGGATATAGCGAGAATGTGAAGGCTTACCGAATCTACATTCTTGAGAGCAGGAAGATTGTAGTACGGTGAGATGTAAAGTTCATGGAGGAAAGAGCTTTTAGAAAATCCCGAGAGATGCCTTCCACACAAAGTCTGAGGAGGATCCACTGGTCAAGCAACAACAACCAACAGAGGCTAGCACAAGTGCTTCTCCAAGGCACAAGGGTCCAAGGGATTCATCTTCCGAAGATTTGCAGGAGGGGGAAGCAGGTAGATCCACCCACTACCAGTGGTAGAACAAGCAGGGAATTACGACAAATATTGAGGGACTCAGAGGTGTTTGTTGGAGCCCCCAGAAATGAGAAGAGACAGTGCAGGCAACCAGACAACTACCAAGTCTTGGTAGCACAAGTTTGGGAGCCCTCTAGTTTTCAGGAGGCAGCTCAGCATCAGGTGTGGGTAAGATGCAATGGTGGAAGAGTATAGTTCCATCATGACAAATGATGTCTGGGAAGTGGTTCCTAGGCCTCAGGATAGATCAGTTGTAGGTTCGAGATGGATTTACAAGATCAAATATGCTACAGATGGTAGCGTAGAAAAACTTAAAGCCAGGTTTGTGGCAAAGGGGTATGCTCAGAAGGAAGGGATAGACTATGAAGAGACCTTCGCCCCAATAGCCAGATATACTTCTATTAGATCCGTGATATCCCTTGTTGCGCAGATGGGATGGGAAATTAACCAGATGGACGTCAAGACTGCATTCTTGAATGGGGTGATAGAAAAAGAAGTATATATCGAACAACCAGAGGGCTTTGAGACACATGAACAGAAGACTCATGTGTGTAGGCTTAAGAAAGCCTTGTATGGACTTAAGCAAGCCCCTAGAGCTTGGTATGGTCAAATTGATGGCTACATGCAGAAAATGGGATTTGTCAAGAGTGGCGCAGATCCCAATCTCTACTATCTGAGAGTAGGGGATGAGCCTCTGATACTGGTGTTGTACATAGATGATCTTTTCCTAACAGGATCATTTAGGCTCATCAAGGACTGCACAGAGAATTTAGTTACAGAATTCGACATGAAGGATCTGGGGCTGATGCATTATTTTATGGGGTTGGAAGTTTGGCAACAGAAGGGTGAGATCTTCCTTGGTCAAGGGAGATATGTTACAAAAATCTTGAATAGGTTCAAGATGGAGGACTGTAGACCCATGGCTACACCAATGATCACCAACTGGAAGAAGATTGATACTTCCGAAGATGATGAGGCTGATCCTACCTTGTATAGGCAGCTCACAGGGTCCTTGATGTATCTGGTCAACACTAGGTCAGACATATGTTATGATGTCAACACCCTCAGTCAGTTCAAGGTGGAACCAAGAAGGGCACATTGGGCAGCAGCCAACCATGTTCTCAGATATCTGCACGGAATAGTCGAGTTTGGATTGAGATACGCCCGAGGCAATGACATCAAATTGAGTGGGTTCACAGATGCAGATTCAGCTGGAAGCCCAGTAGATCGAAAAAGTACCAATGGGTATTGTTTCAATATTGGATCAAGAATGACTTCCTGGTGCAGCAGGAAACAGAAATCTGTGGTTATGGGCTCAGCTAAGGCAGAATATATGGCTGCAAGCACTGCTTCGTGCGAGACCATATGGCCTAAGAAGTTGCTTGTGAATCTACTCAAAGAAAAGATGGAAGCGGCCAACATTCTATGTGATAATCAGAGTTGCATCAAGCTCTCTGAAAATCCTGTGTTTCATGATCGGTCGAAGCACATTGACATCAAGTGTCATTTCATTAGACACTGTGTCCAGCGGGGGGTTGTACAGTTGCAGTACACTCCAACATGAGATCAGGTGGCAGACATCCTCACTAAAGCACTGGGAAAGACAAAGTTTGTCTACTTCAGAGAGAAGATGGCGATGATCAAGAATCCATTTCAATAGCATTAATGGACAGATGCAGAATTGAGAGGAAGCTACAGTACAAATGAGGCAGTGACAGTGACAGTGTCATGGACAGCAGTACAGAAGGCAGCAGCGCAACAGATGAGGGGCAGCAGCAACCAAGAATCAGCAGCGCAGAGGATGCTTCAAGGTCAGAGCAGTATGCAATAGGCAAATTGCTAAAACACTTTCCTCGCTAAGAGGGAGTGTTGATTTTTGTAGCATCGGAAAGTGATCTAAGTCTCAAATTTGGTGAGGAGGCTTAGATTCCAGTATTCCAAAGAACGTAGAAACCATTTGTGGAAATTTCACTTGGTCCATGTTTTATTAAAATAATTAATTATTTTAATGGAGACCCTAAATCTAAACTTAGGGAAATTAAATAATTAATGGGTATTAATAAAACAGAGTGAATCTTCTAGAGAATGAATATCAAGTCAAGTTTTAATCTTACCCATTGATTAAACTTCTAATCTGGATCGTTGATTCTTCAATGAGAAGATTATCAAAGAGGGCTTGAGGGTCATTTGGAAAGTAAGACAGGTATACACTCAGTAACCCGAAGAAAGTCTATTATGAAGGAATAGAATTCGATTTCAGAGGGAGTTGCAGGGCAAAGAAAGCAGAGGGCATCAGTAGTGACAGGGCCCGAGGGAAGGACGCAAAAGGTCGGAGAGGGCAACATAGAGCAACAGCGCAGAGAGCTCACGTAGGGTGACGCAACCTCACGCACGCTCAACGCAAAGAGCTCATGTAGGGTGACACAACCTCGCGTACGCTCTGCGCAGAGAGACACGCAAAGGTGACATAGAGAGGAGCAATGAGTCTCCCGAGTGTCGAAATTCTCCAGAGGGTTGATGAGAATTTATCTCAGGTGTTTTCACATGAAGTTTCTCTGATAGTGTGCCAGTCTTTCCTTGTAAATAATTTACTGCTAAAGATTAATATATAAACCCTCATCTGCTACACCGATTTTCCCACATTGGGTTTTTTCGAGGACAATTGTCCATAAATAATTGTGTCGATGTGATTGATTCTTGTGCTTGTATTTTTACTGTTCTATTCTCTACATATACTTGAGTGATTACTACAGTAGTGTTTATTTCAAAATTTATTGGAAGAATTCTGTAAAACTTATCGTGAAAATAAGTAGGAGAAATAAATCTATCACTGCAGTAGAATTTCAGGATTGAAATTTTCACACTCTTCACAGAAATAGCATTACAGTTGATCATGTGTGTTGGAGAATGTAACTAAGTTCAGTCTTCATAATTGTATCAAAATGTATTTTATGTAGAAAGCAAAAAAAAGAAAAGGAAAATTTTATATTCAAGAATGAGTTTCATGCTCAAGAAATTATTATTTTATTAGTTAAGCATGTTCTTCATGCTTCTAGGATTTGATGAATGAAAGAGTCAAAGTCCTATTTGGACCTATTGTAAAGAAAAAGGAAAACGAATTTTGTAATATGTATTTTGGATAAAATTCCCTCTAGAAGTCAAGTCTGCCTACCTGTCAAGTCGGCCCTGCCACAAAAGACATGATTATTCACACTCTCTAGACAAGTATAAATATAAGAAAGTAGGAGCTCATTTTGGACACACAATTTGGAGCATCTGATCTGAAATATCGCAGAGAAAGAGGAGGGCCGAAATCTGAAATAGAAGGAGGAGCTTACTTGAAGTCTGATTTTTGAAAGTTCTGCCTTGATGTATATCTTGTTGAAGATATGATGTTGCATATGTTGTTGGTCTCTCATTAATGGATTTGCAAAACAGGACGGTTTGACTCGGCTTCTAGAGGGTTCAAGGGTCTTGGATATCTCATTTAATCTGATTCTATAAGAAGAGAATTTTCTAATATTTCTCCTTGAAGGGGTTTTGCCCTGGCTTGGAGCATATATCTTGTGTTCTTTGTGTTCTTGTGATCTTCATGTTTTTACGTTTGGTAATTGTTTGATGAAAGAAGAAAAACATAATAAAATAAGCCAATAAATTCACAAGTAATCATCAACAAAGGAGAGATTACTTTAATTTTGTAGCCTACCTATTTCTTCAACAAAGTGATGTTCTATTCTCCACTCGTTGATAGATGGATGGACATGAGGATGTATGGATCTCTCGGTGGGACGCCCTAGCACTTTTGGGCTAAGTAGACATGGGATTGCCATCTCCATTTGATTGACTTCATCATGATATAGAGTGTTTGGCATACACTCACCTTTTTGCATGCGCTTTGTCACTTGGATGGATGGATAACGCCACAATTAGGGCTCTTTTTCTCCAACAACCTAGCTTTTATGGATGATATTCATATGTAGATGGATTGCTCGTAACATAACATGGTATTACTTTGAGCATTCACTTACTTGGGCCCACATCTGGAGGCATTTGCACAATAATTACCATTTCATGCATTATTTGATCAAGTCATCCTTGTCCTTGATGAGTTGGTTAGGCTTTTGGAAACTTGGCATATGGCTTCATGGCATATTTGACTTTCTCTTCCTTGCATCTACCACCTTACCTGTGGCCTTCATGGCATATTTGACTTTCTCTTCCTTACATCTACCACCTTACCCATGAGTCATAGCCTCATGCATTATTGGTCCACATGTATGTAATGTACCTATTTTCAGTTTCCTCTATAGTATAGCCAGGATGGATTTCTAGTTATGTGATGGCAAAGCCACAGGAGCAAGAATACATCATCAGGGGTTTCGAAGGGGTTTTGAGGGATTTTATGGGATCTAACGACATTCGCTTGGCATATCCTATCATCCACATAGCTTGCTTTTATTTCTGTTACATTCTAATAATTCCTATAAAACGAGGTTATTATCGAGCCTAATTTAATTAAATAGGCTTAAGGTGGCATTGCACGAGGAATATTTGATGGAACACCTAAGTGTAATAGCTCGTTGGAACCAGAATGAGAAGATCTACAAAATGGGATGATGAGATGTGACTTCCAGCGGCCGAAGAAAGTATGGTGAGTGATTTACCATTTTCCCGAATTCAAAGTGACTTTAATTAGTCACTTAAAATGATTAATTTAAGGAAAATGGCCAAAAGCGACTTAAGTGAAATTAAAAGTCACTTAGATGGAGTTAAGGGAGATCTTCTAGAACAATATTAAAAAAATCAAAATAAAATACTTCTACAAAATTGGAGATCTATCTATCGAGTCTTTAAAAGGAGGAAGAGATCATTTGGGACATCTTGGTTTTGTTAGTTACTGTTATAGAGAGGTTTGGAAAACGGAGTTCCCAACTTCGACAAGTCCCAGGACGAAAACCCTTTGGTTTCCATTATGTGTGTTGAATGAAACCCCAGCACTCCTTAAGGAGACCTCATCTAGAAGTTTCACAAAGCTTCAGCGATATTGGAGTGAGGATCATTCAAACCCTCAACTGGTGCTTCATCTTTTCTTTCTCTATCTCAGCTACTTCTATTATACTAGCTTAAATCATATAATAAAGTTGAGTTTTCAGTTTTTGTTCCGTTTTCTCTAAATTTGCAGTGTTTATCATGCCCATTGTTTCTGCAATTTTGTGGAAATTGTCATGGTTGTAAATTTTCAAAATTAAAGGAATAAAAAATTAACGAAACATTTTATACTATTCCAGAATCGTTAGAAATTTCTCTATTTGGGATATTACAACGTATTGTCTTGGGGAATTATTTTGCACACATATTGACACATATCATTGGATTAAAGGGGGTATATCCTTTCTTTATGGAGCTAGTTGAGTCTTACTGACATTCCAAATATTGATGTCTTGTATCATGGATCCACTTGCTTGATTTGAGGATGACAACCACTATTAGAGGGTTTTACTCGATCATTGCACTCTTTGCCATGCATTCATGAGAACATCCCATATTGGGGAATAGCTTTAGGAGTAGTTGTTTTTGACAAAGTACCTATATTTCCACCATATCAATAATATGAGAGGACAATTGGTTGTGATATTTCCAAATTGTGGTCACAATAGAAATTCCCACAAAAAATGACACACTTATGGTGCTTTTAAAATCTTATGCAAAAAAATTATTGCCACAATTTGACCAATCATTTAAGAAACACCCCACATTTTTGCTGGAACATTTTCGTTATCTAGGGAGAGCATTATTCATATAATCCCATGGTGAAGAGCACCCTAGCTCTTCAAGCCACATGGCCTATTTCTTATGCATAATTTGTTAAGGACATTTAACTTTCGAGAGCTACACATCCACCTTGGATAAGATCTAGACTCCCTTCTATTGGATATTCATCCTACAGTAAAACAAGGGAAGTAGTCACTAAGGTGATAGTGATGACTCTCACATCATTGCTCATCGCCCACATCACATAGTAATGCTTTACACTAGGGTGCTAGATTTTGTTGCAACAATCCACATGGTGCTTAATCTCTTAACTAAATTGTTGTTAGTACATGAGATGGTTCACTATTTCTCTCAAAATTTGGAGTGCTCTAAATATACATTGGAAAGCTAATTTCTCACGGTTATAAACAATATGAATGCAATTTTATTACAATAAAAATTGCACCTCGAATGTTGACATATTTCCATAATTATCTAAGTTTTGTGAATACATGGGATTGCTCACTATTTACTTGTTATAATCTCACAATTTGGAATGTTTTAAATACATCACTGGATCATTGTTTTAATGGTTACAAATTGTTCAAGAAAACATATACTTGACATGCTCTAAATGGTGATAAGTCTTCCAATCATTGGTTGGTACTTTGAATGTTGTAAGTGATATCCACTATATAACTCTACTCTCCTAATAGTCATGTATTGTGAAAATTTCTGAATCTTCTAAACAAAAATCCTACTGCAGTAAATCTAATTTACTTCTCCTACTTGTTTGATTTAACTTAGCAAGTTATTTTTTGAATAATTCATGAAAGCATCAAAGTAAATACACTGCAGCCTACACAATTATATAGATCAAGTACTGAAGAACAAGCAAGAACAAGCAATCATGCAGACAAAGGACACAAATTTTTCGGACAAATGACCTCGGAAAAACCCAATGCGAGAAAACTGGTGCAACAACTCTTGAGGGTTTTATTATTAAGCAGATTTCTGAATACAAACTAGGGTTCCTAAATGTGTCTCACCCAATAGAGAAAATCCTCGACAAAAGCACCTCTATCTGAAGACAAATGTTATGGCAGAACCAGCAACCGGATGAAGAAACCCCACAGGTGACTGCGCAGTCTCCAAGTGTTGCTAAGCGATAGCTACAGCAAGTTGGACTGCGTCACCTCTCCTAGAGGTTGTGTCACCCTTTCCTTGAGCCTTCTTGGCAATGAAATCAAAACGTTGGATAGCTGCCTGATCTACCTCATAGAAACCCCAGTGCAGCTCTCTGAGTGACTGCGTTACCCCACCTGGGCCTGTGTTGCCTCTCTGGTGCCGATCTGCCTCTCTGTTATTGTATTCTCGACCTTGGATAAAAATCTTGCTTCCAAGCTGCTCCTCACTGCACAGCAAGCTCACTCTGAAATTCTCAACAAACCGCGCCCTAGAATTTTGACTTAGCTCAAGTGTTGCTCACTGTGTGTGTTCTCCAATTGACCCCAAGCCTTCCTTTAATACTTTTCCAGTTGACGAATCAACAGTCATGATCTAATCTCTAATAGACGGATAAGATTAGAAAAGACTTGATCCTCGTCACTTAGAACATTCTCACCCACATGTCTTAATTAATTCACTTTAATAATTAATTATTTGACTAACTTAAGCTCTGGGTGGAATTTCTCTAAACGATTTCTAGGTCTTCGAGATCTCATGTGTTCTAGCCACTACACAAAGTTTCGGAGCTAGAGCACATTCGATGCTACCCAAAAATCAACACTCCTTAGCGAGGAATGTGCTCTAGCAACACCTCCAGATGAGAAAGTTGTATGCTCCATCCAACCTGTCTTGATCCCTCAGTCCATGTGTGGCCATCTCTGCTCAACTGAAAGATGTTGAATTGGTTCACTTCTCCCTCTTCTGCTCCTGCCCCAGCAAAACTCGAATCTGAGTTTCTCGGCGCTAGAAACTCTCTAAGGAACCCGCTCCCTCTGGAAAAATGATTTACCTCCCAGAAATCCTCCGGAAACTGATGTCGAATTAGTCCTCTCCGATCACTCTTTGTTGTTGATCAGCACTGGATCTGGATTTCTCGGCAAGAAGTCCACTAAGGAATTGCTTCCCTCTACTTTGCCACGCCCTGCTAGACATTGTTCTGCACCAACAGAAACAATGCCCCACCAGCAACTACTGAAGAAAAAAATGATCTGCACTTCCAGCCACAGCAACTGGAAAGGCAGAGTCTCGAAACACCTAAGTTGGCCCAGCAAACACAACATTGCCAGTGTTACAACTAGAGGGTCACCCCTCCTAGCTGACGCAGGCTCTGTGTGAGCCCCACAGGTGACTATGTCACCCTTCCTTGCCTTCCTCTGGATCTGCACCGTCTCTCGAGACAGCTACCGTCCTGCAGCAAATTTTCTTCGGTCTTCTGTTGATGGCTTCAACTCTTCCTGATCTGCAAATGTTCTAAAGACCATGTGAAAATTTCTTAATCTTCTAAACAGAAATCCTACTACAGTAAATCTAATTTACTTCTCCCACTTGTTTGATTTAACTTAACAAGTTATTTTTTGAATAATTCATGAAAACATCAAAGTAAATACACTGCAGCCTACACAATTATACAAATCAAGTACTGAAGAATAAGCAATCATGCAGAAAAAGCACACAAATTTTTCAGACAAATGACCCCGGAAAAACCTAATGCGAGAAAACCGGTGGACAAGCTCTTGAGGGTTTAACTATTAAGTAGATTTTTTAATACAAACTAGGGTGCCTAAATGTGGCTCACCCAACAGAGAAAATCCTTGGCAGAAGCAAGGTTACTTGGGGGCGGGAGCGAAAACGGGGGGTGGGAGCGGGAGTGCCATTTTCAGAAGCTCCCGGTCCGAGAGCGAAAACGGGGAGTGGGAGCGAGAGTGCCATTTTCAGAAGCTCCTGGTCCGAGAGCGTTTCAAGGAGCGCTTTTTTATAATATATATATATATATATATATATATATATATATTGATGCATATATGTCAAGAAAAGCATGTAGAAGGATGAATTAAACATACAAACATAGATTGAACAACAGGTATCTTTATCATTACCTCTGTATCTGTATAGGGATCTTTGTCATTAATATCACCCTCTAAGAATTCGCTTTGGGAGCAGGTTCGAGGGAGCACGCTCCGGGAGCGGGTTCGATAGGGGGGAGTTGCCCCCCCGCAACCTTGGGCAGAAGCACTTCTATCCGGAGATAGATATTATGGTGGATCCACCAACAGGATGAAGGAACCCCACAGGTGACTACGCAGTCTTCGAGTGTTGTAGAGCAATGGCTACAGCAAGTTGGACTGTGTCACCTCTCCTAGTGGTTGCGTCACCTTTTCCTTGAGCCTTCCTGGCTCTGAAATCAAAGCGCTGGATAGTTGCCCGATCAGCCCCACAGAACCCCAAGCGCAGCTCTCTGAGTGACTGCGTCACCCTCTCTGGCTTTGCGTCCCTCTGTGTGAGCCCTGCTAGGCCTGTGTCACCCCGCCTGGGCCTGCCCTGCCTCTCTGTTGCTCACTGTGTGCGTTCTCCAACTGAGCCCAAGCCTTCCTTTAATATTTTTCTAGTTGACGAATCAACGACCGTGATCTAATCTCTAATAGACGGCTAAGATTAGAAAAGACTTGATCCTCGTCACTTAGAACATTCTCACCCGCATGTTTAAATTAATTCACTTTAATTATTTAATTTCCATAAGTTTAGAGTTAGGGTCCCCATTAAAATAGTTAATTATTTGAATAACTTAAGCTCTGGGTCGAATTTCTCCAAACGATTTTTGGGTCTTGGAGATCTCATGTGTTCTAGGCTCTAGCCCCTCCACAAAGTTTTAGAGCTAGAGCACATCTGATGCTACCAAAATATCAACATGTATAACAGTAAAAAGCTTGGTGGTTTCACGGTCTGACACTGCACTTAACAAACTCATTGCAAATAATTCATCTTGATGTCCTAAATCAAAGTTGCTATTATGCACTTAAATGTTACATATTTAATGTGGATGACATCTTGACACTGACAAAAAACCTTAATTTCCAATGCTTACGGACATGGTGAACGAATGATATAATGCTTTACTCTTATGGTCACTATTACTGCAAAATCTAGTACCCCAATGCAAAGCCTCACCTTAGTGGCTATTGCCCTATCATTCCATGATGGATTATCCTCATAAGGGAGGCTCCCCCGATAGATACTGAAGGTTAACCCAATAATTCCCAAGCTAAATACCCTCTAATGACTCTATCAATAGATACCCCAGAATAATATTCAATAAGGTATGGCTCCAATTGAAATGAGGTAATGACTTTGAAGAGCCTATAACTAAGACTAAACAACTAAGATAAGTATTGGATATGCTCAAATATATTCCAAACACAACCTGTTGAAGCTTGTGGTAGCTTGGGAAGGTCTTCTGCTTAGGCTTGGTGTCTTAGCATGTGGAAGACGATTTATTGCCTCTTTAGGTGCTTGCTTGGTGGAGTAACTAATTTATGTCTTCTTTCCTAAGTCTAACTGTAAGGCATAAATTTTACCAACAACATGGCAATCAAAATAATTAACCTAAATTTACCAATTTAATTGCAGACACATACCTAGATATCCCGTTTGAAGTCGATTTTGGACTAATGTTGTTCCCAATCTGCTCCTGCTACCAAACCAACTAATTTCTTCTAGCCTATCTGGGATCAACCTATCTGGTTCCCAGATCTAAAAGACTTTGAAATTGAGGTCTTCTGGCCCCTGTGCCCAAAACCCCAAGAACAGTGCTCAAATCTCGATTTCTCAGTTAATTCCACCTTCAGAATCCCCTCTTTCACTATGGCTCTTCCTCTATTTCATTCCCTATCTGTTTCACCAGAAAATTTCCCTTTCGTGCTCCCTTGTCTAAGATTTAGAATCTTCCTCCTTTCCAAAATTCCTCCCATTGGCAAACCTTATATTAGTGAGTTTTCTTCGTTGCCTTGTAACCTTTCCCTCACTGCCTCTCCACTAAGAATTCATTTTTAATCCTTCAGTTGCCTCCACCAAACAACATGATGAGTGGTCTTAAGTTTTAACAGCTCCAGGTGGTCATCTGCCCTTTGGTTGTTCAAAAACCTCATAACCCTTAATTTTTTACCTTTGTTTGTTTGACTATTTATGACCATTAATTGATTGATTGATTGATTGAGTTGGTCCATGGAACTATCAATGCGTTGTTTCTTTTTATATAACATATTTATTTAATTAATGCCTTTACAACCAGGCTTGAAAAATAAGTTTCGTAAAAACGATTTATTTAATTAATGCCTTTACAGTTAGGTTTGAAAAATAAGTTTAGTAAAAATGATTTATTTAATTACTGCTTTTATCATTATGTTTGAAAATTAAGTTTAGTAAATGCATATTAGTTAGTATATAAATAACTTATTTAATTAAGAATTTTATAATCAGATTCAAAAATTAGGCTTGATATTTTAATTATAATTTTGTATCATCTCATTTACTTATGCTTAAATATTCTTCATAACTAATTAGTATATATACTAGTGCAGTGCATGTGATGCATGCATTGTTGAGATTTTGGGTAGCATTGGATGTGATCTAGCTCCGAAACTTTGTGGAGGGGCTAGAACACATGAGATCTCCAAGACCCAAAAATCGTTTGGATAAATTCCACGCTGTGTGAAAGTTATTCAATAAATTAATTATTTTAATGGAGACCCTAAGTCTAACTTAGAGAAATTAAATAATTGAGGAGAATCAATTTAGTGAGAATGTTCTAAGTAACATGGATCATGTCTTTTCTAATCTTAGCCATTGATTAGAGATTAGATCACGGTCGTTGATTTCTCAACTAGAAAAGTGTTAAAGGAAAGTTTGGGGTGAGTTGGAGAGCACACACAGAGCGGTAGCACTTGAGCTAAGTCGAAATTCTGGGGCGCAGTTTGCTGAGATTTTTCGAGTGAGCTTCCAGTGCTTGTGAGGAGTAGATCGGCGAGGGATTATTCTGATCTGAGGCCGAGAATACAAAGGCAGAGAGCCAGATCCGTACCGAGCAGCGCAAAGACCAACAGGAGGAATGCAACCCAGTCAGGCTCATGCAGAGGCTGACGCAGGGCCTTCAGGGTGACGCAGAGGCAGCGCTAAGCCCAAATGGGTGACGCGGGGGCAGCCTCTGCTGCGCAGTGGCCAGTTGGTTAGGAGAAGTTGCGTAGACGCTGGAGGAGCAGCGTTGGGGTTCCAGTGGGCCAGAAAGGGCTCATATCCAGTATTTTCAAAGCAGTGCTTCCTCAGTTGAATCAGCCATATTTTCTGTCTCCAAGTGATAGGTTGTCTGCCGTGAATTCTCTGTTGGGAAAACCATTACTAGTGCCCTTGATTGTATTTAGATATTATGCTTAATAAACAAACCCTCTAAGATTTGTTGCACCAGTTTTCCCGCATTGGGTTTTTCCAGGGACATTGTCCAAAAAATACTGTGTCCTTTGTCATGTGTGTGTTATGCTTCAGTAAATGATCTGTATTTATGTGTAGGCTGCAGTTGTGTTTACTTTTATATTTTACTGAATATTTCATAAAAATAACTTGTTAATTAAATCAAACAAGTAGGAGAAGTAAATCAAAATACTGTAGTAGGGTTTCTATATTCTGAAATTTTCACATGCATATGTAGCTATCATATGCATGGTAATATTCCTAAGTTGCCTGCAATTCGAGATGGGTCATTACATATACCCCTCTTTCAGAAAACTTCGTCCCGAAATTAAGGGTTATATAGTATATCAATAGCTACTTTAGCAATTAGAGTAATCATGTAAGGATTGTGTTCCCTAATTGAATTCATTTTTATAATGGGGGACACATTAAAATTTGTCTTTAGAACATTTATTAGTTTAAAACTTAGTAGTCATGCCCTGCCCCGACAGAGTTTCTAAGCTATCCTTCCTAATCTCTTCTGCTCCCATCCTATCTGCCCTCTACTAGAATATGCCATGGCATCAACTACACTAACCTAACCATTCATAAAACTCCAAGGGTGGAAGTGTCAACTACATCTACCTAACTTCCCCATTAGGCATCTGGAAGTCATCATCACACATCTAGGGGAGTGTGTCTCCCACAGGCCTCCCATGACTCCAGGTTTTGCAGGATAAACAGTGGGAAACACCTCCACCCCGCCTAGTAAGACCAGGGTCAACAGCCTATCATGGAACCTCATCGAGCTTCAATTGTTCTTGGGGTTTTGTCACCACATGGTTAGTTTGGTAATGATGTTATCTGCAATGTAAACAATTGTCCACAGATTATAACATATGCATCAATATATTAAAAACCAATTGTATTCAGATAACAGTTTCCTTGCATTCTTACTGTGATGTTATCAATGATATTGATCTTTGAGTTCATATAACATATTTGGCTATGTCTAGCCAATATACTTGCAGACTAGCTTTCAAGTTAAGTAATTAAGTGTATTCCTCCTTTTATTTCCATCTTACCAATCATAAGAAATATATAATCACACATGTTGATACGTAAACCACCTAATTGCAGACATCTTAATCATATTTCATATTGGTGTCCATGTACCAGCAATGTTAAGCATATGTGATAAACATAATAATTCGAAATATCCTTCTTATGTGTAACCTTCTTGCCAGAGCAGAGATACCTCCAAAATGATATATGCTTCTTTAAAAAAACGTTGTCAGTTAAGATGCATGGTCTTTGTGTCCTCCCAGGTGGCATACCTAGGACTATACTTGTCCCATTGGACCTTCACTTGGTCCACCATGTGGTTCTTTAGCTGTCGAACCCTATGATCCAGCATACATAATGATTTGACTGAAACAGTTCCCTCATCTGATACTGGTGATTCCTTCCATTGAAAGTTATGAGATTTGTCAGCTATGTAATGTCTTAGTACAGATAAATGGAAAACATTATGAATTTTATGCAAGTTGGGTGGCAATGCAAGACGATAGGCGATAGGTCCAACTCTTTCCAGAATTTTAAATGGCTAAGTGATCCAGGGCGACAACTTTGTTCCCTTTCCAAACCGGACGATGCTTTTGTTTGGTCTGACGCGGATAAAAACATGATCCCCTACTTCATAATTCTTATATGTCCTGTGAGCATCAACATAGTTTTTATGTTTATCTTGTGCTTCTTTTAATCGTTCCCTAAATTGTTTTACCCATTCCTCCATCTCTTGAATTAGTCTCAAATTTTGTGGAGAGGCTTAGACACATGTATTCTAAATAACCCAGAAAGCGTTTGGTGAAATTTCAATCAGATTGTATTCTATAGAAATAATTAATTATTTTTAAAGGGACTCTTAAGTCAAAACTTAGGAAAATAAAATAATTAAAGTGTATTAATAGAATATGAGTGAGAATGATCTAAATAAACGGATCAAGTCAAAAGTTA
This sequence comes from Pinus albicaulis, assembly GCA_034641835.2. Taxonomy (NCBI): domain Eukaryota; kingdom Viridiplantae; phylum Streptophyta; class Pinopsida; order Pinales; family Pinaceae; genus Pinus; species Pinus albicaulis. Next base: position 585,886,976 of record CM076583.1, on the reverse strand, counting down.
ATCTTAGTCGTTGATTAGAGATCTAATCTGGATCGTTGAATCCTCAATGAGAAGATTATAAGGACTTGAAGGATCATTTGGAAACACATTCATGGAGACACAAAGGATCTAGAGATTGAATTTTTCTGATAGAGCAAGTGCTCGAACGAAAATCAAATCTAAGTGATCCTTGATTGCAGTGAGGGGCAGTATTTCGGATGGAAGGTTTCTTGAACCGGAGAGTACATAACAACAGAGACAGAGAGAGCCACAGCTTCAGCACAGAGCCAATGACGCAGTGCCTACGCAATCACTATGCAAAGCAACAGGGAAAGACATTTTCCTGTTGAGGAGACAGAGCAGAGCCAGTGTCAAACCCTGGATAGATTTTCCTAAGGCTCAGTTTCCAGCCAGCAGTAAGACTAGCGCATAGGCAGAAGGGCAACTGAGTTGTGACGCAGTCACCATGCAAAGTGACGCGATCACTGAATAGAGAATAGTATTAAAAACTAGTCGGTTTGAACCGGTAACCAGTCAAACCGGTCCGTCGGATGACCAGTTGGGCCAAACCGGACAAAAAACCGAGTTCAAGGAGGCATTTCGCCCGAAAATCCAGTCTGACCAGTGCTAACCGACCAATTAAGGGCGGAACCGGCCGGTTTAGGGATAAACTGGTCGGTTCCATCCTTAACTAGTCGGTTAGCTGCCAAGCCGCAAAAGGGACCCACACACGGCATTTTGAGCAGTTTAGGGTTGTTTTGGAGGGAAGAGGAGGGTTGTTTCCCTCCAAAAACACCCTCCCCGATCCTTTATAACAAGGGCAGCCTCTCATTTGTCTCACACATCTCATTTGGAGCTTTTATGAGTTTGATTGAGAGCTTGAAGAGTGTTGAGTTTTTGTTGGAGCAGTGATCTTGGAGGCTTGGAGTTGGAGTTGGAGTGATTTTGGAGATAGTTTGGAGTTGTCAGTAGAGTTGGCATCTTCAAGAGGAGGCTAAGGAAGCTTGTTTGCATTTCCAGGTAAGGATTTTCACTTGAAAAATCACTCATTTCACTGTTGTCCATGTATTAATTTTTTTTATGTGTTCAACTATGTTGTTGCTATCAAATCTCTAGTCCTATGCTATCAAATTTTCTAGGCTACAATGTACTCTCTTTTTTTCCTAAATTTAGCTTTGGTTTTCCATTTATCTTAGCTGCAATTTTTTTAAATGGCAGATTTCTTTGCAAATTTTAATTATTTCAAGTCAACATGGCTCCAAAAGTCAAAGACAACGCATGGGCCCATTGTGATGTGATTGATGGAAAAATGATATGCAAATTTTGTGAAAACTCTATTGGAGGTGGGGGTATTCTCAGATTGAAACAACACTTCGCTGGGATAAGAGGCCAAGTAAAGCAATGTGATGCACCAAATGAAGTGTTAGGTCTTGTTAGGGCAGAACACCTTTCCAAATTTGAAAAGTTTGAGAAGACTAAGGCTAGGGAGAAAACCATCCAAGTTGAAATTGCAAGGAAGAGGCAATTAATAGAAGCCATGAAAGAGAGTGGGTATGATGATTATGAGATTCAAGACTCCACTTCTATCCCTTCCACCAATGACCCCTTTCACTATGTTCCTCCTCTTAGCCAAAATTCAAAAGCAACAAAGAGACCAAACATCCACAGTTATTTATCATCCACTGCTAATCCCACAACCACTTCCTCCCAGCCAAGTCGTCAACCCACTTTGGATCAACATTGGAAAAAACAATGCAAAGAAACTTCTTATCAATACATTGCTAGATGGTGGTATGTGTGAAAAATTCTGAATCTAACCCAGAAACCCTACTACAATAAACCTAATTTACTCCTACTTGTTTTTCTTTAATTAACAAGTTATTTTCTAAATAATTCAAGAAAACATCAAAGTAAATACACTACTGCCTACACTACTGCCTACACAATTATACAGATCAAGTGTTGAAAAATAAGTAAAGCACACACACAAAGGACACAAATTTTTCGGACAAATGCCCCCAAAAAAACCCAATGCGGGAAAATTGATGCAGCAGTTATGAGGGTTTATATTATTAAGCAACAGTATTTTGAGTACATCTAGGGTTCCATAATCCGCCTCACCCAAAAGAGAAAACCTCAGCAAACAAAGATAAATTGTGAGTTTTACCTCACTCAGCAAGCCCCCGCTGATCCAGATCGGACACTAGTGAAACCCCAGCTACCTCTACGCAATCTCTATGCTGCCACTGCGTAAGCCTGCGTGGGTCTGGCTAAGGGACTACGTCACCCTTCCTCTACACTAATCTGCCTCTCCAAAAATTGAGTTTCAGCTCTATTGGCTTAGAAACCCCAATCTCTAGCTAATTATGGATTGTCCCTCGAAGGCTCTGCGCTGCCCCTGCGTGGGCCTACGTCACACTCTATGGGGTTTGCATCACCTCTCCTAGTGGCTGCACTGCCTACTCTACGTCTCTATTGCCCTTGCTTTACTATGTACTCTTGGTCCTCCGACCAATTACTGGATCTGCCCCTCACTGCTTCTCTGAATCACTCAGATCTGATCTTCGTCCGAGCTCTACTCCCTCAAAAGAATTCGATCTCTTAGACTCACTGTGTGTGTTCTCCAACGGACCCCAAGCCTTCCTTTAATACTTTTCCAGTTGACAAATCAATGGCCATGATACAAACTCTAATCGACGGCTAAGATTAGAAAAGACTTGATCCTCGTCACTTAGAACATTATCACCCACATGTTAAATTAATTCACTTTAATTATTTAATTTCTCTGAGTTTAGACTTAAGGTCCCCATCAAAATAATTAATTATTTGAATAAATTAAGCTCCGGGTGGAATTTCTCCAAACGATTGCTGGGTCTTGGAAATCTCATGTGTTCTAGCCCCTCGACAAAGTTTCAGAGCTAGAGCACATCCGATGATACCCAAAAATCAACACTCCCTCTTAGCGAGGAATGTGCTCTAGCAACACTTCTCACCACAAGCATTACTCTGATCCCTGGCATTGCTCCTATGTGTTGTTGATGTTAGGTTGTTGTCGCTCATCCACTACGCTGTTGCTATTTGTATTGTTGCCCAAGTCACTACCACTGACACTGCCTCATCCGTACTGCCGCTCCCTCTCAAAATGAAGCATCATGCTGCCCATAACACTACCACTTCTTATTGCTGCACTACAACTCAATTACTGAGAAGTAAGCAACTGAAACAACCCAAAAAAATCTTGACATACAAATTAGTCTGGGTGCACCTCGATATTGAAGCACCCTCTGCTGCTAATCTGCGTTGAACCTCTGGTGCTTTGCGTTGTTGCTGCTCTGCACTGCGTAAGCACTGCCTCTGCATTGTTGAAGTCCATCAACCTCTGCGTTGCTGCTACGTTGTTGATGCCTCTGCTCTACACTGCTCCATGTGAAAGTTTCAAAACAGAAACCCTAATGCAGTATCTAGATCTACTTTACCTACTTGTTTCATTCACATTTAACAAGTTATATAACTGAAATATTCAGAAAAACACTAAAGCAGACATTAATAGCAGCCTACACATCTACAGATCATTTATTGAACATTACACACATGTGACAAGATTACACACGATTTTTCGGACAAATGTCCCCGGAAAAACCCAATGCGGGAAAACCAATGCAGCAGCTCTAGAGGGTTTATATTATTATGCAGAATATGAATACAACAATCTGGGCACCAAACATGGTTGGCCCTACAGAGAAATTACAGGGCAATAAGTACCTTTCACTCGAGGACAGAAGATATGGTTGTATCACACCCTCAAACGGGATTTACAGATCACGGGCCCCTTCTGGCCCACTGGACCCCTCAGCACTGCCTCCACAACCTCTGCGTCAGCCCTTAGCTGGCCAGTGTTCCCACTGCGTCACCCTAATTGATGTTGCGCTGCCTTTGCACTGCCCCGGCTAGGACTGTGTCGCCCTGGCTGGTGCTGCGCTGCCCCTGCGCTACACTGGCTGGGTCTGCGTCACCCTAGTTGGGCTTACACAGCCTCTCCACAGTCTCTGCGTGAAGTTGGTTGGACTGCGTCCTCTTGGCTAGCTCTGCGCACACTGTTACTCACTACTCCTCCGTCTTGTTGTATTCTCAGCCTTGGATCTGAATCCCTCGCCGATCTCTGCCCCTCACCGCACTACAAACTCGTTTCGAATTTCTCAGCAAAACCATGCCCCAGATATTCGACTTAGCTTTAGTGCTCTGCCAATGTGTGTGTGTCTCCAACTGACCCCAAACCTTTCTCTTATACTTTTCTCGTTGACACATCAACGGCCGTATTTAATCTCTAATCGATGGCTCAGATTAAAAGACTACTTGATCTATGTCACTTAGAACATTTCATCACATGTGTTTAATTAATTCACTTTAATTTTTCTAATTCCCTAAGTTAGACTTAGGGTCCTCATTAAAAAATTAATTATTTTAATATCTCACACAGCAGATGAAATTTCTCCAAACGCTTTCTGGGTTTTGGAGGTCTTGTGTGTCTTAGCCCTTCCACAAAATCTCAGGGCTAGAGCACACCCGATGCTACCTCAAAATCTCAACACTCCCTCTTAGTAAGGAGTGTGCTCTAGCAATACATCCACACCAAGTATTGCCAGATCTCGGCATCAATCTCTGCGCTGCTGAAGCTTGGCCTGCTGCCCTCCATCCACTGCGCTGCTACTTTCTGTATTGTTCCCCATGTCACTGCCACTAACACTACTACATCCATACTGCAGCTCCCTCTCAATTTGCTACATCATGTTGCCCATAGCACTGCCACTGCTAAATGTTGCACGGCAACTCAGTTGCTGAGAAGTAAGCAACTGAAGGACCCCTACCCAATCACTGACAGACAAGTTAGTCGGGTTGCATCTCATCATTGAAGCTCCCTTAGATGTTGCGCTACGCTGTCCTCCTGAAGCCATTGCACTGCTACAACCAAGGTTACTTGGGAGCGGGAGCGGGAGCGCGGAGCGCCATTTTTAGAAGCTTCCAGTCCGGAGCGTTTTCGGGAGCGTTTATATATATATATATATATATATATATATATATTTATTTATATTTTTTATATTTTGATGCATATATGTCAACAAAAACATGTAGAATGATGAATTAGACATAAAAAACATAAAAACATAGATTGAAACATATAACATCAATCATCTAGAAGTTATAATCTTCATCAACCACGCCCACGAGTTGGAAGCATACAACATATTGACTCGCAAATCATCAATCTGAAGGTTTCAAGCTTTCAAAATTCAATATATAACATTTATCATCATTGATATATAACATTTATCATCATTGATTTCAAATTTCAATATCTAACATTTATCATCATTGATTCATTGATTTCAAAATTCAATATACATTTATCATCATTGATTTCAAATTTCAATATCTAACATTTATCATCATTGATTCATTGATTTCAAAATTCAATATACATTTATCATCATTGATATCTAACATTTATCATCATTGATTCATTGATTTCAAAATTCAATATACATTTATCATCATTGATATTATATAACATTTATCATCATTGATTCATTGATCACCATATAACTTTCATGAAGCATCATATTCATAATTCATAATGATTTGTAAACAGTAAACTTATAAATGCCAACTTCAAAGTTTCACCTTTCAAATTCAAACTTCAAACTTAAATTGTCATTAAATATATGAAATCAGAAAGAGTCAAGTTTCAACTGTTCAACTGTCAACAACAAATAGAAAAGACTAGCAAACAACAAATCTATTTTATCTGGCTGGCCCCTTGCCACGCCCACGAGAAATGTCTAATTTTTGTGAGCCACGAGGAAATGTTGGTCTTCTAGTACCCTCAGGAGTACCACGACAACGACTAGAAGGTGGAGGCTGGATCTGCAAAGGTACAATAGTGTGATATCGAGGAGTGGCACTGGCACTGGCACCCGCACTGCTACCAGTAGATGGTGGGATTAACCCTGTGTGTGGCGGTGCTGCTGATGCTTCATCATCATCCCTATAAAGTTCTGCTTCCAATTCTTCTAGATGTAACGTGCCATCCTCCAAATTATCATCCTCTGGGTTGTTGTCCCAGACTCTGTATGATTGATCCTCATTTGCCCGATCACAATAATGGCTCAACAACCTCAAGTTATAATGCACATAGGCCAAGCTTTCAGCTCGGTTTTCATTCAGCCTGTTTCTTCTCACATTGTGTATAAAGTTGTAGGTGCTCCAACACCTCTCTGCAGAAGAAGTGTTCTCAACCTGTGAGAGAACTTTTTTAGCCAACTTTGGCAAAAGTCCCATGCCGCCATATGCTTCCCACCATGTGAGAGCATCAAATCTGTCCCTGTCTTCCATTGCATGGAAAGAACCAAAGTTAGCAGTGCAACTGAAGTATTTGCCTAATTCAAGGCGCAATCTAGCACACTCTTCCCTATCGGGTACCAACTTGTCCAATGCCTTCATGTACCCCTCTTGTACCTCTGGATCTGTGTGAGGTTTCACCCTAACCCCACCTCCAAGTGCAGGTTGGCCCAACCAAGATGGAGAGTAATATTTTGGCGTAAGGATATATGCCAAAGCATGTAGTGGAACATTGAGTTTATTCCACCGTGCACACACACAGTCATGAATCATAGCATACAAGTTGGGATCATTATCCTTAACAATATCTTTTTATTTGACGCAACATGCTATCCATTTGCTCATAAACCTCTCCAATCACTGGTTTATCAGTATCTGCAAACCGAATCATGTTATAAATGGGCTTGGTAAAATTCAAAATTTCCCTCACACGTGCCCAAAACAGAGGGTCAAGGGCAGTCTCCTCCACATGTTCGAAACCTTGCCTGTCAACTATTGTTGCTACCCTGTCCTTTAATAGCTGCCAGTGTGGGCTTGATACCATTGCAGCCAATGACTCTCTTACCTTCAAAAGGCGCTTGAAGGTGAGGTAATAGCTAGCAAATCTAGTTTTTGCTATCTTCAACAACTCCGATTTGGAGTGAGTACGGAAAAGCCCATGGGTATTGCTATGATTTGTAATAAATTTTATCATTTTTTTACCTCTCTTGTACAAATCACCAAGCCATTTGAATTGAGGTTGTTTGTTTTTTATGATATCATGCATCAAAAGGTTCATTGTGTGAACCAAACACCCAGACCAAAAAATGTTGGGGTATTTATCCTCAATAATTGCTCCTGCTGCCTTACAATTAGCAGCATTATCAGTGATGACCTGTATGACATTGTATGGCCCGGTCTTTTCAATTATATCAAGTAATGGTTTTGCAATGTTAATGCCGGTTTTGAATTTGTCTGAATAATCATATGCTGCCAGGAAGATTGCACCACTAACCGACACAGCCAAAACACTTATCAATGGTTTTCCTTTTACATTGGTCCATCCATCAGAGACAATGGACAACCCATGCTCATTCCACGAACTTGTCATTCTAGCCAAAGAATTGTTTATTTTAGCTTTTTCATGGGCAAGACCCACGGTTCTGGCCTTGTCATACCCAGGGCTTTTGTATCCTTTGGGGGCATCATTAATGGCAGAAACCATTTCATGCCAATAAGGTGAGCGAAGAACATTGAATGGCACGCCACATGCATATAGAAACCGGTAAACTTTTGAATCCACATCATTCCTACACCCTTCGTCTAGGAAATCGGATATGGTTCTACGCCTTAATCCAGTGCCACTGCTTCCGAAACCACTGGCATGGGTGGAAGTTGAACTTGTTTGTCCATGATGTGTTGGGCCTGAATCAACGAAACCCCTAGATCTTTTAGATGATCTCTATAGGGCAACCCCCTCTTCCTTCCTATATATCTCTCTCTGTGGTGCTGGCACAAAAGCACAAACTTTGATTCCAATATTTTTAGTTCCATCCCCTGGCATTATCCCACAAAGGTGCCTTCTGGCACGGGTGTATGAACCATGGTATTGTTTATTGCAATGGGGGCAAATAAATTTAGTGGTTCCACCACCTTTCCCTCCTTCCATTTTCTGAACATATTTCCACAAAGGTGTCCGAGTTTGGTCTCGTTTAGTTGGGGAATCTGTGTCCTCAGGTTCTCCACTCCCCACTTCCTCCTCAGCATAATCCTCCTCCTCTTCAGGATTTTCTTCATATCCACCATAACCCTCCTCTTCATCCTCCTCTTCTCTGATTTGCCTCTTTCTTCTAGCACTCTCCAACACCATTATCACAAAGAAAGGAACCAACATGAAGAAAATTCCTAGCCATATAGCCATGATGGAAACAAGTTTCAAGTTTCTAGCCTGCAAAACAAATGGAAAAATGCCAAATGGGAATAGGAAATGCAACATAGGAAAAAAACAATTCATTTTTTAAGTTTTAAATCCAATAAAATGCAACATTCAAGAAAATTCAAGTTTTCATTTTTAAACAATTTAACAACCTACAAATTCATCCTAGAAAATACAAAATTGGATTAGAAGGCCTACCTCTTTCTTGCAATCCTCCTGTTGCCTTGCTCCTTGCTCTCCTTGTCTCTTCTTGCTCTCCTTGTCTCTTGCTCTCTCTCTCAACACTCAACAAACTATAAAAACTAAAATGAAACCCCCCCCCCCCTTATAAACAATTCGTTTTTTCACATAAAAAAAATTACACGCGGCGGGGAGCGGTCCTTTTTTTTTTTTTTTTTTTTCGGGGGAGCGTTCGGGAGCGAACGCGTTCGAGACCCGATCGCTTCCGGCATTTAAAAAATGCTCCTGAAGCTTTTTTTAAACGTCGGAAGCGCTCAGGAAGCGTTCGCTCCCAAGCGCTTCCTGAAACGCTCCCGAAAAGGCAGGGAGCGTTTTAACAGGTTCGGAAACGCGCTCCCGAAAACGATCCCCTCAGTAAGCGTTTTCGGGAGCGCATTTCCGAGCGTTTCCAAAACGCTCCCGCACGGAGCGCATTTCGGAAACGGGAACGAGGGGGGTTTGAAGCTTCCCCGCAACCCTGGCTACAACACTGCACTGCGTAAGAACTGCCCCTCTACGCTGTTGAAGTCCCATTAGCCCCTCTATGTTGTTGCTTCTACACTATTGTTGCCTCTGCACTGCGCTGCTTCCATCTACAGCGTCCTAGCTCTGTCCTCCAATTCACTTTGATCTCCTGCACCCACTGCTCCACTTGTCCCACTACCGTCTTAAGGCTCTCGTAGCTCGTATGTGATCCAGGAGTTGGGCACCTCAAGGATCCCACCACCACTCTGTAGCTGATCTACAGATCCATGTCGCCCCACTTCCGTGGCTCATGAGCACTCATGGCTACATCATCATCACTCCCATCGTCCTTTGCTGCTAGTGCCTTGGATTCAGAGGATCCCTTGTCCTTCTTCTTAGGGCAATGGCTGGCGAAGTGTCCAAGTTCGCCACAATTAAAGCACCGGACCTTAGCTAGGTCCCCCTTCTTCTTCCCTTGCTAACTCTGTCCCCTTCATGCAAGGGTTGCCTCCTCCTCCTCTTCTTTCTTTACTTTCACTGTACCGTTGTTGCTGCTTTGCCTCTTGGTAAATCTCCTGATTTCCTCCTGACGGAGGATTGCCCACATATCTGCGTAGGATGGTAACTTTGCCCTGCCCAAGATGCTTTGGACAAAGGTTTCCCATTCCTCGATGACTGCATTCAACATAGTCTTCACCAAGAGCCCTTCATCCGGAGTCACACCCATGGTTTTCAGTTGGTCCCAAATACTCTGAAGTCTGAAGGGAAAGGGATCTATTTCCTCACCCTTTTGCATCTGGAACAACCGCATCTGATTCTCCAGAAGCATCTTCTTTTGGACAGAGCCTCCCTGCTACATCGTCCCCAAAGTTGTCCACATCTCATTTGTCGTGTTCTTCCCGGCAATATGTGGCACGACGTGATCTTTGACTCTATCCATGATCAAGCGCTTAGCCCGCGCTTGATTCTCCTTGAACTTCTTCAAAGGATCTACATCGGCAGGCACAGCTAGGACATTCTCAACATGGTCCTTGGTGTCGTACTCATCCAGGACTGTCAGGATCCTTGCCCTCCCGATAACGAAGTTGGACATGCCATCCAACCTGTCCTGATCTCTCAGTGCATGAGAAGCCATCTTTGCTCAAATCTGTCAGAACGGATACTCCTCTCCCTCTTTCTGCTACAACACTCAACATAAATATTGGATCTGGGTTTCTTGGCGATTAGAAACCCTCTATAGTAGCTTCTCTCTCCGACAATTGATTTCCCCCTGGAAATCCTCAGCCCAAAAAAATAACTGAAGAGTTCTCTACGATCAGCCTCCTCGTCAAATCTCAGATCTGTTTGGCACAAATTTGCTGAGTAACTGCTCTCCTCCCGCTCTTTTCACCTTTGTTAGGCACGATTCTGCACCGACAGAACCTCTGCCACACCAGCAACCTCTGAAGACCCAAAGCTCCGATTGCGGATTACAGCAGATCCGTACAGTGCCCTCAAAATTGGACCGCGTCCCTCTGGCTGGCCTCTGTGCGAGCACACTGGGTTAGCGCAGCGCAAGCTGTCCCTGCGTCACTCTGGAAGGCTCTGCACTGCCTCTGCATCACTCAGCTGGGACTACGTCAACCCCTGCATGGCCTCTGCTGGGACTGCGTCCTCCTGGTGTTGTGCTTCCCTCTTTGGAACGCTGCTGCTTCAGCTGCCTTCTCTACAGCAATCTTCTTCAGCCGCTCTGTTGGGTGATCAACTTGATCTACAATGCTCTGATACCATGTGAAAGTTTCAAAACAAAAACCCTATTGCAGTATCTAGATCTACTTTACCTACTTCTTTTATTAACATTAAACAAGTTATTTAACTGATATATTCAGAAAAACACTAAAGGAGGCACTAACTGCAGCCTACACATCTACAGATCATTTACTGAACAGTACACACATGTGACAAGATTACACACGATGTTTCGGACAAATGTCCCCGGAAAAACCCAATGCGAGAAAACCAGTGCAGCAACTCTAGAGTATTTATATTATTATGCAGAATCTGAATACAACAATCTGGGCACCAAACATGGTTGGCCCTACAGATAAATTACACAGCAATAAGTACCTTTCACCCGGAGACACGAGCCCCTTACGGGATTTACAGATCACGAGCCCCTTCTATCCCACTAGAATCCTCAGTGTTGCCTCTACAGAGTCTCCGTTAGCCCTTAACTGGCCAGCATCCCCACTGCGTCACCCTAACTGATGTTGCACTGCCCCGGCTGGGACTGTATCACCCTGGTTGGTGCACTGCTACCCCTGCATTGCGCTAGTTGGGTCTGCGTCACCCTAGCTGGGCTTACGCAGCCTCTGCGAAGTCTCTGCATGAAGTTGGTTGGATTGCGTCCTCCTGGCTGGCTCTGCGCTAACTGGTACTCACTGCCCCTCCGTCTTGCTGTATTCTCGGCCTTGGATCTGAATCCCTCGCCGATCTCTGCCCCTCACTGCACTACAAACTCGTTTCAAATTTCTCAGCAAAACCACGCCCCAGAAATTCGACTTAGCTTCAGTGCTCTGCCAATATGTCTGTGTCTCCAACTGACCCCAAGCCTTCTTCTCGTTGAGACATCAACAGTCGTGATTTAATCTCTAATCGACGGCTCAGATTAAAAGATTGCTTGATCTGCGTCACTTAGAACATTTCATCACATGTGTTTAACTAATTCACTTTAATTTTTCTAATTCCCTAAGTTAGACTTAGGGTCCTCATTAAAAAAAATAATTATTTTAATATTTCACATACCTAACGAAATTTCTCCAAACGCTTTTTGGGTTTTGGAGGTCTTGTGTGTCTTATCCCTTCCACAAAAGCTCAGGGTTGGAGCACACTCGATGCTACCTCGAAATCTCAACACTCCAGTCTTCAGCGTTCTAGCTCTGCCAATGCTGCTCCATCATCCCTCGCACCAACTGACTCCAATCATCCTACTACTGTCATTAAGGGCTCCCATAGCTCATATGTGATCCAAGAGTTTGGGTACCCCAAGGATCCTGCCCCTTACACTACAGTTCGAAATAACTACAAATCAATGTCGCCCTACCTCTTCTCCCGAGGCACATGAGCACTCATGGCCACATCGTCATCATCTCCATCATTGTCCTTAGCTGTGGCAGCCTTCAGAAAAACAAACTGCTCTTCCAGCCACGACAAATGGAAAGAAAGAGGCTCAAACCTCTGCGCTAGCCCAGCAAACACTGTGTTGCCTCTGCTGCAGCTACAATGTCACCCCAGCTGGCTGAAGCAGGCTCTGCGTGAGTCCCTTCAGTGACTGTGTCACCCTTCCTTGCCTCTTCCTGGATCTGCACTGTCACTCAGGACAGTTGCCTTTCTTGAGCAAAATTTTCTCTTCATCTCTTCGATGATGGCTTTAGCTCTACCTGATCTGCAATAGCTCTAATACCATGTGAAAATTTCTGAACCTAACCCAAAAACTCTACTGCAGTAAATCTGATTTACTTCTACTTGTTTTTCTTTAATTAACAAGTTATTTTCTGAATAATTCAGGGAAGCATCAAAGAAAATACACTGCAGCCTACACAATTATACAGATCAAGTGCTAAAAAATAAGTAAAGCACATAGACAAAGGACACAAATTTTTCGGACAAATATCCCCAGAAAACCCAATGCAGGAAAATCGATGCAGCAATTCTGAGGGTTTATATTATTAAACAGCAGTATTCTTAGTACATCTAGGGCGCTGTAATCCGGCTCACCCAACAGAGAAAACCTCGGCAAACAGAAATAAATTGTGAGTTTTACCTCACTCTGCAAGTCTCAGCTGATCCGGATCAGACGCTGGTGAAACCCCAGCTACCTCTGCGCAATCTCTACGCTGCCACTGCGTAATCCTGCATGGGTTTGGCTGAGGGACTGCATCACCCTTCCTCTACGTTGATCTGCCTCTCCAGAAATCAAGTTTCAGCCCTACCAGCTTAGAAACCCCGATCTCTTGTTGATTTTGGACTATCCCTTGGAGGCTCTGCATTGCCCCTGCGTGGGCCTACATCACCCTCTCTAGAGTCTACGTCACCTCTCCTGGTGGTTGCGCTACCTCCTCTGCGTCTCTGCTACCCTTGCTCTACAATGTACTCTTGATCCTCCGACCAATTACTGCATCTGCCCCTCACTGCTTCTCTGAATCACTCAAATATGATCTTTGTCCAAGCACTGCTTCGTCAGAAGAATTCGATCTCTTAGACTCACTCTGTGCATTCTCCAACTGACGCCAAGCCTTCCTTTAATACTTTTCCAATTGACGAATCAACAGTCGTGATCTAATCTCTAATCGACATCTACGATTAGAAAAGACTTGATCCTCGTCACTTAGAATATTCTCACCCACATGTTAAATTAATTCACTTTAATTATTTAATTTCCCTAAGTTTAGACTTAGGGTCTCCATTTAAATAATTAATTATTTGAATAACTTAAGCTCCTGGTGGAATTTCTCCAAACGATTTCTAGGTCTTGGAGATCTCATGTGTTCTAGCCCCTCCACAAAGTTTTGGAGCTAGAGCACATCCGATGCTACCCAAAAATCAATAGTATGATGCAGATATCCCATTTTATGTTGCTCGCTCACCTTATTACCAAGCTATGTGGGACTCTATTATTACTGCAGGAAAGGGCTTCAATGGCCCTAGGGTGCATGACTTGAGGGGATCTCTTTTGCAAAAAGAGATTTCTTCCATTGATGAGTATTTGACTGAATATAGAGAGTCATGGCTCAAAACAGGTTGTTCCATCATGTCAAATGGATGGACTGATGGAAAGAACCGCACTATCATTAATTTCCTTGTTTCTTGCCCTCAAGGAACAATCTTTTTGAGATCAGTTGATGCATCTGATAAGGTGAAGGATGCAACCCTTCTATTTGAGCTTTTGGATGAGATTATTCAAGAATTGGGGGAGCAGAACGTTGTGCAAGTCATCACAGACAATGCCTCAAACTATGTTCTTGCTGGAAAGATGCTTGAGTCCAAATATAGGACCATATTTTGGACTCCATGAGTTGCACATTGCATAGACCTCATGATTGAGGACATAGGCAAAGTGGAGTATGTAAAAAACATTGTAGAGAATGCCAAGTGCATTACAAAATACATTTACAACCACTCATGGTTATTGAGCTTAATCAGGAAAAACATTGGGGGCAAAGAGCTTGTTAGCCCTGCAATTACGAGATTTGCAACTCACTTCCTCACGTTGCAAGGTATTAGTTCTCAACAGAAAAACCTGCAGAAAATGTTTTCTTCTGATGATTGGACTGAATCTCGGTGGGCTCGTAGACAAGATTGCAAAGACACCAAAAAGAAAGTCCTTTACAATTATTTTTGGAAAAGGTCTACAGAGCTTGTAAAAATTACTGAGCCCCTTGTTAAGGTGCTAGGATGGTGGATGGGGAAAAGTTGGCAATGGGATACATTTATGAGGCTATGGTTCAGGCAAAGGAGAAGATACTGGCAGTTTACAAGGACAGGTTAGCTAAATATGGTTGTATATGATAACAGATGGAACAATCAACTCCATCGTCCTATACATGCAATTAGGTATTTTTTGAACCCAAAGTATCATTATAAAGCTCGGCTAGGAGATGTGTGGGATGGGGAGGTCAGAGCTGGATTGATTGATTGTTTGGAGCGCATGGTCCCTGTCCATGCAGACCAATTGGAAATACATAAACAACTTACTCTTTTCAGTATGGTAGTTGGTACCTTTGGAAAAAATCTTGGAAAAAATGGCAAGAGATGTGGATCAACCAAGTAAGCAATTCCAATTTGTCTTTATTTTCAGGTTAAATTGTTTGTAATTTGTAAGTAAGTAATGAAATGAATTATGCTATTAATGTCTTTTTATTTGCAGCACATTGGTGGGAGTCATTTGGCAGCCAATGCCCTCAATTGCAAAAGTTTGCAATTAGAGTCCTCAACCAAACTTGCAGTGGTTCGAGTTGTGAGCGCAATTGGTCTGTTTTTGAGCGCATCCACATAAAGAAGAGAAACCCTATGGAACAGAAACAGTTAAATGATCTTGTATTCGTGCAATACAGCCTTTGCTTGAGGCAGAACCAAATGATGAACAAAACACCTAATCTAGATGCCATTGTGTTGGACGATATTGATCCAACATTAGAATGGGTGGAGGAGACTGAAGATCCAGTGTTTGAGGTTGATTTTGATACTGATGCACGATTAGTGGGGTATGAAGCAGAATTGGTGGCGCCATCAGATCCAGGGTTGGTAGTTGTATAAAGGAAAGGCAAACAACCAATGGAAGGCACTAGTCACGCAACTCGAGTAACTCGTGCTTCCATTAGGTCCTCTTCTATTGTCATTGGTGGCAGTGGTATTGAGGTTGAAGATGAGGCTGAGGCATCCTCAGACTCTGATCCAGATGATGTCTATGCAGCTCCCGATGATGATCATGTGTCTGGTAGTGGTGATGAGTTTGATGTTTGATCATGTGTGCACTATAGAGTCTAGACTCTAGACTTGTAGTCTTGTAATAGGCCAATGGCCTCATAGCTTGTAGCATTGTTTTTGGACTTTATAGGCCATTTGAAGCCTCATTGCTTATGTATTTTGTCGATGATATGTATTGCACTCAATGCCATTTTGATATATTCACCTTTACATGCTATATAAATGAGCAAACTTTGCTTATTTTGTCTCTATTGGCTTGGAATCATGGTTGCAAATCTTAAAAGTAGTATTTTTTATTAAAAAATCATTATTTAGTGTATTTTTTTAAAAACCAATTCATTGAGATTTGACCAGTACCGTTTTAACCCGTTCCAGTTCAAAACCCGGTTCATTAGGTCCACCGGTTCCGGTTTTTAATACTATGGCGCATAGGCAGCGCAGGGCAGTCCAACCTTGGTGCAGATCAGTGCCAGTTTCCCATGGAGGAGTGAGGTTTGTCTCACGAGATCTCTTTTATCAGTTTTGTTGTATGATTTGACAATCTCGTCAATCATAGATTTGTACTCAGAATTTACTGCATAGTAACATAAACCCTCAGATCTGTTGCACCGCTTTTCCCGCATTGGCTTTTTTCGAGGACATTAGTCCAAAAACAATTGCGTCAGATGGTTGGGTGATCTATGTGTGTTCAGATTTGTTTCCACACTTGTATTTCTTCCGCAGTTTAATCGTGTAGGTTGTAGTGAATGGATTTCGATATTTGCTTGTAGAACACAATGAATAATTTGTTAAGTAAAATAACAATTAGAATATTTTCAATCAGTTGTTGCAATAGGATTCCGTGTAACACGAATTTTCAGATGGTATCAGAGCTTGTTTAAGTTGAGTGCAGGCGAGACAAAGAACAAATCCAGCAGATCCAAAGTTGAAGCAACAGTTGGGGTTCAAAGAGCTGCGTAAGCAGCAGATCAATTTCCAAGTGAAGTGTGCAGTCCAAGCCAAGATAACCAGATCAGCAAGGAAAATCTGTCTTTGAGTGAGCCAACAGAGAGGTAAGATTGTTCTAGATTGTTCTTTGTCTAAGGCAGAGGGAGCAACACAGTAGATCTACGCAGATCAGTAGTTGGAGGGACCAATTGACTGCACAGCATTGATTGCTAGTGCAGAGCGTCGGGAAGCGTAGCTGAAACACAAATTTGGAATTTTCTAACCTCAGTAAGTTTCTGGCCCGAGAAACTCAGATTCCCCGTGCAATAGCAGCAGATCTTGTAGCTTGCTCCATCAAAAATGTGTAAAACCAGCTGCGCGGAGGGTCAGAGGCAGTAGATCGACAGTAGTTGGGTGAGATGGCCACCAACGGATTGTGTGACCAGGATCAATTGGAGGGTGCCTCCAACTGTAATTTGGAAGGCAAGGATCTCCTTCCTTCTAGATGAGCATGACCTCAAGCACTTAAAGGATAGTGCTCAGGCTTAACCGGTGGATGCAGCACCATTACGAGCCTTCAAGAAGAATATGGCGAAAGCAAAGCGGTTGATCCTTAATGGAGTGAGGGATCATATCGTTTCACACATCTCAAGCAAAGGGACAGCCAAGGAGATGTAGAATGGGCTAGAGATGCTATATCAGGGGTCTTCCGAGCAGTGGAAGATGTTTCTGGAAGATAAAATGCGGACCATCAAGATGCAGAATGGAGAGTGAATTGATCCAACCTGTCTAGACTTCAGGAAAACCGAGATCAGTTGGCAGTCGTAGGAGCAGCTCCGAAGGCCACAGAGATGGTCAGATTGGCCCTCAACTGAGTGTCCAAGGATTACCAAGTTTTTGCCCAAAGCATCCTGGGCAGAGAAAACTTGTCGAACTGGGAGTCAATGTGGGCAACTCTTCCGCAAGAAGAAATGCGAAGAAATTTACTCAAGTGTCAACTTGAGGGCAGTAGCAGCAGCGGTTCGAAGATCAAGAAGGAGGAGGAAGAGAACGCGGCCCTTGCATCAAAGGGGCAGCAAGAACAGCGCAGGAGGAAGAAGCATCTGTCAAATATCAAATGTTTTCAGTGTGGCGAGATGGGACATTACACCACACAGTGTCCTCTCAAGAAGAAGTACAAGGATGAGAAGCATGATCCTCAGGCCGGAGCAGTGAAGACAGAAGAGGAGGAGTTTGCTATGATAGCTCATATACCTCCAAGAAGGAGTTGGGCTAATTTGGAGTTGTAGACCCAGAGATCTACAAGATGGGTAGGATCCTTAAGGAGTCCACCTCCCGGATCATCACCTTGGTACGGGAGCCAAAAACAGCAATAGCAGGATGGACTAGTGCCAGTTGGTGCAGAGGAGTGTTGAAGTGAAAGCGCAGTGGTTAGCAGCGCAGTGCAGTGTTGCAGCAGTGCAGACGAACGCAATGCAGAGCAACAGCAGCGCAGCGACTTTATAGAGGCTAGCAGCAGTCAGATCTTCATCACCAAGATGCAGTATACTTGTCCAATTTTGGATGTTTTTCAGTTGCAGAAATAAATTGTGTTGCAGTGCAGTAGCAGTTGTCAGTGATAGAGTTAGCAGCAGCACGGATGCAGAATTCAGAGGGATTTGCAGTAAGGATGTAGTGGTTGACAGTGGCAGTGTCAGCAGCAGTACAGATATAGCATTTGTGCAGAGTTGGTGGACAGTATGTCAGACATCACCAATGCAGAGGCAGATGCTTCAGAGTCAGAACAGTATGCAGCAGGGCATATTGTTAGAGAACATTCCTCGCACAGAGGGAGTGTTGATTTGGGGAAACATCGTTTGTGCTCTAAGTCTCAAATTTTTTGTAGAGGCTTAGACACATGTATTCTAAATAACCCAGAAGGGGTTTGGTGAAATTCCACTCGAATTGTATTCTATAGAAATAATTAATTATTTTTAAAGGGACCCTAAGTCAGAACTTAATAAAATAAAATAATTAAACTGTATTAATAGAATATGAGTGAGAATGATCTAGAATAAACGGATCAAGTCAAAAGTTAATCTTAGTCGTTGATTAGAGATCTAATATGGGTCGTTGAATCCTCAACGAGAAGATTATAAGAAGGACTTAAAGGGTCATTTGGAAGCACATTCGTGGAGACACAGAGGATCTAGAGATTGAATTTTTTTTACGGAGCAAGTGCTCAGACGAAAATCAGATCTAAGTGAACCTTGATTGTAGTGAGGGGCAGTATTTCTGATTGGAAGGTTTCCTGAGCCGGAGAGTACATAGCAGCAGAGACAGAGAGAGCCACAGCTTCAGCGTAGAGCTAGTGATGCAGCGTCTACGCAGTCACTGTGCAGAGCAAGAGGGCAAGACGTTTTCCTGTTGAGGAGACAACACAGAGCCAGTGTCAAACCCCAGAGAGATTTTCTGTTGGCTCAGTTTCCAGCCAGCAGTGAGACCAGCACAGAGGCAGAAGGGCAGCTGAGTTGTGACACAGTATCTACGCGGAGTGACACAGTCACTGCGCAGAGGTAGTGCACGGCAGTCCAGCCTTGGTGCAGATCAGTGCCAATTTCCCATGGAGGAGTGAGATTTGTCTCACGAGATCTCTTTTGTCAGTTTTGTTGTATGATTTGATAGTCTCGTCAATCATACAATTGTATTCAAAATTTACTGCATAATAACATAAAAACCTCAGATTTGTTGCACCGGTTTCCCCGCATTGGGGTTTTTTGGGGACATTAGTCCAAAAACAATTGTGTCGGATGGTTGTGTGATTTATGTGTGTTCAAATTTGTTTCCACACTTGTATTTCTTCTGCAGTTTAATTGTGTAGGTTATAGTGAATTGATTTAGACATTTGCTTGTAGAACACAATAAATAATTTGTTAAGTAAAATAACAACTAGAAGATTTTCCAGCAGTTGCTGCAGTAGGATTTCGTGTAACACGAATTTTCACACCTCCTCCACTGTTTGTCTGCCACCTCACCTCTGCGGACTCCACTTCCCTTTCGACAAATGATTCCCCGCCATCATTTCTCTCCGGATAAAACACTGCCACCTAGAACTCTCCTTGCCACGTCAGACAACCGTTATGGTAATAAATCTCGTCGCTCCCAATAACTGATCTGCTCCGATTCAAATGGTAAAAACAACAGTAATTGATATTTCCTTGTTAATTCACTAAAACACTGTGCGACTCTCTCCTTTGCTATTTCACGATCAAACAGAGTTTCCAGCGCTCCACAATGTCCCAGCTCACGGTCAACTGTCTATCCACTGCAACCAGACCACCGCCATCGACCCCACTTCAACATCCAAATTTTCACATGTCTATTCCAGGTAATCCTAAGTTCCTTCGTCTTTTTATTTCGATAATGGCACCCAAAGGAAAGACCCCCAAGAACAAATCTAAAGTCCCTGAGGAAAATCCGATGCTAGCCCCTGCCATCGACCTTGACCACCAACCACTAGTCGACCAGCAACATAAAGTCGCTGAAACCATCTGTGAATTCGACTTGTACGAACTTCACAATTGGTTGAAGCAGAAATATTTGGCCCTCGCAATGAATTGGGCCTGCGGGAATCCTCCCTGCCCCAATTCATGTTCCCACAAACCTACCACTTTCCAGAACTTGTATCTTGGTGCCAAAACCGATAAATCCCCAGCCAGAGAGCAATTGTCAGCGAAAATGGTGAAATTATGCTCACCATAACTACTGAATCTATTTCCCAGATGCTACAATTACAAAATCCTGACTCACTAAAGCCACTTTCAGTAGATTCCCTCACGAAATTCTACACAAACCTGACCTTTCCACAACGAGCCAAGATTTTCCAAGTTTTTCTCCCCGAGGATGCACAATTACCCAAGAAAAACCCCCCATATTCATCCTCCATATTCCCAGATACGACTAAGCAGGTAATTGCCATTATTTCATGCTTACTTGACTACTATTCTAACAAGTGGATCGTTGAGGCCATTCTGGGCTTTTTATTAGTTTTTACATCCGGTGAAAAACTTATTTGTTTTCAATTGCAGTGAGTTCATTGCAGAAGCAATGCATGACTAGTTTCTAAAGTTTTATACTGAAGGAACTTTCAAGTATACCTCAATATTAGTTTATTTGTTTTTGTATCATCAAGCAGACAGGTTTTCATTTTCTTTGCAGAAGTTAGATGAGCAGTGTAATCCGCAATCAGTCATTCATTGGACCTCCTTGGTGAGGAAAAACTCTATTGAGTTTGCTTTGCAAATTATGTTGATCAGTTCCTTTATACAGTGGTTTGTTTACTGAACAATGATGTAGAACCTAGAATAGGATCATAAATTCAAAGAATTTTGCATCTCAGTGACCAGACTAAAACAGGGGATTGCTATTTATACCAAAATTATACTGAGATCGAGGTTTATGGGTGTGAATTGCCACCCTACAGGATCCCAAAATTTGACCCTATGAGAATTTTCTCATTAGAATATATAAGGCAAATGATACACATGGATGATTTACACTTTGTTGCAGCTAAGAAGAAAGCACAGTTCAAGATCAAGGCTCATATTGGACCATTCATTTGCAATACCAGAGTAGCAGATAAAGAGGCAGATTTGCTCCTAAAGCAAATGAATTTAAAATTAAGTTTCACTTGGTATTATGATCCCTTCGACCTCATTTCCAAGTTGAGAGTGGAGCAGAAGACCACTCCTTACACCCACACTCCTAGGCCAAAGATAGAACAATTCATGAACCAAAGTCAGTGGGAGGAGAACACATTGCAGGAAGCTGAGGAATAGGTCATATCTACAACTACCTCTCAGACCCCTGTACCTCAAGAGAAACAAGAGAAAAGGGTAAGGGAAGAGGAGACTTCTCCAGTAACAGTAATTAGAGCCAAGAATTTCTGATATATAAGAAGAAGCAAAAGACTAACTCAAGACCAATTTTTCATTAGGGAAATGAAGAACAGGCTACCATAATCCTAGCATGCCCTCATGTTTCTACAAGGAAACAAGATATTTTTACAGGATCTCCCTCTTCTTCAACCTCCCAAGATCCCCCAAACAGAGCTCAAACAAAAGAAGTGGCTCAGAACAGTTGAACCAAACATCTTTGCCAAATCTAAAGCAATCAAACAGAGGAATGAAATGCTAAAAGTGACAACATACACCCAATTCTGGAAGCAAACAGCTACCTCGCAACACAGGCTTCTTTCAGCCTTTGATACAGAGAAAGGGAAAATGCAGATTGCATTTCTTGAAGCACAAGTTCCAATCCCCAAAGACACCGGCTGAATATAAAGAGTCCACATTCTCTTTTGATACAGACCATATCCATCCTATTGATCAGATGGACATGCATAAGCAGACAAGTGAAATGATGTACTCTACTTTGACCAATGCTGCCATGTCAGCCTCCAAACTACAGGCCTCAGTCAGCAATATACAGTCACAACTAAAGCTGGAAAAGATTTCATCTTTCGCCAAGGACACCAAGGTCAAATCACTGGAAGACTTGGCAATCAAGTTGTGCTACAATCCCAGTGATGTGAAGGCAGCAAAGGAGATTGTAAGAAAGAAGAATGATGATATAGCAGCATTGAGAAAACAGCTCAAGCTGCTCTCTACAGTAGATCCAAATACCAAAGAAGATGGGGAGCTAGAAAAACAGAAAGAAGACATGTTCAAAATAGTAATTGAACAAAATAGCCAAATCAAAGACAGGGAAGTGGAAATGGAGAAACTGCCCAAGGAAAAGGAGCAGTCATCACAATTAGCTATAGTTCCACTGACAGCAGTCCCCATTTCAGTTGCAGCAACACCAAGAGCATCTACATCGACCTGAGCACAAGCACAGACCACAGATTCTTCAAGTGAGATGATGAGAGCCATGGACAATTTGTCCATTCAAGGGCAAAAAATTGAAAAATTGAAGGCCCATCTTAAGACATTACAGGAGCATAAATTAAAAATAAATACTTCATATGTAGAAGAATTGCAGAAATCTCACAGGCACACTCAAAGGGTTGAACAGTTGGAAAGTGAATCAACAATAGCTCTGGTAAGATTCTTGAATTCTAAAACTAAGGAAGAATTGTGGAAGAGTTGGGAATTCAAGATAGAACAGAAACAATTTTGGAGGTAAGAAGGGTCATTACTAAAAAGAACCTTATGCTACAGCTAGAGAACAAATGTCACAATATGGAATCCAACATTCAAAAGTTTCATAAAAAGTTTGATATACTCCATAGAAAAGGACTGCCAGGAGTAATAGGAATGGAGAATAAGCTAGTTAGCTTAGAAGATTATCACAAAATATTATTCACTATTGCACGAGATAAGTCAAAGTTTGCAGGCATAAAAGGGAACATTGTGAAAATTTAAATCCTAAAAATACTTCTGCAGTGATAGATTTATTTCTCCTACTTTTTATTTCCAATAAGTTATTTATAGAATTCTTCCAGTAAATTTCGAAATAAATACTACTGCAGCAATCACTCAAGTATATGCAGAGAACAGAGCAGTAAGAAACACAAGCATAAGAATCAATCACATAGACACAACTATTTTTGGACAATTGTCACTGGAAAAATCCAATGCGGGAAAAACGGTGCAGTGGATGAGGGTTTATATATTATTCTTCAGCAATGAAATTCTTTACAAGGAAAGACTGGCATACTTCTTTGGAAAACATTTGAGATAAATTCTCACGAACCCTCTTTAGACTTTTTGACACCCGGGAGACTCACAGCTCCTTTGTGCGTCCCTCTGCGTCTCTCTGCGCAGAGCTTGCGTGAGACTGTGTCACCCTACGTGTGCTCTCTACGCTGATGTTGTGTGCTGCCTTCTCCGGCCTTCTGCGTACTTCTTTCCTCAACCCCTGTCACAATTGATGCCCTCTGCTTCCTATGCCCTGCAACTCTCCCTCTGAAATCGAATTCTATTCCTTCAAAATCGACTTCCTTCAGGTAACTAAGTGTATGCCCGGCTTACTTTCCAAATGACCCTCAAGCCTTCTTTTATAATCCTCTCATTGATGAATCAACGACCCAAATTAGAAGTCTAATCAATGGCTAAGATTAAAAACATGACGTGATCTTCGTTCTCTAGAAGATTCATGTTGAGATTTTGTGTATTTGGGGTAGCATCAGTTGTGCTCTAGCTTCCAAATTTTGTGGAGGGACTAGAGTACACTTGATCTACTAGACCCAAAAATGGATTTGAGAAATTTCAAGTTGTGTTCAAGTTATTCAAATAATTAATTATTTTTAATGGATTTCCTAAGTCTAACTTAGGAAAATAAAATAATTAAAGTGAATTAATTAACACATGTGCTGAAATTGTCTTAAGTCACATTGATCAAGCAGTCTTTTAATCTCAGCAGTTGATGGATGATTTAATCTCGGTTGTTGAAGGGTTCAACGAAAAAGTATAAGAGAAAGGCCTGAGGGTCAGTTGAAGACACACAATTTCTATAGAACTGAGGAATAGGTCTGGAATTCTAGGGTGGGTTTGCTAAGAATTTCCTGTAGTAGGGGTAGTATTGGCCAAGGGAATGTTCTGATTCTGGGGCCAAGAGACAGCAAGAGGCAAGAGGAGTAGCCACAAGGACAGCGCAGAGAGGCTTCAGAGCCACGCAGAGCAGCAGGGACAGCGCAGAGGCAGCTAGGGCCACGTTGGGCTGATGTTGGCCAAGAAGTGGCAGCGTAGGGGCAACGTAGACCCTCCTAGGGTGACGCAGGCCCTCCTAGAGCCACGCAAAGGCTGACGCAGTCCCTCTAGGGCAACGCTAGGGCTTCAGAAGCAGCGCTGAGGAAATCTAGAGTCAGATCCAGGCTGAGTCTTGTAAATCTTGTTTGAGGGTGTGGATCAGTCAGATATTTGGAACTACATCTTCAAGTTAGCTGCAAATTTTATATCTTTTATTCTCTGTCGGGTTTTCCAAGGTTGGAACCCATATTTTTTGTACTCAGAACTACTTATTAATAAAACCCTCATATCTGTTGAACTGGTTTTCCCGCTTTGGGTTTTTCTGGGGACTTATGTCCAAAAATCCATGTGTCACTTTGTTGCATGACTGAATTATTCAGTAAATGATCTGCATGTGTAGGCTGTAGTTGTGTTTATTTTCAGTATTTTCTGAAAATAACTTGTATAAATTAAATCAAGTAGGAGGAAATAAACCAATATATTGCAGTAGAATTTTCACAATTCACACATTGTTTTATTAATACCCATTAATTATTTAATTTCCCTAAGTTTAGACTTAGGGTCCCCATTAAAATAGTTTATTATTTTAATAAAACATGAACCGAGTGGAATTTCCACAAACGATTTCTAGGTTCTTTGGAATACTAATGTCTAAGCCTCCTTACAAATTTTGAGACTTAAGACTTGGAATCAACACTTCCTCTTAGCAAGGAAAGTGTTCTAGCAATATGCCTGTTGCATGTTGCTCTGTCTTGAAGCATCCTCTGCGCTGTTGATGCCTAGCTGCTGCCCCTCATCTGCTGCGTTGCTTCCCTTTGTACCACTACCAATGACATTGTCACTGTCACTGCCTCATCTGTATTGTAGCTGTCTCTGAATCCTGAGCCTATCCATTCCTGCTACTAAAATGGATTCTTGATCATCCCCATCTTTTCCTGAAATATACAACTTTGTCTGCCCCAGAGCTTTCGTGAGTATATCCGCCACTTGTTCTCCTATAGGAGTATACTGCAATTGTACAGCTCCCCGTTGGACACAGTCTCTGATGAAGTGACACCTGAAGTCAATGTGCTTCGACCAATCATGAAACACTGGATTTTTAGAGAGCTTGATGCAACTATGATTATCACATAAAATGTTGGTCGCCTCCATCTTTTCCTTGAGTAAGTTCACAAGCAATTTCTGAAGCCATATGGCCATATGGCCTCTACACTGTTTATGCAAGCATCAAACTAGCCTACAATCATCAGTTTTCACCTTGGGAATATCCTGCACAAAACTGCCCAAGTGCTGCCGGGTCACCCGGGTCACTCAAATCGGCACTGCAAATCAGTTCAGACCGTCCCTTGAGCTCCCTGTGTGTCCAATCCGCTCCCCAACTGTATGGTTAGATGTGGCCCGTCAATACGCACATTCTGCAATTTACAGCACTCAATTCCGACCTACGATGCTCTCGGAATGCCCTCCGAACTGAAGTTCAATTCGTGCAAAGACACCCTGCCGTGACCCGACCTGCCTGCGGAAGTCCTGCGCGTCCGTCGCCCGACTCGCCCGTTCTGCAGTGCGGACACCCTGCAGAAGTTTTCCGCACGTCTTGCACGTCCAGAACACGACTCGACCCACGCTTTGCCTTCCTTTCACCGCAACTGTGTTTCTTCTCACCAATGAGTTGTTGGCTAACTTGTGGTGCTCCAACGCTTGCTTTTGATTGTTCTTCTTCGTTGGATGACTTTCCACCATCATCCTCACGCATTATATATATGCATATCAAGTGTGGCATGGGGGTGTCGCGGGTCACTTTAGTGGACTCGAGCCGACCCACCGACGCCCTCCACTCAACTCGTTCGCCCAAGGTGTAGCATCAGTCGCGCCCCCACACGTCAGCCGCTATAATGTTTTGATATGTCGGCTAGTGCGGCGCGCCCCCACACGTCAGCCGCTATAATGTTTTGATATGTCGGCTAGTGCGACGCGCCCGTTAGAATTCGCCCGCACGCCCGTCGCCACACGCCCGCACCCACGCCCATGTCGTCGCATGCCCGTGCCCGCACCCGTGCTGTCGCACACCCGCACCCACGCCCATATCGTCGCATGGCACCCGAACTCGGTCAAATGCCCCAGTGGACGCATCCGTTGTGGTAAACGCGTCGCATGAAGTGTGGGCCTTACATACTCCCCCACTTAAAATATGACTATCGTCCTCAATAGTGCTACCATCATCGCAAAGTATCGTCGCAACTTTCATCACAAAGTCTCATCGCACAATATCATCGCAACATTGTCGCATAAACCAACAAGGTTCATGTCCACGAAATTTCTACTCAATCTGTGATCATCAACACATCTGCTACAATCATCACATGCTACACCATAACAGGAATTCAATCTCCTCAACAAGGTCACATGCTGCTGCAACATATATCGTGTCAACCCACCACATATCATCAATGTCATGTGAAAATCTGCATCAAGTACTCCAACCAACTCAACACAACAAAAGCTGCTATGTATCCGACATAACTCCGCACACTGTCGACCCCCATAACTCGAACTAGTTGGGTAGCTAATCTAACCTTGCGTTCCCATCGTGAGAATGCACATCCTCATACCATGCGTTAGTTCTTCCTTTTCCAATCTATCACATCCATCAACTCGATTAAGACTCAATCTCATCCAAGTGTGCCATGTTTGGGTCCATGAAGTGTATCCATCTCATCCACAACATGCTGTCCATGATGCTAATCCATGTGCTACTTGTATGCAAAGTAGTCTCATCCTCCAAGAATCATCAAAAGTAAGAGGTCTCCCTCTCATCAAATGAAGAAAAGGTGTGGCTAAGTCAAGTAGACTCAAGCCCGTGCCAAAGTGTGTACCACCAAGGCATCCCCATCGTTGCATCTCCATCAACTCCAAAGTGTCCTAGCTCGATCATCCCCATCAAGTGACTCCTCCTGAACACACCCCATAAATGTGCTCCAAGGTATGCATCCCATAATGCATCAAAATCAGGACCAATCCTAACCTCAGTCCTCAATCAGTCAGATACTCCAAGATCACCATAATATGAAGTCTCCAATGAATGCAACTCCATCATGAACTCCCATGCCTCATCATATCCAAAGCGTTGGCAAGCCTACTTGTATTGGCCATGAGTGCCATCACAAGTTCTCACCTGCAAATCATATGAATGTCTCATAGGCTGCTCATCCAACCAATGTCCAAGTTGCTCACGGTGAACAACGTCCCATCAGTGCATCTATAAAAGATCTTCATGTAGTACATGTCCATGACTTTGGCTGCCCATGCGTTCATCTAGGTGAACTCAACTCAACTCTCATCATCATCATGTCCATACATATGTCGAGGTGAAGTGCTCTCGATCACTCCTACCTTCATCCATCATATGAGCACTTCCTTCAAGGCTACTCCCCCACTAAAGGTCTACCAAGAGGTCCATCTTGGTTGAAGCCATGAAGAAGTCTACTCCACCAACGTGCCCTACCACCAAGGTAGTCTATGGGTCATGCCGAGCACTTGCCATTCTATGTGGCTAAGCATGACCCTTTCCATCACAAAGGTCATCACGTTCCACCCTTGTCCAGGGCATTTGAACCATCAAGTGTACGGTCACAAATTGCCCCACCAAGGTTTGTAACATCCCATGTCCCTTGTTCCTCCAATGTACAAGGTCTCATCGTAGGCATCCAAGGAGTAGTCATCCATGGTGTTAGCAAACAAGCCATCTTCTTTCTCATCCCCATATGCGGTCCATCCTCCTTATGCTCCCATGAAACACAAGTCATATCTCCATGAAGACTCCTCAAGTGAGTGTCCTCCATCCTCATCAATGCCTTTGAAGTGTTCGATCCTGGTACCACCTGCTCATCAAGTTCCTCCTCGATCATAATCAAATTTGCAACATCTCCATGTGGTTTGTCCACCAATGCTTGCAATGTGTCTTGTCCTGGTTCAACTTGTGTCACAAGTTCGTCCTTCATCTCTTCCATCGTCATAACATCCTCATGAGAATCATCCATCACTAATGCTTGCAATGTGCTTGTTCTCGATCCAACCTGTTCATCAAGTTCATCCTTGACATCTTCCACATCTGCAACATCCTTATGTGGATCAACCTGTAATGCTTGTAATGTGCTTGGTTCGGGCTCAACTTGTTCTACAAGTTCTTCCTTCTCCTCAACTACATTCCCAACATCCTTCAGTTCGGTCATAGTGGACTTCGTGTCACTATACCTCCTTAGAATTCTATTCCTCATCTTCTTAAAATCAAGCTTGACAAGCTTCTCCTGAAGTATGCCTTGCTCTTCAGCCAATTCCCTTAGCTCCTTTTCATAACTGTCCAACATCTTCATAAGTCGGTTGAATTCATCCCTGTTCGTGTCGGATATCCCTTCCTTGTGCGCCTGGCTGCTAACCCTCATCTGTTGTGCTACTTCCCTCTGTACTACTGCCCATGACATTGTCACTGTCACTGCCTCATCTGTACAGCAGCTCCCTCTGAATCCTAAGCCTATCCATTCCTCCTACTGAAATGGATTCTTGGTCATCCCCATCTTTTCTTTGAAATATACAAACTTTGTCTTCCCTAGAGCTTTCGTGAGGATATCCGCCACTTGTTCTCCTGTAGGAGTATACTGCAATTGTACAGCTCCCCGTTGAACACAGTCTCTAATGAAGTGACACTTGATGTCAATGTGCTTCGACCAATCATGAAACACAGGACTTTTAGAGAGCTTGATGCAACTATGATTATCACATAGAATGTTGGTCACCTCCATCTTTTCCTTGAGTAAGTTCGCAAGCAATTTTCGAAGCCATATGGCCTCACACGAAGACCTTCTTGCTGCCATATATTTTGCCAATGTTGAGCTCAGAGCCACGAATTTTTGTTTCCTACTACACTAGGAGGTCATTCCTGATCCAACAGTGAAACAGTACCCACTGGTACTTTTCCGATCTACTGGGCTCTCAACCCAATCTGCGTCAATGAACCCACTCAACCTGATGTCATTGCCTCGGGTGTATTTCAGTCCAAGCTCGATTGTTCCTTGTAGATATCTGAGAAAATGTTTGGCTACTGCCCAATGAGCCCTCTTCGGTTCCACCATGAACTGATTGAGAGTATTGACAGCATAACAAATGCCTGGCCTCATGTTGACCAGATACATCAAAGATCCTATCAGCTGCCTATACAAGGTAGGATCAGCCTCATCATCTTCGGACGTGTCAATTTTCTTCCAGTTGGTAATCATTGGAGTAGCCATGGATCTACAGTCCTCCATCTGAAACCTCTTCAGAATTTCTGTAGTATACCTTCCTTGACCAAGGAAGATCTCACCCTTCTACTGCCAAAATTCCAACCCCAGAAAATAATGCATCAACCCTAGATCCTTCATGTCAAATTTTGCAACTAAATTCTCCTTGCAATCCTTGATGAGCCTAGATGACCATGTCAGAAATAGATCATCTATATACAGCACCAGTATCAGAGGCGCATCCCCTACTCTCAGATAGTAGAGATTGGAATATGCGTCACTCTTGACAAATCCCATCTTCTGCAAGTAGTTGTCAATTCAACCATACCAAGCTCTAGGGGCTTGCTTCGGTCCATACAAGGCCTTCTTGAGCCTTCACAAATGATTTTTCTTATCACGCGTCTCGAAGCCCTCTAGTTGTTCAATATATAATTCTTCTTCTATCACCCCATTCAAGAATGCAGTCTTAACATCCATCTGGTGAATCTCCCATCCCATCTGTGCAGCAAGGGATCTCACGAATCTAATAGAAGTATATCGGGCTACTGGGGCGAAGGTCTCTTCATAGTCTATCCCTTCCTTCTAAGCATGCCCCTTAGCCACAAACCTGGCTTTAAATTTCTCAATGATGCCATCTGCAGCATATTTGATCTTGTAGATCCATCTCGAACCCACAACTGATCTATCTTGAGGCCTAGGAACCACTTCCCATACATCATTTGTCATGATGGAGTTGTATTCTTCCACCATCGCATCTACCCATACATGATGCTGAGTTGCCTCCTGAAAACTAGAGGGTTCCCCAACCTGGGATACCAAGGCTTGGTACCTTTCAGGTTACCTGTGTTGCCTCTTCTCATTTCTGGGGGCTCTGACAAACTCCTTTGCGTCCCTCAGAATTTGTTCTAATTCCTTGCTCGTCCTACCATTGGTAGTGGGTGGATCTACCTGCTCTCCTTCTTGCAACTCCTTGAGAGATGTATCCCTTGGATCCCCATGCCTTGGAGAGGCACTCATATTACCCTCCACAGGTCGTTGTGGTTGGATCAGTGGATCCTCCTCAGACTACGTGGCGAAAGGCATCTCCTAGGATTTCCTAAAGGCCCTTTCCTCCATGAACTTCACATCCCGTCGTACTACAATCTTCCTGCTCTCGGGAATGTAGATGCGGTAAGCCTTTGCATTCTCGCTATATCCCACTAGATATCCCTTTTCTGCAGTCTTATCCAGTTTCTTCCTCTTCTCTTCGGGCACATGGCAGTATTCCGAATTGCCAAAGATCCTAAAGTGGCTCACCTTTGGCTTCCTGCCAGTGAAGACACTTTCTGGAGTAATCTTACCCAATGCACTATGAGGAATTTGTTTTGTACATAGACAGTTGTATTACAAGCTTCAACCCACAAGAATTTGGGCATGTCTTGATCATACAGCATTGCCCTTGCAGCCTCAACAATAGTTCTATTCTTTCTCTCTGCAATTCCATTATGGTTCGGATTATACGGAGCAGTCCACTCTCTTTTGTTGCCTTCCCTTGCGCAGAACTCTGTGAAGTCTTCATTGATGTATTCTCCACCATTTTCTGATCACAGTGTCTTTATCCACTTTCCTGTCAAATTCTTCACTAGAGCTTCAAAATCCTTGAATCGATCAAAGACTTCGTCCTTGGTCTTCAGAAAGTAGATCGAAGTCTTCCTGGAATGGTCATCAATCAATGTGACAAAATATTCGGCAACACTAAGAGTTGTAGTGAACATTGGTCTGCAGATGTCTGAGTGTATTAAGCCCAACACACTCTTAGCCCTATTGCTGCTTCTATGGCACGCTGCCTTGGCATACTTTCCCAATACGCACCCTCTGCAGACATCGTCTCGCTTGGTGCTCAGTTCTAGAACTCCCGTGACAGTCTTCTTGAGAACACTTAACGCCCCATGGTGTAAGTGCCCCATTCTCCTGTGCCATAGTTCATTCAAATCCTTCTCATCAGTGCTACCTATCAACGCCATTGGGGATTCGAGCTATAACTCGTAGAATTTATTGCTCCTGTCTCTGATTTGTGGCTTCTTCTTCCAACTCGAGTGTTTGACATATACACTTTTGCCAATGAAGTAAACGTCATAACCTTTGTTTTGAAGCTGCGACACAGAGAGTAAGTTCATCCCCAAACCAGCCACAGCACATTTGGTGGCCCAAAGCTTATTACCAGCTTATGTTTGAAACACTATGGTACCCCTTCCAACAGGGGTACATTTCGCCTTATTGCCCATGGTGATTTTAAAATTCATATGCTCTTCTTGGTAGCTTGAGAAACATTCTCGTACTCCCGTCATGTGAGCAGAAGCCCCACTGTCAATATACGAGATCTCAGGACAAGCAGAGCTTGACACACAAGCAAATTCTTCTTCCAATATGGATGCCAGAAGAGAAACGTTGTTATCCATCTGCTTTTTCATGATTTCCCTCTTTTCTGGAGAATTGTGTGAACCCTTCCGAGTTGTTGCTACAGCAACGTCCGATCTTCGTTCCATCGTCGGTTCTATGCTCTTGTTACTCATCTTTGCTCTGATACCATGTGAAAATTTCAATCTTGAAAATATTTCTACAGTGATAGATTTATTTCTCCTACTTATTATTTCCAATAACTTATTTACAGAATTCTTCTAGTAAATTTCGAAATAAATACTACTACAGCGATCACTCAAGTATATGCAAAGAAGAGAACAGTAAGAAATACAAGCATAAGAATCAATCACATGGACACAATTACTTTTGGACAATTGTCCCCGGAAAAACCCAATGCGGGAAAACCGGTGCAGTAGATGAGGGTTTATATATTATTCTTCAGCAATGAAATTCCTTACAAGGAAAAGACTGGCAGACTTCTTTGGAAAACTTCTGAGATAAATTCTCACAAACCCTCTTGACAATTTCTGATACCCAGGAGACTCACATCTCCTCTTTGCATCCCTTTGCAGGTCTCTCTGTGCAGAGCCTGCGTGAGACTGCGTCACCCTGTGTGAGCTCTCTACGCTACTTCTTTGTGTTGCCTTTTGCGTCCTTCTTTCCTCAGCCCATGTCACTGTTGATGCCCTCTGCTTCATCTGCCCTGCAACTCTCCCTCTGAAATCGAATTCTATTCCTTCATAATCAACTTCCTTCAGGTAACTAAGTGTATGTCCGGCTTACTTTCCAAATGACCCTCAAGCCTTCTTTTATAATCTTCTCATTAACGAATCAACGGCCATGATTAGAAGTCTAATCAATGGCTACGATTAAAAACTTGACTTGATCTTCGTTCTTTGGAAGATTCACACTATGTTTTATTAATACCCATTAACTATTTAATTTCACTAAGTTTAGACTTAGGGTCTACATTAAAATAATTAATTATTTTAATAAAACATGAACCGAGTGGAATTTCCACAAACGGTTTTTGGGTTCTTTGGAATACTGATGTCCAAGCCTCCTTACAAATTTTGAGACTTGGAAGACTTTCTGATGCTACAAAAAATCAATAAACATCACAGGGAAGGCTTTTATGGAGGCTATAGATTTTGACTTATTCATCAAGCATGAAGTCAAACACCTATTTATCATTAAGCCTACTTTCCAAAAGTATACAGAAGTAGATGAGACTTACAGGAAGTTGATAAAGTTTTCTATCCCAAGTGAAGATCGATGGGATAAATTATGTGAACCGCTTGGATAAAACAGTTTCACCTCCAATAGCCAGACAGCAACGCAACACTTTTTGGGGTCCAATAATCAACAGCGATCCTCGAGAATAGAGCCAGCAGCTACAACAGTTTCAGATCTCCTATATTTTTTTTCTATCTTTGTAAAATAGTTTTAGATATTTTGTAAAAAGATCTTGAGGTTTTCACTCAAGATAGTTTTTGATAATTTTGCATAAATATTTCAAAATACGAAGTATTATTGTTGGGACTTGTATGAAGAAATAGACTTCTAATGTAAAGTTGTTCCATAAGCTCAAGTGGACAACTTTTCAGTCATACAGAAAGCTTTTCCAGGATTCCTGTGTCAGACTTATTGGTGAAGTTATCTTCTCTTGTTAATATGTTCTTCTCTGCCACTTCATATGTTTCTCTTATCTATTTTGTTCAAAGAAAAATAAGAATCTGAATTTGTTTATGTACACTCAATTTTGGCTTCTAAACAAAGTTAATGTTTTCAACTGAAATTAAACACTAGAATTCTTAATTTCTCTATGTTTAATCGATCCTTAAACTTTCCATCTTTACCATCTCACAAAGCTCATAAGATCTAATAAGTTTGCCTACCTTGCCCTATTAAACTTGTTTGTCATTGCTGCAATTGATCAACTTGAAAATTAATTAACTCCATTTCCCAATGGCTTTCCCTTGTTGTTCCAACCAAACCATTTTAAAAACCAAACTCTGAACTTTCACATCTAGCCTAAAATCCTACAAAGCAAACAAAGTTAAATCTAACAGAGAGATCCCTCTCTGAGTTTTGAAGGGCTAGCTTCTAAACTTAAAAGCGGTTCTGAGATTACCTCTGTGTTTCTTTCACAGCCTTAAGAAATTACGGAGTGCTAACACAATTCATAACATAGCAAACCCTACATTACCAAAACTTCAAAGGTTTGGGACTTCAAATAACACCATTTCAACCCTAACAAGTTTGGGTTTTCATGATCATATCAAAATCCCCAACATGACATCATTATCAAAAACTTTAAATAGCATTTCTTAATAACCCAAAGTAGGCTAGGGTTTCACATATTATCATTAGCATACCCTTAAGTTAGGGTTTTCCAGAGAACCTGTCTAGGGTTCTTATATAAACAATCAAAGATATGAGGAGGGTATATTTATCAAATGATGAATCACCCGAAACAAGAATCTTCATGATTCAAGAGATCTAGACCCAGCAATGTTAGTAATGTAGAATGGATTACCAAATAGAATGATTATGAAGAGAACAAAGCTTATGGTCTAAAACCTATCTGGAGATATTCCTTGACAAACCTTGTAGGAAGAGTTCTCTTTGTATTAAGCCATGATCTTTTATACCTATAATACATACTTTCAAGTAGAACATGTGATACCAAAAACATGATTTAATTTCTCAAGTTAGTTCTCATACATAACCATGGAGGATGGAATCCTATGAAAAGTTACTCATTTTAATCAAGGACATTTGCTTGACATCCTAGATTACTTGCAATCCCTAGAAGATAAGGATGCATGTTACAATCTTTACCCTAGACTAGTTATAAACAAGGATTATATGAACTATTTAAAATTAGATACTATGAAAATTTAAAAACTTATGAACATAGGTACCTTGAGTTTACATACATTTGATTTCATTAGACTTGTTGCAAGTGCATCTTAATACTTACTTGATTTCCTTGAGCTGGTACCTTGTACTTGGACTATCAATTCAGATCCTCAAGGCGAATCTTATTTTCCAAACGACAGACTTCGGATTCTTTATGCGATGACACAATTTAGTCAAATGCTTCATACTTTGGTTCTATTCGATAAATTATGAAAAAGTTATATCTCTGTAATAATATCCATATAGTGTCATATGTCTTCATTATAGTCTTCATTGTAATATATAGCGAAAGTTAGATCTTTGTAATAATATCCATATAGTGTCATTTGTCTTCATTATAGTCTTCATTGTAATATATAGCAAGGTTATTGTGACTTTACCAATGTTCCACCAAGTCCCCTAGAGGTGGGAGCGAGGGGGGGAGGGAGCGCGGGAGCGGCCTATGCAAAAGCTCCCTACCAATTTTCAGGAAACGTGGGGGGACGTCGGGGTCATAAAAATTATATAATTTAATATTTATAATGTAATTGTATTTTTGCAAGGAATGTATATATAGTCATCATACACTTACATCATGAAAGATAAATCATAAATGATAAAATTATAGATCAATGAATGATGAATGATATAACTGAAACAAATTTAAAACTTAAAACTTAAAACATACATCATACAATCATACATGTAAGTTTGTAAGTTTGTAACTATATAATCATTAATGTAACTACTAACAATGTACAATGAAAATAAAGTTTAAGATATCATATGACATATTATATCAAGATTCAAAATAAAGTTTAAACTAAAGTTTACAACTCAAGTCTGAAACATAAAACTTAAAAGCAAATAAGTTATGTATGAAGCATAAAACATAAAACATAACATATGAATATCAAATGATATCATCATACTGATAAATGAGCATAAATGCTCAAGGTAATGCCCAACTAGTCTTTGCATCCAGCTTCTGCACAAATATATCAGGATCAACCATGTCACCATCTGAATCAGAATCCCTTGGATTCTCAAACATGCTAAGTGGCACACCAACTTTTAACACGAAAGCAAAAACTAAAAGGGGCATGAAGGGGCGTGAGGGGGGCGTGAGGGGGCGTGAAGGGGGGTATGCGGGGGCGTGAGGGAAATGTCCCCTAGAAGTCCCCAAGACCCCGGAGCGCGAGGGGGCGAGGAATCTAGACCCCTAAGTGGGGGGGCAAGACCCCGTGTAACACTGGACTTTATTGATTTCTACAATCCCATTCACTATGATTTCCGCACTTGTCTTCTGAGAACTCATGAGTTCATCACTATGAATTTAATCTGAACTAGTTCATTGTGGTATACTGAAACCATGTTACTTGATTCCACCGAAAAAACTTTAAATTATATCTCTTCTAGACAGTGAATTTACCGATCCTTATTCTCTGAAAATCAATCTGAATTCCTTTACTGTGGTATATCGAAATCCTACTTCACTAAGGCATACTAAATTTTGTGACAATCGAACTTCTTACTGAGATTTTGCATCACTGTGATACACTGAAACTGTGTTTATACTGAGATTGTGGTATACCAAGACTGTGGTGACACCGAGACTTGTCTCTGTGATTAATCTGATCTTGTATACCTGTGTTATCTGAACTTATTTCAGAGACTAATCCGAGCTTGACCACTGTGTTTGATGTGAAGTCCTAGGGCTCTTGATCTTTAATACAAATGCAAACATTTCCTTTCACTGAGAATACTTCAAAGATGTATAAGAGATCTTCAAACTGCCTTTGATCATGAGCTTAGCTTTGTTACCATGTTGAGAAATCCATAGCATGGCGATTACACGATTTCTATTATTATGACATTATCTTGTGATGTTTTTTATTATTATTACTCATTCTTTCGATTTATCTTTTCTTATCATCAAGACTAATGCCAAGCAACAAATAGAAGAGGACACAAGATGTAGGCACGCAGCCAAGGAAAAACCCCACTCGAGGGGAAAACTCGGTCAAAATTCTTCCTCTCAATAGATTCAAAACAAGATGAGATGACCAAGACCCTTACAACTTAGACTCAAGACTACCTCCATCCATCAAGTAAGCCTTGTCAGGTCATTCTTCAGTTCTATCATTCTTCGCTCCTATAGCAGTCATCCTTCTTCACACTTCGGTCCTTGCAATGGCACCGAACTTGTATCTTGAGATAGCACTGAGACTTTTTCACTGTAGTAGCACCAGAATTTATCCACTGTGATGTCTAAACCTTTCTTCTGAGATTTCTCCGAACTGTATCACTAATGTATACTGAGATATATCGTTGTTATATGGAGCCTTCTTTGGAGATCTTGCACCGAAATCATTTGTTGTTGTTTCACTGAAATAGCAGTGAACCATTCACTGTGACATATCACTGAAGTTCTATCTTTATTCTTCACCGTAATCCGCATTTGTATCTCAGAAAGGTATTCTGAAAATATTCGAACTTATCTTTGTGGTTACCCGAAAAACATCTATGCAATAAATCCAAGTATTTGTGGTATAGTGATGCGAAGACCTTATGCATGTATATATAGCTGTTGTCCATTGAAATGAGCCGACATGTGTTCATGAAGAGATGTGTCTCTTTAGTAGGTCGACATGTGTTCTTTGAGGGAAGCCGACTTGAAGGAGATTCCTTTTAAGGCTGACATCAAGGAGACTTTGATGGAGGAGGAGTTTATCATGACAAGATAGACTTTGACTCAATCCTAAAGCCTACAATGGAGGCTTGACCTATGAAAATTGACCCAAGCATGAAGCCCATGCTTTAACAAGTCAATTCAACAATAATAAAAACTCATTTTGCTTTTCTTTTGACAAATATATTACATTTGACTCAAGTACAATGTATGAAGACCGAACCTAGTTACATTCTTCATCAGGAGGAAGGTCTTTTGGTCAGGTCTAAGGTCTTGGTTTGTTTCAATTTGATTTGAATCTATTAGTGGAAGAGTTTGTTTGGGTTTTCCCCTATAGAGGGTTTTAGCCCTGGCTAAGTGCCTATATCTAGTGTCGTTGATCTTCATGTTTTGATTTGATGATTGCTTGATGAAAAGAAGATAAAAGAAGAACATAAAGAAAGTTAATAAGACTACAAGAATATCACAAGTAATTATCAACATAAGAAAATCTTTCTACCTTTCTGATTTTCTAACATGGTATCAAAGCTAAGGTGAAGGAGGAAAGGAAAATAAAGCTTGAGGATCTACTAAAAGGGTCAAAGAAAAAGGATAATATAAGAAGAGGACGGCCTATTATCTATATCAAAAAAAAGACAAGACAATGATGACTGAAAATAAGCTAGAAGGATCCTCCAACTCTAGGGCATGGAAGAAGAGGATAGATATCATCCTTGCTAATGATGCAGGGGGCACTCATAGGGGTCCTAGGAACCAAGGTGATGGCCATAATGATAAGGGGTAGAGCTCATGCTTGCTTTTGCCCGCGTGCTAAATTTTCTTGTCTTGGCCCTCTTTTGCATCCAAAGAATTTGATCTCTTGCCCACAACTGTGTTGGGGTGTCCTCTAGAAACCCTCCAAATTTCACAAAATTCCTATGGTAGGATCTTGAGATACTTCAAGCCCTAGCTTGAAGATCAACTCTTGCCCTTGGTTTCCCATTGGCTAGTGACCTCATTAGGATCATAGCATTAAACTATCAAAAGAAGATTATTTCTTTGATCCTCTTCCCTTCCCTAATTAGGTCAAGTACATCCTTGGTTGACAAACTCAATATCCTTGACCTAATTTTGGGTCCACTTGGCCTTTTCTAGTCCCGCAACTTGTTGATTCCAATTTCACAACAATCACATAAAATCCAAGTCTCTATAAAGATCTCTAAGTCTAGGAACCATCTTGACAAAGCATACTCTCAAAACCTAGCCCTAAGAATCTTCTTGGCCCTTCCCTGAGAGCCCATCACCTTGCTTCTAAAGCAAGCAACCCATCTAATTGAGTCTCTCTAGAGAATAGACCTAGGAATCACCTATTCAGCTTATCATTGACCATATATTCTCGTGATTCCATCTTATCGGGTCTCCTTCCATCAATGAAAGTCCATAAAGAGCAGGGAGCCTTAGCTGAGGTGACAATGGGATATCGCTCCATTGTTGCTCTTGACCTAGTAGTTGCCCCTTAGGATCCCCTCCTAGGACCCATGCTAGTTTGAGCAGTAACAAATACCATGTAGAAAATCCATGAACTTTTGCAACTGCTAATATGAACAATATGAAACTAATTTCTTTTCATACAGAAACAGAATTTCTCTACTTATTTTGTAGCGGAATAGGAACATAAATAAATATACAATTCAACAAAACAATTTTTCTAAGGAATCCAATTGGGAAAACCCTCTGCTTGTGTGAGAATTTTACTGATAGAATACTGGGCAATAGATCTCTTACAATACAGCTTTATTTCAATAGAAACCAATATGATTCTTTGTTTTTACTAAGCTGAAACACCTACAAGACTCTGATCCCTGCTTCCCTATTTCCTTGCGCAAATCCCAAGGAAATCCTCCAATAAATATGTGCACAAGCCTCTCTTGGTACATTGATCCTCTCACAATCTCACACACACAAACACAAATATGTGTTCTCTACTGCCTTGTCTCACCAACTTGTGCTCACAAGACAATGAATAACGATGTGCCTTACTCCTCCCTTTAAGCTTTTCAAATAGGCTAAATCTGGCAAGTCTTTAGTTTAGCAAAATTGAATTGTTGGTTGAAGAGCTAACAAAGGCTATCAAGTTGTTGTAGCCATAGTTTTCAGAACTGGATCGGTCGTCAAACAAGTAGACCCTTCGAACAGTGAACCGGTCAGAACCGGACGAAAACCAGTCCAAAAACCGGACCAAAAAAATGGTTGAGAAAAAATACATAAAATATTCAAATTTTAAAGAAAAACATATATATTCATGTGCATCCATATAAATTCAAACCAATTACACACAAATATGAAAAGGTTCTCATGTATATAGCAAGAGTGCATATGCCATAATATGGTAATACCAAAAATAACACTTAGTGCAATACATGTTTGCAACAAAATACATACAAACTCTAAATGGCCTCTGATACATCAAACTACAATACTATTAGTACTAAATTACTAATCAGAATCAACATCCTCAACCTCCCCCTCATCTTCATCCTCAGAATTAGCAGTAGCATACCGAGGATCTATAGTGGGATTTTGACTTGATTCCCCTGGCCCTAAAGGTGGAGCTAGAAGTGGGTCCAAGTCCATCCAAGAAAGATCTTTATTGTCAAATGTTGTTCCTGAATCTCCACAACCCACTTTGATGATGGATCAAAGTGATCCAAAGTTATGTTGCTCGATTCAAGTGTCTTGTCCAGCAACTAGTTTCACCTCAACCT
This sequence comes from Pinus albicaulis, assembly GCA_034641835.2. NCBI lineage: Eukaryota > Viridiplantae > Streptophyta > Pinopsida > Pinales > Pinaceae > Pinus > Pinus albicaulis. Next base: position 585,846,867 of record CM076583.1, on the reverse strand, counting down.
AAGGTTGTACTGAACATAAGCCATGACATTCAACCGTTTTTGCTCCAAACGATTCCTCTTCTTGGTGTGTATTCGCTCAAAAACACTTCAAAGTCGTTCACACCATGAAGCCCCAACTAAGAAAAATATTAAAAAAATAAAAAAAAATAATTAAAAAATCACTTGAATGGGCCCCACACAAGTTCTTAGGCAATTGCACCGAACCGGCTGATTTGGTACCGATTCGACATAGATGGTCGGTTCGATACCGAATCGGCCATTTCCGGTCCATTACACCAGTCCGAAACTATTTAGGGTTGAAAACAGTCGAACCGGCCAATCCAAACTGGTCTAGTCTGGTCCTGATAACATTGGTCGTAACTCGTCTTGCCTTAATTTAGAAGTTAAGGCTATCTTCACCCGTCCTTTCCCAAATTAATTCGCACTAGAAGACAACAATTGAGCCTTCCACATATGTACTAGTCAAACTACTCCATGCACATGTCCTAACTTTTAGGAATTTGCCCTAAATTTTAGGAACTCATCCTAATTTTTAGGCATTAGCTCCTAACTTATAGGAATAGGTTCCTAACTTATAAGAACTTGTGCATGCTAAGGAAAAACTACTTTTGGTCTCTTTAACTAAGGAACAAGTCAAAGAAGGACCTTTCTCGCTACTATTTTTGACAAAATGTTCTCCAATTTCCCTATAAATTGAACCATTGGGCTCCTATTGCATCATTCTTATATGAGCTATTATGCTTGAGGAAACTCTACAAAAAAATTTCCTCAATTCTTTTATATGCGAATAAAGTAGAGACTTTGGGGGTTTGATTTGTCTTGGTGTTCTCCTTCCATGGTTGTGAGGTAACATTGTTTCAAACATTTGTGCTTAATGCTTCTACATTGGTTTTAAATATTGTTAGCTTCACTTGCCTTTCCATTGGATTAATTTATGTAAGTTTTCTTGCATCAATTCTTGCATTTAAGGATCACTCTAGACTTAGGAGCGCTAGTGGGTTTTTGGTTGAACCCCTAGTCTCCTTCTTCATTGTGCAATTAAATTCCTTGTGAATGTTAACGCACTTTGCAAGTGTGTAGAAATCTAACATTGTTTGAACAAATTTTGAGCGTAGGATAAGTCTTTGGTTGGACGAAACCACTCTCAAGAAGCAAAGGTGAAAGGACTCATACCAAGCAACTTTCAAAGGGCTCATCCAACGATTGAGAAGGGAGTCTCATTACCTTAGTTCGCTAAAAATCATCAAATTTAAATTTTTGATAAACTTTATGTGCTTTACTTGTATATCTGGCTTTTAGAGCTCATAGGAAAGGCTTAGAGTTTCCTTGCTTGCACAAGAGAGGAAGTCTCTTCCTTCTCTTATTGCATGAAATGTTTTATAGTGTACATTATTTGTGAAGTATTTGTGGCCTTATTTCTTGTTTTCCCCATGGTTTGCACAGATCTTAGGGAGGATTGAAGGGTTGTTCGAAGATATCACTTGAAGGAGTTTTGTAGATGAAGATTGGAAAACCAAAGAGATTTACTAGACTCCTCTTACCTATCAAGTTCCTCCTTCATAACCATTCTTCTCTCTCCACCTCTAGTGTAATATTTCCTCTTGAAGACAAGAAATTGAAGCACCAAGATAATATTTCTTTGAGGAAAGCAAGTCCTCTCATTGAAGACTCCTCATTGTATTATTTTCATAATAAGCATTGTAACTTCTTTTCTTTTTGTGTTAAGCTTTCTTGAGAAAAGAGTATTTTCTCTTTAGAGCTACTTGTAAACTCATCTCAAGATTAGAGTCCTCATTCTCCATTACAGGGCTTCTTATTTAATAAAGAGCAAAATTTTCTTTGCAAAAGCTTGGGGATCATCCCCTTGGAATCCCACTCTTCCTCTCCTTTGAGAGAGGAATTCTTTGCATGATTTGTGGTTTGAGTTTTGTTTCTTTTGTTTCAAGTAGATCTAAATTGTTTCACTTTAGACTAGCATTTCCATTTCTTTGTTGTTTCACATGCTCGTGTCATAGATCTAGCAATTCATACTCTTACATGGGCTAGTTTAGTGATTCTACTTCTCACTTTACACTGTTCATTTCAGCATTTTAGATCTGATTTCTTGCTGCTGATATAATTTATTTAGTTGCTGGTATATATGTCCTCTCATGTGACTATTTCATAGTTTTCATGCAAGGTCATTTTCCAAGCTAATATTGTTCCATATTTGGTGATTTTATCATCTAATTTTCAGCTATCTCTTGACACCATCTGAGTTTCATTTCCATTGTTTATGCAAGTATTTTATTGCCTTAATTGTGAATGAACATATTTACTTGAAATATTTTGAAGCATTTACCTCTAATTATTTGCATCTCCACTACACTTCTAATATTAACCTCCAAGCATAAGCTTGGTTGATAGAATTTTTAGGAAAAACTTCCTCAACTGTTTCAATTTCCCAAGATTTGAGTTTGGATGAAAGGGTAAAACACATGACCTCGTAGTTTTCTTGTGTGGCTTAGTCCCCTTGTAGGAACGAAGGCATGCGAGTTGTATTTAAGAACTAGGGGGGTATCGTTAATGAAGCCATTGCTTCCTCATCCTAGCCTTCTTGCAACCACCTCTAGTCCTTACCAAGTTGAAGGAGTTGAGAGGAAGAATCACCCTAGAATAGGCATTAACTAAAATCAACGAAAAACACCTTTGCACACAAACACCATACAATTTTGGATGGTTTATCTTGCATGCATTTTGAAGTTGGAATCTCATTGAACATTTCACGATATAGCTCTTTATTAAATACATCCAATAGATTTCGAAAGCACTTGCATCTCATTTACTTCCAAGTATTTTAGTTTCTTCTCGTACTTTGCTTATGCCCACTTGGATCAAGTTTTGTATCAATGTCATATGTGAGCATATTTCCTTTTGTCAAGTACAAGCAATATTTATTTGCAAGCTCTCAATTTTATTTAAGTTCTTTCCTTTCAAAATTGTACCATCATATTGTAGCTTTGGTTTGGTTCACTAACACTTGTCTTGTAGCTTTTCACTCCATTTGATATTGTTATATCCTAAAGGCATTTCCATTGTTGCAAGTACTTTTATTTATTTGGGCATATATCTCATTTCTTGCAAGATTTTATTTGGCACTAGTCTACTTACATTTGCCTTGCAAAATACATTGTTGAGCCATATTCATCCATTTATATATTGTATGTTGATCACATGCTCATGATCATTTGTACTTGCTATATTTTATTTGTTTCAATTTATTGAATGGTTAATGTCTAATTGATATACTAATTATCTCCTAGACTTGTTAGTTTTAGCAAGTTTCCTTAGAAACCTTCCTTAAGGTCCACCCCACTTGGCTTTAGCAAGAAGAGAGCCTAGACGGAGAGAGATGGGATTAGGTGACGGCCCCTTCTCTAATTTTTGCCACCAAAGCCACACCTAGTGGGGTTGGGGATTTTTCCCACATTAAATTAGGTGTGTAAGCAAGGCATCAACATAACCTTCTCAATTTCACTGGCTTCCTTGATGCATCTTTGGAGAGATGGTTAATCCTGGCCAGAACCTTACTGTCCTCCATGCAAATATTGTGTGTATTCTTGCTTGAGTGCTCTACCAAGGCTAAAGAAAAACCTAGTAATGGAGAATGTCTACACTATGCTCCTCCAATCTCACTTACAAAGATGACCTTGTTTCATGTTGGGGATTATAGCTCGAATATGAACTTCCACGCATCTTAGTGTGAACATGTGAGAAGAAGTTCAGCATATTTTTGAAAAATTTATCTCTGAAAAGTAACTATAATTTTGGAAAAGTAATCCTACTTTGTAATTCGCTTCAGTAGAAAAGAGAGTGTCTTATTTTTAGCAGCTGAGTATGAATTTGTTCTTGGGCTGGAATTAGTCTTAAAAATAGATTATCCACTAAAACTATAAAGACAAGGCAAGGTAGAGGCCTTTACAAACACACTTGAGCAGTTGAGAGAGAGAGAGCAGACAGCCAGGGAAGAAGCTTTCCCAAGCAGCACGCAGTTCAAAGCAACAGTTCTATAAAATCATACGGACATCTGTACAATCGTATGAAATCCATGCAGCAGTGTTGTACAGCAACCATACAGTCCGTACCACAGTGTTGTAGAGGAGAGAACTAATGTTGCTGATCTTCTCAGCAGCTGTACCTCTCAAACAACTCATAGAAGCTCAACTTCAAGGCATTTTTGGTATCCATGCATGTTGTTTCTTCTTGGACAGCATGTGAAGGTTTCTTAGTAAGTATTTTTTTAAGAAATGGAAAACTGATTTAAAGGAGTAATTAGCTGTGTGTGTGTGTGAAACTAATTGTTATGGTTCTGCTATTTAATTTCTAGCTATTGTGTGATTGATGCATGGTCTGAAATTTAATTTCAACATTAATTAAATTCAACAATCTACTTGTTTGATTTAGATCATATGGACATTAGCCACCAAGGACTTGAAATTCTAACATTTCACCATTGCAGGGTTTGTTGCAAGATAAAAGAACTTGGTGAATGTCTTTCTACATCCAAGGGTCAACAAGATACTTCACCAACTTGATGAACCTCCAAATCATGCTAGGATGTGTGAAAATAGTACCAATATCTTTTCTTCTTAAAATCCTTAATATTTAATATGCGGGCACTTGTATAAGAAAGGACAACGCCATGCTTGATAATATTAATCTGCTCACAGTTTCTAGTACAAATTTTAGCATTTTGAAAAGCCTTTCTGATCTACCAACCTCTCTAACCATTTTTTTTTTTAAATCTGTTATAAGTGGTTTTTCTTCTTGCCCCAAATGCTCATCATCAAGGACTCTTAAGACATGAGTGGCCACAGGTTATTTATATTTAGACCACTAAGCTTCTACATCGCATGGCAGTGAGAAATTAGAATCCACATGGAGATGCTGACATGTATGTGCATTTTCTTCCTGTATACCCAATCCTTTTCTTATTTATGACTACGACTTCCTTTGTTCCCTCTTGTGATCTTATTGGTCATGACAATGGACAATGAATTGTATGCATAAAACATCAACAACACTCAATCAGACATAAAATTCTGAAACTATCTCACAGTAATGACTTTCAGTATGATTGAAAACAAACAATATATGATTATGTTATGCCCCAAGTCACGTGGCGAGTTCAGTTTCAGCAATGATTAGGTTCGATTCAAGTTCGAATTTTTTGATGAGGTTCGCCATTAGGTTCGTTTAGAATGAAATATAGGATAAAATAGTAAGATATCAACATCAATAAGCATAAAAAATGCTATCACGAAGATGGAAATTGCGAGGATAGATTACATGCTTGAGTTGTGACATGAGGTTATGAGTTTTGATCTATGGACTTGGTCAATAGCTATGACTTTCGATGAGGTTCCCCGAACCTCAACACTTTTTTAAGGTTCGCCAAAATTCAAACCTCAAGGTTGAAGTTCGACGAACCTTGTGAAATAAGTTATGCCTACCTTCCAACTCAATATTTCTTGTGAAAAAATCATGTAGAAAGATAGTAGTCACAACAAAACATCTAGTTGATAGTTTACTAAGAACTTTGTACTTGTTTCTAAATACACAATAATCCCCTTCTAGGTTATAGAATTATATTATGCAATGGTCCAACAAGGTATCTTAATTTGGAGTCACTTGTGTACATATTTTATTAAGAACTTTTCTTGATTGAACCAAACTCCAAAATGAAAAATAAAATATTAGAGCATCCTCATATACCTACCTTCAACACATGTTGCACCCACATCATCTAAATCCCTTCGAGCGTCAAATTTCAAGTCAGACGACACAGAAAGCCACCTACATTAGAACTTGATCAGCACATAGAAATTGTCCAAGGTACTACTCAAATAATTAGCATCATAAAATGGGTTTAAGCTTTAACAATTCAAGCATAATCCCTATACTCACACTGCCTTACGCCTTCCATGTTGCCAATTTTCCCAAATTAGTCCAGCAATTGTTCGTCCCTTTCCCACACCCGCTCCATCACCCATAAAAAAACCTGCCCTTTTATTATCTGGAAGGTGTTGGCTATGCCTCTGCCATATAAAATTTCATCTTAATGTCAATGTGGGAAAAAACTATTTGTATAGAAAGCCTTAATCTTCAAGAAATTTACTTTTTCTAATGGAAAATAAAATGTCGTAAATGTATATCCCAAACCTGAGATGCATAGATAATTGTCTCAAGTTGTAAACTAGATAATGCTGATGATTTTTCCATTTCCTCTGCAATCTTGAGCTCATAAGTAGGCTCCGGAGGTTGTACTGCAGACAATGATGATGTCTCCACAACTGGGTCAGGATGCGGTGGTCCTATGGACAATTTCGAAGGGCGCTAAGAAACAAACATGAACTTGTCAATTACTATAGTAACGTAATGAAATGGCAACACTATTGAAGAAAAGCAAACAATAGAAATTTTATGCATTCCATGTTGATCTAGATTGTCTAGACTTCAGACTCAGAGAATATAAATACAAGGTCAAGAAAAAAAATCTCACATAGTCTGTAAAAGTCTCTCCAATAGTTCCACCTTCATCTTCTTCTCTCTCTACATCTACAACCACCTGTAACAATCAAAACATTTCCAACATAAAAATGCGATTAAAAAATTAAGGCTTGAGAATGACACCAATTACTAAGAAAAATTAAAGAAAAAAATAACATGTCATAAACAATCTCCACATAAACACTCTTGAAACCTACAATATACAACATCTATTTCAAGTCTATCTAGTATGTTAGTATCTTTCCTGGTGGTAGAAAGAAGCAAATAAACTTAATAACTGAGCATGCAAAAAACAGCATAAACCCATTCCACTCATAAACTTCATAAGAAACAAATTATTCACAAATATTTAAATTAACATAAGAAGTGACTTCATACCAAAAAAAAAAACTCCAAACCTATGTTGCACAGGAACCTGTCCCCCCCAAAACACACCCAGATACCCTGCATTCCATGTTCCAAGGACTTTTGGACCCTTAGGAAACGTCCCCAAATTACTGGGGATTTAAACGAGAACTGGGGGACTTGCTGGCACTCCCCAGGACATTCTAGGCAGATTTGAGGGATGTTCCAGACAAATTTCAGGGATGTTTTTGGCAGATTTCAAGGATTTTCTGGGCAGATTTCAGGGTTAATCCAATCATATAGCTTCAGTTTGACAATCATGGACATTTATTATTGAACAATATGATCATTTTTCCCATCCATTATTTTTGTATTGCATTTAATCAATTTGGATTTTTGGTGATTTAGACATCGTATTTTCAATGGAATACTTACAACAAGCAGCCTCCATGTCAAGAAAACAGAAAATGCAACATTTTAAAAGGCTAATACTTGTGGTTATTGCTCTTGTTCTTTCTCATTTTTTGGATCATCTCAGCTTTTATATATTGTACATGGGTTTCCAGGAATCATACATGTTCAATGCTTCCACCATCCCAACCTCAAGCATTGTGAAAAACAATCAAATAGTAGTGACTGGGATTGGCTACTAAATGTTTGAATAAATTCCTATTCAACCCCCTTCTTAATCTGAGATATGAATTTAATCTCTTTATAAAACCAAAGTATTTTACTGGGGTGGCAGAAGTGGGGAGGGTGACTTTTCACCCTGAGAATCATGAAGAACTGAGGTATGTCTGGGTCTTGGGCCACGCCTCTAATAATGTGGCAGAAGCATATGCCCTCTCTCAAGTGTTAAAGCTGATTGTTGGCATTGGAGTGAGCAAGGCAATTGTAATAGGAAACTCTACCAATATAATTCACCATCTTTACTCTGGAACACTCCCTACAAATATGAACTTCATCAAAAAAATTTGGGCGAATTTACCATTGGTACCATTCTACCCTGAGGAGGAAATGTTTCCAGGTTTTGAGAGGAAACAACTTCAAGGCCGACTTTATGGCCAATCAAGGGGTAAAATTAAAAATTGAAGAATTATTTTGGAGGGGGGAAAAGGAGTATGACCCCCTCCCATAATAACACTATATATTAATCATGCAACGACCTTCAAATCATTTGAGGTATGGGAGTGCATAAGTTAAGACGACAGCTTTGCCTTTGATTAGATGCAGCGGTCTCAGTGGCATGGCAGCTGAAGGTTTTGGGACACTTGGACATCATGCGGCGACGATGTTGAATGCTCTTCAAGACAATGTGGTTATGGTGGAAGCAAGTTTCTCATCAGGTGAAGGTGTGGGAGATGTCAAAGAGAATGTGCATTGAAGGGTTGCAACAATACGATATTGTGCCTGTAATTGGATTTGGCCTTCTCATAGGAGATCCAAAGTATGTTTTCAGGATCAATCTTGATTGCAGGGTGTACTGTAGGAATCATAGTTACACAGGTACCGCTCCCAAGCATTGGAGAGCACGTACCCCAAGCTCCCCCGCTCTTTGGAGCATGGGAGCTAGTAGGAAATGCTCCAAAACCATCAGGAGCTTCAACAGGTACTTTGGACCTTTTCGAGAGCTTCACTGCAACAAATTTTTGACGTTTTGGGAGCTTCACTGCGATGAATAAGTGCAAACATAGGTTTATTTGATGTTGACAGCTTGGGGCTGCTTAAACTAATGGAATTGTGCCAAGGGAAGGGTATCTAGATCTGGATATGGGTCTAGAACTAAGCGAAACAACCCATTTATGAAAAGCCCTTCTATCCAAATGAAGATGAGGGACCTGGCCAATCCTGATTAGCAAGATTTGGATGGAAATAAATTAATTATTGTATTTTTATTTTTAATATATATTAAATTTTAATATATTATATTATCGTCGCTCCCAACTTGACGTTTCTCGTAAATTTGGGCAAAACTTCTAGCTGTGCCAAATACTCGTTCCCGCATACCGGAAACTCGTGCAACATAGGTAGGAATCCCCCTTCTTGGAGCAATTGGATACTTAAGGCAATGGTGGGTGGAGGACAAGGTATTGAATTGCTTGCAGTAACTAGATTGGGGGTGATGTTGGGCTATATGGAAGGTTGGGTGTTCCAGCCGAAGGACAGAAGGAAGGCCCAAGAAATTGGGCAGGCGACTAAGGTAAGTGGATTTTATGGCTTCAATCCATTTCTTCTTGATGTTCAGGAGTCCAGGTTCGCGTCCCTGTTTTTATTTGTAATTGGTATTTCAATCCCTTCTCTCTGTGCTTGGTTGGCTTTTCTAGAATTGTGGGTGCTTTGTCTGCAGGGTTACTTTATGTGGATGTTCCTTTTCCCGAATTTCAAGAAGGTGTCGCCTCTCCATTACTGCCTCACTCTGCCTCAGGGAGTGGGACTTTGTGCTTCATTTAGATCTTTTTTTTGACATGCGGTGGCGAAATTTTGGGGCCTAGGTGCTCAGGAGGTCAAGCACCATTGGTGGTGGTGTGCGTCTTCTTCTCCTGGCCCTTCAATCATTGTGTATGTTTTTGGATGGTTGGTGTTTTGTGGGAAGTCTGGCATTTTGATTATGTGATTGTTGACCATATACATGTCAACAGTCCAAGAAGCAGAGTATAAAGCAATGGAATAAAATTTATGTGTCATTATCATCATTGTAATCCCAAATTTTGCTTTGTATTGTAAAAATTATTCTAGTACGACTATTAAGCCATGTAACAACACCTAGGTAAGCCTATGATTCTCTTCAAAGGGTGGTTTCACTATAGGGAGTTTTTTAACCTTACCAAATTATTTTGTTTGTAAACACAAATAATTTGCGAAGTTTTTCTCCCAAATATACCCCAAAGCTAGGCTAGAACTCATTGACAAGGTCATAGGTGAGTCTTAGTGTTATCGAGACTACGTATTTTTATCATACTAGATCATTTGCCTTGAGTCGCAGAATTTGGTTGAGTTTTAAGAGTCTGAATCTATGAAATTTCCCCTTCTAAGGGTTGAATTTTGTAATATCTTGATGTAAAAGTGTGTTTAGAAATTTTTTTGGTGAACGGTTCCTCGTAATTAGTACACCATTACCAAAATATTTTTTAGATACACTTAGAGGGTGGAAATATATTTAAACCCCACTTGAGTCTATTAATTTTATTTTCTGGCAAAAATAAAAAGTAAATTAGCTAGAAATTGTCAAAAAATAAAATGAAGGGAATAATTAACTACCCTCCAAGTGGAAAAATCATTCAAAAATCATTTGAGGCTATTTTCAAAGGAAAATATTCAACTCAAAAAGTAAAAGCCTCATTTCCAAGGCAGGAAGGACCAGTCTAGAAATTCGTTGGGCCAGAGAAGACTATTTCCCAGCAAATCGATTTTTTTGGGCCAAACAGTTGAATATTTTGCACAATTAACAATAATTCTATATTTTGAAGGTCCTCTAGTGGTCTAGAAGTCAAAGATTGACCCTCCATCACAGTGGACAAGGAAAATCAAATTCTTTTCAAGATTTGTGCCAGTTGATCAAGGGATCAAATTTTTTTCCACAAGGATCAAGCCATGGATCGATGTTACTAGTTGTTATTTTCCACTTGGAGGGGTTGGTCCCTCTCATTTTCTATATAAGGGAGCATTTTGTTCCTCATTTGATTATTGAAAATTTTTTACTAAGCTAAGTTGTATTGGAATATTTTCTGCATTAATAAAAGTCTTTGGGGTTTCAATTCAAGGTGTCTCTCTCTTGATGATTCATGGTATGTGTTGAATGGGTTTAATGCTCTAATTTTGTTCTTTAACTAAATACTATTGTTTCATAGCCAGTGTGTTAATTTTAGATAACCATGGTATGTTCTATGCTTAATGCAATTTACTTCAATCTTTCTTCTTATTAGCCCGATTCAATTTAAGATAAGCAATCACATAATCATTAAAAGTAAATGCTGATAGAACATAATAATAAATCAATCGAAGACAAGCCAATACAATAAATCAGAATTTGCAATTCTTCTTGTTCAGCAAAGATAGAGAAAAATGTTAGTTACAGCAGTCAACAGGATGCCCTTGCCAACAAAGACTTTGCTAGTCAACCAACCCTTTCAACCTCCAAATAGGTTTAGTCAAACTCAGTCAAAGATCAGCCTTTCTTCATTGTCACACACAGCCCACAATCAGCCCTCAAAACAGTCAACGCAAGTCAAATTCTTGCGGTCAAAGACAGTTGACGCTATGGTCAATTACGATCAAAGTCAACGGTTTTCCTCGATTTATGTGCCCTCCAAAGCAGCCTTCCAAAATCGAATTTCCAGTGCAGAAAACGCAATCAATGAGGTGGGTTGACCCAAAGTCAACGCTGGTCAACGTTGTCTAGATTTGCCCTAAAACAGTCTGAAAATACTAGCAACCTGTTTCACACGTGGGAGAGAGAGAAGCCTCCAAAGGTTGTACGAACTAATTAGATGAGGAATAATGTGTGTGATGAGTTGATGAGCAAACGAGCATCAAGTCTCTCCAATTTATATCCATCAATGAGGGTGTGTGACACATCTTTTGGGGCTTGTGAGCCTACATTACAATTATGGCCGACCTTGACAATTTGCACATGTGTGGAAAATAAATTCAAAATATAAGTTATGCTCATCCAAACAAGATGATCTTTAGATCAATCTCGCGCCTCTCTGAACGAGGTATCCAACAAAAATATCATCTCCATCATATGAGCAGTGCAACATGGAGTTTGGCCCTAGTTGCCAAATTTAACACTCCCTCTCAACTAGTGAGAACTCCATCTGTCCACCTGTGCAATCTTGTCATCCAGTACCATCATGTACTGTCATCATCATCATGCAATCCTGTGTCATCCTACAATAACTGCTTTGTTGGCTATTCTCTGCAAACGAATGAGAGTGAGTCACAAAGACAACACTCTCCATTGACCCGAAGTCAATCTAGAGGTAAAAACCTCTACCAGACTCAAGAGTGAGCCACATACTGATCCAAAGTCAGTTTAGAGGTAAGAACCTCATCCAAACTTGATCCCAGATCAAGGTGTTGGACACATTCCATCCTAGACATAGAGTACAGCAATCCCCGACACGTCCATCGGTCATGCTATTGGTCTATATCCTCATTTCCTAACTCATTGGCCAAATGAGAGGTACTTCCCATGGGTCCCAGACTCCATGGGTAGGATGCATGTGGGGCATAGATCAAAGAGAGGGTGAACCAGCTCAATATCATAACGGTGGGGAAGAAACACACCAACAAGGTAAGGCGAACCTTGCCCTATGGTTGCTTATAGCTCCAAGAAGCCATCCCTAAGCCCCCTGGAGCTCCTAGAGCTCATAGTCCAACTCATGCGAGACACTCAGAATAGGGTTTGTCCACGATACCAAGCTTCTCACGGAAGGTTAAGAATTTGACCTTCCCCAGGGGCTTCGTGAGAATATCTGTGACCTGCTCATCAGTCCCAATGTGATGGAGCCTTACGACGCCTTGTTGTACCATGTCCCGGACAACGTGGTACCTAATATCAATATGCTTGGATCGGTCGTGGAACACGGGATTGTCAGAAAGACGAATCCCACTTTGGTTATCACAAAGGAGAACGATGGTATCCAGCACATGTCCAAACAGCTCACTAAAGAGCTTTCTCAACCAATAGCTTCACAACAAGCCATACTCGTTGCAATGTATTTGGCCTCAGCGATGCTTAAAGCAACCGATTTTTGCTTCTTGGTCATCCAAGATATTGAAGCAGAACCAAGAGTGAAGCAACATCCAGATGTGCTCTTACGATCCACCACACTGCCTGCCCAATCAGCGTCGGTATATCCATGGAGCCTCATACTCCCCGCAGTGAATCTCAGCCCATGGTTGATTGTGCCCTGAAGATATCTCAAGAGATTCTTGGCACCAATCCAATGAATGTGATGAGGCTCGACCATGTATTGACTCAACATGTTCACTGCAAAACATATGTCCAGACGTGAGTTCACTAAGAACATCAAGGCCCCCACGAGTTGACGATACTCGGTGGGATTTCCCAACTCGAGCCCACCAGCACTTCCATACAACTTCTTAAAGTTGACTTCCATCGGAGTAGTCACGGACTTGCAGTCCACCATCCCAAATCTCTCCAACAGCTTCACGACATATTTTCCTTGAGAAAGGAAAATCTCACCTAGCTTTTGCCAGACCTCCAAGCCTGGGAAATAGCGCATCAGTCCTAGGTCCTTCATCTCAAACTCGGAAGCTAGCTCTCTCTTACATTGATGAATGAGAGGGTCAGCACCTGTCAGGAAGAGATCGTCCACATAGAGAACCAGAATGAGAGGCTTGTCATTATCAACCTTAAAATAAAGGTTTGGATCAGCATAACTTCGAGTAAAGCCCAGCTTCATCAAGTAGCTATCGATCCTCTCATACCAAGCCCTGGGGGCTTGGTTCAACCCATAGAGGGCTTTCTTCAACGTGCATACATATGTGTCTCTATCTTGGACTTCGAACCCCAGAGGTTGTTCCACATAGACCTCTCCCTTGATTGAACCGTGTAAAAAGGCAGTCTTCACATCCATGTGATAGAGACTCCATCCTTGCGTTGTAGCAAGGGAAATGATCGATCGAATGGTGGTATAGCAGGCAACAAGTGCAAATATACATCATAATTTATGCATTCCTTTTGAGAGAAGCCTCGGCCAACAAATCTTGCCTTGTACTTTTCAGCACTTCCATCAGCTCCATGTTTGATCTTGTAGAGCCATTTCGAGGTGACAACAGATTTGTCCTTCGGTCTAAGGACCACATCCCAAACATCATTCTTCATGATCAATTCATATTCCTCGTGCATAGCATCCTTCCAAACTTGATGCTTTATTCTTGGGCTTCTTCAAAAGTTCTAGGCTCAGATTGTACCATAGTACTCATGGCTGCTAGGTACCCTTGGTACTTATTCGGCTTCTTGCATTCACGGAATGTTCCCCTTGGAGCAATATGTCCCTCAGCATCTTCGAGAGTGTCTCTAAGCCATGAAGGTCTTCTTTTATTTGAAGAGGGTGGATCCATAAGATCCATCTGACCTTCAACATCAGGCATTGATTCAACCTTCGGTTCTTCCTGCCTTCCAGCTTCTTCTTTGTCTTCCTTTGAGATAGGAAGATTTCTAACCTTCCTGAGGGTAGCATCTTCATCGAAGGTGACATCATGGCATATCTCCACTTCTCTTTGACCAGGCTATTAGAAATACTGAGAGGGGGGTGAATCAGTATTTCTTTTCAATTGTTTTTTTACCAGTTAGATCACTTATATTTAGAACACAAAATGAACAATAAGAATAAATGCTTTTATTATTTTCTTCTTTACAATAAATCAAGTACAATATATGTAGGGCTCCAACCCTAGATGAAGACACCAATCTTCAATCTCCCAAGCTCCAACCTGTATTTGCCAAGCACCGACTTGGACTTCCAAGGCTCCAACCTTGTCAATTCTGAGGCACCAACCTCAAGGGCTCCAACCCTATATCTCGTACAGGCTCCAACCTGGTCTCTTAAGGACTCCTATCCTCTAGGGATCCAACCCTATCTTCCAAGGCACCAACCTTGTCTCTATGAGGCTCCAACCTCCTGCTTCAATTCGTCAAAATATATTTGGTTATACTTCACGGCTCCTAGTGTCTTCTTCAATGAGCCCTGTCAATCTTCACTTAGTCTTCATTGTAGTCTCCACATTACGTCATCAATGACAACCTTTTCTTCTTAGAAGGTGTCACCACTGCTCTTCATAGTACCCAAACAATTTATCCAAGTTACCTCATGATGGCTTCATCAATGCATCATTGTCTTCCAAGATCACTCAAGGCTTCTCAACAAAATATCTTCAATTTGTAACCTTCTTCAAGGTCATTCCATGAGGGGTTTAGACATGCATTACAAGGTCTACCAATGTCCTCAAGAATGTCTCCACAATCTGCTTCTACAAGTGTCTTTAATAGGTATGAACACCAAATCTTTAACAAGTTACTTCAACAAGACTCATGTCTTCAAGATGTTTTCAAATGGCTCCAAGATCAACTCTAAGTCTTCAACACTTCAAGAATATGTCTATCAATTCCTTTATAATCCCTTAGAGACAAGGTAGAGGACTGTCTGATTTTCTAGGCAGTGATCCAAGCCTCCAAAAATTGTTTCCAAAGATTTCTTCAAATTCTAGTTCTAGTCTTCACAAATCTTGCACAAGAAATGGCTTCCAAAAATGTCACTCAAGTTTGCTTCTAGTCTGCAATACCCTGCTCCAAAGAATGTCTTCACCAGCTGCCTCTTGTACATATCATATCATACCTCTTGTACATTCAATATTCTTATATATAAATATTGTTGTCCTATAATGGATATTTACATATTCCAAATATTTTGAATATGCCGCTAAGTACACGAACTTTGTTCATTACGACACATGTTACAAATTTTAAGTCATATCACCTAGGGAAATCCCACCAAGGCAAAGGGCACTACCACAATACATCATCTAATCTTAGTCACTTGGTTCAAGTTCATGTTCGAGTTCGACAAGCATAAAATTCGATAAAACTTAGACATTCTAAATTTTGATCATAAAATTCTGCATTAGATTTGACAACTTTTAAATTTAAAATTTGTAAAAAATATATATATAAATATACAACAAAAATAAAATAAATATGACATAGAAAATATATAAATATGGTAAATCAATTCATTTATTTTCCTAATCAGTTCATTTTTGAGTCCATGTTCAATTTTATTTAAAATTTTATGTACAAGAACGAATATGTTTGAATCATCCTAAAGTTAGGCGAACTTCAAACTTGAAGCTTCAAGTTCGCCGAACTCGGTGACTTAGCACCTAACCACATCAACATCATAAGACAGGGGGGCTAAAGAAATGCTAAAGCATCCAATCATCAAGTATGACCCTGATTGTTTTTCCATGATACTGGTGTCTAGGATAGAATCTTAAATCACTGACGCTACCAAACCAAGTATAACAACAAGTCTACTTTGCACAACATAATATAAACAACAGTAAATCTACTAGTGCACAAAAGTATACACAACTTTTTGCAGAAATTATGTACAATAACCCAATCTTCGTTATATTAATCCAACGGAATAATACAACAGTCTAGGGCTCCTGCACTAGGGATAAAGGCCCTCAAATATTCACTAGTACAAGAATACAAAATATAAGATAATCTAACGATCTAGCTGATGTAGTGCACCATCACAAATGCTTTGTCATATCCTATACATTGCGGGCCCTTCGCTTCCATTCTGCAGCACTTGCCTTTATCACTGCACCAACTCCTTTAGGCCACTCAACTTTGGCTCATCAATTTGCCCTCTAGTTAATCATAAGTTCTTCTATCATCAACACAAAGGGTCTTCACGCTCACTAGTTGCCCCTTCGTCCTTCAAGGCAACAACACTTCTAGACTTTTGCCCATTGTTGCTCCTTAGCTCTTTTGGGACTTGTCTTCCCACTATAGTCTTTCTGCGTTTCTCCAATGAAGACTAACATAGGGCAGGAGGGTTGCCACTTATCATCATCGAATGTCGCTTCTCCAACAATGAACATGGGCTACACAAATTGCTCCTCTAGCTGGCCAAACCTGAGCTCCAACAAATTTCCACTCCTAGCAGCCAAGATTCCTTCCCTGCACTACACTTAGGGCTCACACTTGGGCACTTTCAGCCTACCCTCCAACAGTGCACAAATGCCCAATACCATACAAACAAACAAACCATCAAATCTGGTCCAAAACTAGACCCAACACCTAACCACAATTCAGTCACAAAACATCATGACATAAATTTTTATCATTGATTTGGGGATGTTACTTTTTTTGTTGACTTTGGCCTACTTAAGGCTTGTTACAGTCAAACTACAGCCCTTATCCTCTGCCCAGAAGTGCTCCTAACAGTTGCGGTTGTCCTCTATGTGCCTCCTCCACTCTTTGCTGGCCCTTAGGATAGGTCTGCACCTAAATTAGGCCTCTCGGCCCCCTGTTCTAGGTCAGTACAAGCCCTTGGCCCCTCATGTAGCTTCCTTTTGAAGTGCAGCCTGATTTCGAAGGTTCCTCCCACACAAGACAGTCCCAAAAACACATCAAACCAACCCCCAAATGCTCCTCTCCTATGCAGCCCTGCTGCAAGGTTAACACGGCACCAAAAAAATCATGGAAAAGCTCCACGTCAAGGCTTCTCCTCGACGCTAGGGTTTGGTATGGTCTGCAAGCGGCAGGCATTCTTTCAATACTTTGGAGGAGGGCAGAGCCCTGTTCGCAGGCTTTCGAAGGCGGGGATTGGCCCTAGCCCAACAAATGCGTCGCGCGGGGGTCAAAGGAGCCCCATATTTCAAACAAATAATGTTGGAAAAGGGAAAAGGCCCTCTCGAAGGGGTGCAAATCTCTGGTTCTGCCAATATGGAGAAAGAGGAGACAAAAGGAAAAAAAAAAGGCAGGAGGGCAAACCAAGGAGACCCAACAGCAGAAACGGAAAAATGGCATCAAGATCTTGGATGGTAAAGACAAAGGGGACACCATTCCCGATCAAAAATCTCTAGAAACAGAGAGAAAAGACAAAGGATCTGAGGAAACCGAGGCACGGGCCCACCTCGGTTCGGAGTTGGAAGGTTCAACCACCACTGACCAGAAACAGGAGGACCTGGGGCGCTGCAAGCCCAAAGCCAAAGAAAGTCTAAAGGTAATCATTACTGACCCGGAAATGCAAGATTATCGTGACCACATGTCTATCCATGCTGTCATTTGTAAATTTATGGGTTTCTAGCCCACGGAGAAAGCATTATGCCTCTGGATCAAACAGCAATGGATGCCTAAGGGAGATGTGAAGCTGCACCTAGGAGCCAAAGGTTTTTTCACGGTCGTCTTTGCAAACCTGGAGGACAGAGACCAAATTTTTGATGGCAGCCCTTATTTTTATGCTTCGGCTGGCCTCTATATGAGACCATGGAAGCCTAACTTTGCTCCGGAACAGGAAACTTTCATGCACGTTCCTGTTTGGATTCGCCTTTTCTCTCTTCCTATAGACTATTGTAAACCTGCGGCCTTGGAACAGATTGGCAACAAATTGGGGACCTTCATCCAAGCCTCCGAGGCCACTCTTCAAAAAAGGTACACCTCTTGTGCCCGTATTTGTGTTGAAATGGACGTTTCAGGGACTTTGCATGATGGGTTATGGTTAGAGTTCAGAGATGAGCTGTTCTTTCAAGCCATAGATTATGAACAAATCCCCTTCCGCTGTCGAAAGTGCCATGAACATGGTCACCTATTTCAGGAATGCCCCATGAACAAAATGTCTGAGAAGCCCAAAGAAACTTCAGTGAAGAATCAAGAAGGTTTCACCCGTCCAAATGGTAGACAACGAGCCAATAGGAAATCCCAACAGAAAGCAGGAACTTCCTTCAAAGCCACAGCGAACACCTTTGAGATTCTGGCAGAAGACTGTTTTAGTTGAAACCCCGCAAGCACAAGACCATCAGCCGCAAGCCCTGAACATTCCCTCACAGGGTGACACAGTTCCCCACATGGAGTGTCAACGAAGGAAAAGTCACAAGGAACTGATCAAGCAACGGACCTAGAAGGTGATGCAAAAATGATAGCCAGTGAGATGGGTACAGAGGATATGGAACTTAGTGACATCCTCGAAAGGGACGATATGGATCTTAACTCCACGGTGGAACAATGGAAGCAGAAAGGAGTGGAACATATCCTCGAGGAGGAAATAAACAGGGTAAATTATTTATTCTTATCAAGGCAAGATGCAGCGCTACAAGGGCAGAAGCATAGTCATGGAGCCACTAAGGGTCTTGGAGTCATAGCTCAGGGTCTGCACCACACCAACAACAATGTAAAACACAGGAAAAAGAAAGGACGAAGATCGAATAATGAAGCACTTTCTGAGCTTGGTCAGCTTCTCCTCAGCTCGGGTAAGATGAAAACCCATGAGGCTTTCATGTTCACCTCCTAAATTTGTTAATCATGAAGATCCTCTCATGGAATGCAAGAGGGCTTAATCGCTAAAGGAAACAAAGACTCCTGAGAAAGAAGATTAAAAATGAAAACCCGAACATGATTTTTTTACAGGAAACCAAATGCTCTAGCCTGAAAATCAAGGGAATCAGCAAAAACATTGGCAAAAGAATGAATTACACAGAAGTAGAAAGCAATGGTTTGGTAGGAGGTCTGGCCACCTTCTGGAATCCCCATTCCATACATCTAATCAGCGCCGAGGCTACCAGATCGTACATCTCCCTGGAGGTGCAAATTATAGGGAAAGCCAGCACTTATGTGTGCACAAACGTCTACAATCCCCAAAAATTAGAGGACAAACTGATGTTGTTAAACCGTCTCTCAGAGATGCATCAAAGACATCCAACTGCTAAAGCCATTTATGGTGGAGATTTCAACATGATCACCACGTTGGCGGAAAAGAAGGGAGGTATTAGAACTTTAAACAGGGATGCAGAGGCCTTCAACAATTTCATCCAAGAAGCCAACTTAGTGGATATCCTCCCCAAGAATGGCATGTACACCTGGAATAACAAGAGGGGAGGAGACAGATAGATTGCCTCCAGACTCGATCGCTTTCTCATTGCAGATACCATCCTTCTGGATGGGGTTACTGTTGAGTCGGATATCATCCCATGTGGTGGATCAGACCATTGGCCCGTCACCCTGGACGCTGCCATCCTCGAGACCCTGAAAAACAGACCATTCAGATTTGAAAAATTTTGGTTAGGTCACCCTGAGTCCTTGAATAACATCAAAAATTGGTGGCAAGAACCGTTGGATACCCGAGGCACCAAAATGTACAGGCTGCAGGCTAGGTTAAAGCATATCAACGCTCGTCTCCGCTCCTAGAACCAAGAGGTCTTTGGCAAAATCTTCAAAGACAAACAAGCCTTAGAGGAACAATTGGCTCGGATCCACACTGATTGGCTCAATGGTAACATCAACCAGGATTCTATCAGCCAGGAACAGATCCTCATGTAAAAATGGAATGATAGATGTCAGCAGGAGGAAATCTTATGGAAGCAAAAATCCCGCATCCAGTGGCTCAAGGAAGGGGAAAAGAATACTCATTTTTTCCATCGCTCGGCAGTGGACTACAAATGCGCTAACAAAATCACCCGTTTGATGGATGAGCAAGATAACCCCTATTGCTCTCATCAAGACATTTCTTCCCTCCTTGTTGACCACTTCAGCCACATCGCAACAGAACCAGAGATTGATAGAACTGAGGCTAGAAGGGAGGTCTTGAACTCCATTCCCAAGCTCATTACAGAGGACCTAAATAAATCCCTAAACCGACCAGTTACCATGGGGGAAGTGGAAGAGGTAGTGAAGGAAATGCCTAATGGTAAGGCACCCAGGCCGGATGGCTTCACTATCGAATTTTTCAAATCTTGCTGGGCTATTGTTTAGCTAGAGGTATGGGGGGGGTGGAAGACTCCCGCAAGTCTAACTCCATCCTCAAGTCCCTCAACTCCACATTCATTGCCTTGATCCCGAAGGAGGAGACTGCCAACACCCCTTCGAAGTTCAGACCTATTGCTCTATGCAATGTGCTCTACAAGATCATCTCTAAAGTAATGGCCAACAGATTAAAACCCATTCTCCCCTTAATCATCTGAGAGGACCAATTTGGATATGTCAAAGGAAGGCAAATCATGGACAATGTCTTACTTGCTCAGGAGATGGTTCATACTCTTCAAGCCCAGAAAAAAGCATGAATGATCATTCAGCTTGATCTCTCAAAGGCCTATGATAAGGTTAGTTGGGAGTTTATTGAGGCTATTCTTGTTGCTTTTGGGTTCGATCAATGTTGGATCAAGTGGATTCTAGCCCTGGTCAAAACTCCTAGCTACTCCATACTGGTTAATGGTGCTCCTTCAATCCCCTTCACCCCCTCTCGAGGTATCCGCCAAGGAGATCCTATCTCCCCTTTTCTTTTTGTCATTGTGATGGAAAGCCTGAGCAAGATAATCAAATCTGCTAAGGAAAGCAACTCCATCAAGGGTCTCCAGCCCCTGCCAAACTGCCCAGCCACCACTCATCAACAGTTTGTGGACGATACCATGCTCCATGGTACCCCCACGGTCAAGGAAGCTAGTGGTTTCAAAGCTATCCTGGATCTTTTTCGTTTAGCTTCAGGTATGGACTTAATCTGGATAAATCTTCCATCTTCTTTTTCAACACTCCTCTGGCCATCCAAAGGCATCTCACAACGATTCTTGGGTTCAGTAGAAGATGCCTCCCCTCCAAATACCCCTGGCATCCCTCTCACTGATAAACCTTGGCAAAAGCTTCACTGGGAGAAGCTGCTCTCCAGACTCTAAACCTGTTGTAATGGCCGAACCAATAGGGTCCTTAACTTCGCTGGTCGCTTAACAATGACCAAGGCTGTTCTCCAGGCCATTCCTCAATTTATGCTCTCCATCCTACCAGCGCCCAAAGGAGTTCTCCAAAAGATCAGAAACATTCATCGGACCTTCCTGTGGTCGGAGAGAGCGGTAAAACAGAAGTGGGCTCTTGCGGTAAAACAGAAGTGGGCTCTTGTGGCTTGGGAGAAACTATGTAAACCCAAAATTGTAGGGGGTCTGGGGCTCTGCGACCCGGAAACAGTGAATAAAGCTAGCGGTGCCAAGCTTTGGTGGAGGTGGATCAAATATCCTAATTATCCCTGGGCTAGGTTGTGGAAAGCCAAGTATGCTGAGGATTGGAACTAGAGAGATCTCATCAAAATGACAAACGTTCAAGCTGGCTCCCCCATCTGGAACCTGGCGAGAGCTAATCGTCACATTATCTCCAATCACTGCTTTTGGGAAATTCGAAATGGGAAAACGGCCCTTTTCTGGGAAGATGCTTAGCAACAGTTGCCTAAGCTGGAGTGCCCAGAATATCTTTCCCTGCAACGAAAATACTAGGAGCAGGGCAATTTCCAAGTTAATCAATACTGGTTGGACAACAAGGAGAACCCACATTGGAGACACTGGCACCTCAATATGCCCACTGAAACGGATGAAATGGCCAACCTTTCCCTCTCCTTGAGCTCCTCTCTGGGAAAACGAATGATCTGTCATTCCCAGGAGGATGACCAACTCAGATGGGGCAAAATGAAGGGAGGAATATCTTTCCCTGCAACGAAAATACCAGGAGCAGGGCAATTTCCAAGTAAATCAGTACTGGTTGGACAACAGGGAGAACCCACATTGGAGACACTGGCACCTCAATATGCCCACTAAAACAGATGAAATGGCCAACCTTTCCCTCTCCTTGAGCTCCTCTCTGGGAAAACGATTGATCCGTCATTCCCAGGAGGATGACCAACTCAGATGGGGCAAAATGAAGGGAGGAACATACAACTTAAGGGAAGCTAAGCTCTACATAGAACAACGTAATCTAGGAGAGAAAATGCAGGGGCATCAAAATGTATGGGATGCGATTTTTTGGCCGAAAATTAAAGCCTTTTTATGGCTACTTTTGCAACGTAAAACCCTAACTTGGGAGAACCTCTGCAAAAAGGGTTTCTATGGTCCTTCCCACTGTCCACTCTGTTTGAGCAAGGTGGAGTCCATGAACCATCTCCTCAACACATGCATGTGGACGAATAATCTTTGGATGTGGATGGAAGGTATCTTCAAGCAGACGGACAGAGACAGGGACTCTATTCAGAATACAATTGCCAATTGGCGTTCAAATTTTTCTAACTGGAAACTAAGCCCAGGGTTCATAGTATGGTCCACTTGGAAAGAAAGAAACAGGAGAATCTTTCAGCAAGAAATCAGGCAAGAAGATGACATTAAATTAACCATATGCGAAACATGAGAGAAACTGTTCTGACCCACAGCAAAGCAGCTCAGATAAACAGATATTCAAACAACGATAGGTGTATCTTACTGTTGTTTGGGTTGGGTGAAGTCATGAACCTCAATTCTCCTACGCAACGACCTCAACCTCCTTCGTCTCAACAGCCCTGGCAGCTTCCAAATCCAGGTTTTCTCAAGCTTAATTTTGATGGTGCCTCCAGGGGCAACCCTGGCCCGGTTGGCTATGGTGGTGTTCTTCGCAATGACAAAGGCGACATTCTGCACATTTTTAGCATTTCCTTGGGGGAAGCAACTAACAATGACATGGAATTTGCAGCCTTGGAACAAGGTCTGTAGCTCCTCATTCGTTTGGGCAGTGGCGCAGCAATGGTGGAAGGAGATTCCCTACTGGCTATCTCTGCGGCAAGGAAGCTACAAAATGGAACTCGTCCTGAGCGGGTTTCCAAGCATTGGCGTTTAGCCATGGTTACAGGGCTCATAGCCAAACATCTAACTACTCTCAAAGGTGTTGTTCTTCAGGCTATCTGGCGTAATGCGAATGCTTTGGCGGACTCCCTTGCTAACCATGCGGTCGACCACCCGCATGACATCATCGACACCTGTTGGCAGGACGTTACCTGTCTTGGCCTTCGCGATGAATGCATTCAAATTTCGAGGCAAGACCTTTCAGGTACGTATAGGAATGTTAATGACCTTCAGAGTACAGATCATCAATAATTCATGTAGGTCATCCAAATCATCCTATCCATGATCTTAATTACTCAGAGAAGGCATAACTGGCATTTGTACCCTGAAACGCATAGGAAAAGGTGGAGGCATCATGGTAATGACATAAATCAGATTAAGTTTAAGGGAAGGAAGGACACGTGGTCTCGGCTCTTGAGGATTAAGCATGGTTTCCTACATGTCATGCGCATTCATAATTGGCAGATCGGCGCTCACCTTATGGGAATCCAGGACGGCTGCAGATTGGACAAGGCGGCAATCCTAGCCCATTCGACCGCGCCCTGGTCCTTGCCTTTCTCTATTAATACTAAGCCTAACAGGGACTCTTACCATTGTTCTCGGCTTACCTTTGATTTTAGGCTCGGCTGTTCTGTTTCCTTTGTCGAGTTCAAATACCCATCTTCTAGATTTGAGTTTCCCGCCATGTCTGAGCGAATTCTTCGAAGCTCCAAGGCTGCAAAGGATCTCAAAATGGCTCGGGACAGCTTTGAGCAATCAGTCCCTAACAAAGGCAAGACTATCATCCGTGAACTCAATGAGGAGGTTAGTCAAGCCCGAGCAGGCTTGAACAACAATGATATCAAGGAGGAGATGGACTGGATCACGGACCCCGGGACCCCGACCACGCATGCTACCCAATTTTTGAGAACTCAGGAGATGGCGTGGCATATGAAGACTATGCTTGCTAAAGCCCTCAGTGGGCAAGGGGCGGCGATTAAAGAGGCCTACCAAGCTCACTCCCTAGCCTCAGCAAAAAAATTTGCTCGTCTGGATAAGCTAGAAATCTCCATTAATTCGCTCATGGAGGATATGAAAATGCTAACTAGGCGCCTTGAAGGTTTCATCTGGCTCTTTGAGCTGCAGCTTCGCTATGTTTTAAATGTTTCGATTGAGATCTCGACTGAAAAACTCCAAGACAACCATTATCCGCCGCCACAGGCCTCGGAATGTGCCACAGGGTGGAGATGAAGCGGGTCCGAGTGCGTCGGAAGGCCGGGGCAAAGCTTAAAGGGTTCTTTCAACTCTGGCCGAGATGTTTTCTACTGCAAATCCCTGTCTTTCTCTGTTTATTTGTTGTTTCATGATCGGTTTTAAGTTTGTTTCTGTTGGCTTCTTTAAAGCCCTTGGTTTTATTTTTGCTCTCTGTCGGCCCGGCATCCCTGCATGGTTGGCCGGTTCTAACTGCATAGTCCTGTGGCAGTTTAGTTTCGTCTGGCGGTGCTGTCAGCTGCTCTGTTGTCTGTCTGATTATCTCTTGGCTACAGCTCTTGTGTCAGTGCCTTTTGGCTATATGGGCTTGCCTGTTCTCCTGCCTTCTGATAATGGCAGCCACTTTTGTAACTATATGTATCTTATTGTGATCTAATATATCAACTTACTTACAAAAAAAAAAAGGCTTCTCCTCCTTCGCTTGATTGCTGCTAACCTTTGGCCCAAACAGAGATACAAAAGAAATCGAGTTGCTCACTTGTGTTGCTCAAGGATGATGCTAAATGCCTCCATCTCACCTTGTATTTATACTAAACACAAGGGCTCCATCAAAATGTCCGAGAGGGCTTGTCCAACTGTCATTAGGCCTCTTAACACTAGGTCGACTTGACTTCTTCTCATGCAAGCCCACACTCTAACTTCAAAAATTCATATCTTATGATAGACAACTAGGATTTGAGTGATTTGAGTGATTTTCGCTGCCCCTGGTTGCTCTCGAGGTCCTCTATCATCACAAATCATCACATGCCATAATATCCTTGTGGTTTCACACCCACAAGCTTGCGTGCAATGCCCACACATTGGGTTTCGAGCCCACAAAGTGCTTTTGTCGCGCTCCAACCTCCAAACCCTAGACCTTAGGGCTTGGAATACCTTCCAAGTTATCAAATCTCAACAACAACACCCCCCCCCCCCCCCCCACCCGCAACCTTACACATCAACACTGTGAAAATTCCCTTGAAATTTAGTAACTAGAATTTCTTTTTCTAACTGATTAATTATGCAATTTATTTTTTTAAGGCAAAATAACAAATAAATTACACAGCAATTTCTTCAAAATAAAAACACTGCAGAAAATAAACTAGAAACTAATAAAATAGAAGCACACACACAATAAGAATGACACCAATATTTTTGGACAAAAGTCCCCAGAAAAACCCAATTGAGAAAATTGGTGTAGCAGATGAGGGTTTATTTTATTATATTCAACAGCAAAATCTGAGTACAATATATGGATGCCCAAACTGGCAATCCTCAGCAAAATAATCTGGCTAAAAATAATAGTGAGACAATTTGTCTCATCCGACACTAATCCCAACTCCTGAAACTGGCCCAACTTGGCTACTCGAAACCCCTGCGTCAGCCTCTACGTTGCCTTTGCGCATGCTCTACTCGCACTGCCTATGGAACTTCTCTAATCCTGTCGTTTTGCCCGACTCAGCCACTGGAGATGACTTGCTTGGTCTCCTAGAACTTCTTCCGACCACTAGCACCTGAATCGATCTTTGTCACAACTAAATCAAACTGCCCTCTGAAACTACCTGCGCAGCCTCACTGAGGAATAATGCGGCCCTCTTGATTTTGACTACCCGACACTGAAAAACCATTGTAACTTGTTGCCTTTGCTCCCTCTTGCCTCTGCATTCCTGATGGCTCGAACTCTTATTCCTTGCTCGACCTCTGCAGCTGGATAGCTCGATCTGCCAAGGAATTTGCACTCTTGATGTGTCTATCTCCATCTCCATCGCCCTGCTCTTATAATCTCTTGTTGGTGAACCAACAACCATGATTAGATGCCCCATCAACAGCTAAGATCATCTCAAACTCAATCTATGTGAGTTTCTAAAGCATTCTCACATTTCCTTAATTAATTCTTATTAATTAACCAGTTTTCCTAATTTAGACTTGGGAAAAATTTAAATAATGACTAATTAATTTAATTAAGGTGTTTCGCAAGCTTATCTCGCAAAACCTTTTCTGGGTTTTGAAGACCTCGTGTTCAAAACCTCTCTCTCTGATACAAATCGAGACTAGAACACCTATTCAATGTTACAAAAATAACAAACACGAGAGGATCATGTAGAACACCCCTCATAGTGACACAAAAATACAACATCATCACACAAAATTCGCTAGGAAACCCCAACAACATCATGAAACATCTCCCTCCCAACATCATCAGCTAACCCCTTAGGGGGCTAGAACCATCATCAAAGAACAAAGTGTAACGTATCCAAGATAGAAAAGAACACCAAAACCACAAAATAATGCATGCTCCATAACCATCAAATATGTAACCAAGGAGTGATCAACAAAGCAAGCAAATGTCAGAAGACCACCAAACCAACAAGCACAATCATCCAAGCTAGGAGAAGTGAGACTCCCCAAACAAAGACCTCCATCAAATGATCCAATGCCAACAAATGAAGGGGCTCCATGATGATGAAACCCCCCAAGTTGGTCCAAAAGCTCCGAGGAACAAGTGATAAATCTCTATCAATGTGATGAAAACCACAAAGTGGAACCTCATACAATATGAGTTGTAACAAAAACCTAAGTAATTTGCATAAAAAAGAGTATATCAAGAATGTAATAAAACATCAAAGTAGAAAGAGGAGCTCAATGTCTCGTGGATTGACTTGTGGAGTACCTTGACTATTCTAATTTGAAATAAATGAATCAATCAATCATGCATGCCATGTTGTTTTGTACCATACATATTATAAACCCATTACTATAGCATTTTAAAATAAATATTTTATTTGATATCACCTAAACATGACACCTAAGTTATTCTTGGATACATCCATTACTAAGCTTTGCACTATATACCAATTTCACTTCATAAATAGTACCTTGATCAATTTCCTAATTGTGTAATGATATTTATAACTATATAGATATTTGCAATCAGATATAGATAACAATGGTTTGGATTTCATAACTACTCAATTTTGTGCCTAAGACGAGGTTTGAAAGAAAATGAACTGCAACACTTCGCAAAATATGGTTTGTCCAAAGCGCTCTACAAGAGATCCAAAGATATAACAACAAACATGAATAAGGACTATTGAGTAAAGTGTCTAATGTTGATGCCATGTAAACAGACTACAATTGTTTTTCTTTGACGTCATTAAAGCTTTTACAAGCAATCCTTATTGCCTGGGTTCTTACGTTCAAACAATAAGATAACCAAAGACTAGTTCCCTACCCTGGTGAAGATCATTACACTCAGACTATGAGGTACCCCAACCCAAGTTCTCTACACTAGAGGTCCCATAAAGCAACTAGAACTAGATTGGCAAAGGCACTAGTTATATCTCCATCTTGTGAACAATCTTAAGAGATTTACCAGATGCACGGTGAAATTGTAATAATGAATATTTTTATAGTGTTACTAAATTCCCACATCCACATTGCAGTAAATTTATGGTGAAGACTGATTACCAAATTTTGTAATATTTCTTGTTCCAATGACCTTCATAAACATCGGCCTCAATCGATAAGTATTCTCTATTTAATTTTGACATTGAATATGTGAAAAGTTCTAACAATATGGCAGAAAAAGTGTCACCATGGAAGCCAAAACCGACTACCATAATATAGTGAGAGGTGAATGGTGAAAGTCAAAGTGCGATTTCATGTAGTCATGTGGAATATGCTCAAGTAATAAAGGTGAGAACGTAAGGAACCCTAGCCTATTGCAACCATTGCCAATTCCTACCCAGCAATGTGAATTCGTTATCATGGCTTTCATCATAGGACTGCCTAAAATTACCAGTAATTATAGCATTTATGTGGTGCTCAATTGTTTTAGAGAGTATGCTCATTTTTTCGCCATCATCTTTGAACTAAAGCTCATGTTGTTTTTCAAGTTTTCCAATTGTATCGTCTTACAAAATTTACTTAAGTGACTGGGATACTAAATTTATGAATAAATGTTGGAAGTTGTTCGGGATGTCAAGGATTACACTCACCCCAAGCACTAGTTACCATCATCAGACAGAGAGAGCTGGAAGGATATTTAAAATTCTGTGTGTATGATTAGCATACAACATGGACTAAAAGGTTATCTCTCGCTGGAAAGGAACATAATTCTAATCAGTACCATTCCACCAATTGAGTGGGAATTAGAAACCCTATAGTGTCGGGATTTTACAGTTTTACAGTTTAACATAAACGAAGCATAGAGGGGTTAAAGGGTAAGTCCAATAATTCAACGTTCTACAACGGGGAGTAGGAACTGGCAATTAGGGTTTTGTTCTAAAATGAAAGAAAACTAACTCACCTCGTTTACCTCCTCAGGTTGGCCGGAAATATATGCAGTAGTTGTGAAACCTCCATTGGATAGCGTAGTCAGATAATTGTGAAGCTTAGTGAGATCGACCGCCAGCTCCACTTTACATTGAGGACACACAAATCTATCCAACCCATGCGGTACATTCAGCAAAGATTTACAGTGAGCACAAGGAAGTTGAATTTTGGAGGGATCGATCCCCTGTGCAATCCCCTGCTGCTGCTGCTGCTGATGGCGTAACTCCGGAGGAAGCATCTGTTGCAGCTTACAGTTTGGACAAGCGAACTCTGTAATTCCAGCAGGTACGTTTAGTATTCCTCTACAACCAGCACACCTAACCTGACAGGCTGTAAGAGTCGGGACTACAATTGGCCCCGGTGTCCCCGACTGTGGTACCATGGACACCAAATCCCAAATCCAGCAAAATAGCACTTCTGCAAGCAACCGGAAGTCATAATAAATTCATAGTAGCATGGCATGGGATGGTATTGTTTGGTCTAAGGTGATCTACATTAACAGTATCATCAACGATGCAGTCCCGCCTCTTATTGAGGTTTTTCCAAGTATTTTTGAAATCTACGACAGAAGAAAGACCTGCCTCTTCTATTAAGGTTTTTTTTAACAAATTTGAAATCTACAAAAAGATGTAGCTTGCCTCTTCTTAAGGAGATTTTTCTGAAAAAAAATATGAAATCTACGAAAATATGCAGCCCTGCCTCTTCTATTGAGATTTTTCTTTAAAAAAATATAAATTTAGCTTTAAAGAAAGAGAGAAGCTTACCTCTACAGTTTAAATGACACTCTGTGTTCAGCTGCCTGCCACCAAATATTAGTAAGATTTACGTTAACATGGAATTCTGCTAGAATGATTATATATAAGGAAAAAGGTTTCTGGGAAGAGGCCCTTCCTTCCTCCTCCGTTCTTCCTTCGTATATATCTATGTTGCTGTGTCGTGCTTTGGAAGCAAATTTAAAACGCAGTGAAGATCGACATACGACAGCATCCAGGACATTCCAAATAAATGCAGCAATAATAAAAACGAATTCCTATTGCGAGAAGCTCAGCCTCGAGCTCCGCGGAATTTGCATGCCTGTAAAGTAACGATGCGAATCAACAAATGTTTTTAGAGCTGCAGTGAGTCGAACTCCAGACTATCTTAAATATGGTGGAAAATGCAATTCCCGCCGCAGAAAGGAGGAAGGTTATGTCTCTGAGAAAATATCTGTGCTGTGCAGAGAGCGCGAGCCGGGTTGGGCGGGCTGGGGTAGAGGCAGAGGCAATTAAATCAGGATTGTGCGTAATAAATCAAAGAATAGTAATAAATCAGAATTGCGGGCGGGCATGGGAATGGTCGCTATTTATTAACGTAGCCCCACCTCGCACAAGTAGCGGCAATTGCCTGCTCCTTGCCTTAAACCCCTCCGATCTCTTCCACAGTTGACCCTATATGAGTTTATTTTATTTGTACTCTTTACTCCGAACCTTCTCTTCAGGGAGCTGTCGTACTGCCTTCTTTCGGGTTTGGAAGTACCGGAAGCTCAAATTTAATATTTTTATGTTAAGATCATGTCGCAACATTAATACTCTGAACTTTTTTCTCCATTTTTGTTTGATTGAAGTCTTCGATTTGACTGAGAATGGCATTCTTCCGGACACAACGTTGACAGCACTTTGGTTTTGAGTGAGATTGGCATACTTCCCGACGCAGCGTCTCAGGACAGCATTTTTTGTTTTAGTTTCATTGGTTTGGTTTGATGATGTATTTTTGTTAGAAACTCTTAGTTCCTATTTAAGTTATTTTAATGAATTTATTTTATGTTTTTAGAGAGGAGATGAAAATATATAAATTAGTGTACATTAAAAATGAATTTAAATTTAAATAAATAAAAAGATGAAATATATTGTTGTTGGTGTTTTTGGTTTTTTTTTTAAATATTGATTATTGTATATTAAATAAATTAAATGGTAAAGATAACTCAAAGAAATTTAAGTGATTAGTTTATAAGGTTAATCACTATGTATTAAACAAATGAAATGATAAAAACAAGCTCAATTATCTATCTCTTTTTTCTCTTACTTAATGTACTTATAAATGAGTCATTCTATTCAATATTGACAAGTTTAAGCTTGGTATTGTCCCTCTCACTTAATGTTTCTATAATTGAGATATCATATTCAATATTGACAAGTTTACACTTGTACCATTCACTAAATGTGTGGAAGAATCCAAGAGTTTTTGTAAAAGTTTTTTTTGGAAAAAAAGAAATGATAGACATAGCAAAAATGAATATTATGATAGGGGTCTAATCCCTAAGCATATTGAAAATTAGAAGTATGTTGTTAAACAAATAATTGAAAGATAACTGATGCAAAATTGAATATTATAATAAATATGACTAAATCTCTATTTTCATTGTAAAGATAATCTTTAAGATTGCTCTTAGACAATACAATAATGCAAGCAATCTTAAATTGAGAGTTGACTATTTTAATCAAAGAGATGTGAGGAATCAATAACTCTAGGGAAATACATAAAACCTTTAAAGTGATACATAATTTCAACAAACAGTGGAAGCAACTAGTTCTCTGAGGGTGACAAATGAGAAACATGATATCAATGCTAGATTCATGGAAAAATTGTTCGCACGTTATTTAAACTTATGGAAAGTAATCTCATTGTCCACCAACGCCCTTAGATATTCAAGTAATCTCATTGTCAACCAACACCCTTAGATATTTAAGGATGACGTGAACAACAAATACTAATCTTTAATGAAGAAAGTCCTCAGTATACTTTTTTGCTTCCTCGTCATGTTTCTCATTCTCGTCACTTTAGTGAGTTAAAGGACATAAAGAAAC
This sequence comes from Pinus albicaulis, assembly GCA_034641835.2. NCBI lineage: Eukaryota > Viridiplantae > Streptophyta > Pinopsida > Pinales > Pinaceae > Pinus > Pinus albicaulis. The sequence continues at coordinate 585,815,185 of CM076583.1, read as the reverse complement.
TATTTTTAGTTTTGAAAAAAAAACATTAGTTAAAAATGAATGAGGTTCTAAAGTTTTGAAAATAAAATATCAAATAAAAACATACCAATTTTTGTGATTTAGCACAACCTTGAGTGAGAGAAAAAAAACTTCTTCTTAATACAATAACTTAAAGGACTCACTTCAAATAGGTTGTAATTTCCTAAAGTTCATCATCCTCCTTAAAACTTCTAAGTGTTCCCTTTGTGATTCCCCTCTATGTACTTACCCTTTTTAATATGCATAAGTTTAATTGAAAGAAAGAATAACTTAATCATAATGTCATGAGCATTATAATGATTTGTTGCTCCACATTCATTGAATAAAACACATGTTGAAAGAACCATATGACATGATGCTACTATGCATATTCACTCATAATGAGTAAGTATGTTGAAAGTACATATGTTTTATACACTACTTATTTATTTATTGCTAATTTAATCCACGTTCACCGATATAGAACACTTGTAAATATACAAATAAAATATTTCATTATCCAAAAATCCGCTATTATTTGACCATGTAAAAATAGCCAAAGTGCAAACAATGGAAATCGCATAAAGGAAATGGGATATATAGGTCACAAATAATATGAAGAGGAGTATCAAACATCCTTTTAGTTGAGCCATGGATGAAGATTCACCCCAACATGCATATCATCGAACTAAATTTTAATTCTCATACCCCAAAAAGCTGGATTATTGCAAGGGTATAAATTATAATTACTAGAATCATCAACATGGTTCTTAGTAGGAGAAGCAAGGTAAACATCATTAGCAATAAGAACAATAGATTATGCAACAAGGGTTTGCAAAGGCCCTTGAGAAAATATGGATGGATCATCAACAAGAGATTTTAAGATTTCTAATGTTAGGGCAACCTTGGGAATGATCACATTAAGGGTGTATATCTATGCTAAGGAGAGGCAGTGGAATGTAAGGAATCGACGTGACCACCCCAACCAATGACTTCATGTGCATTTATGGGTTCCCAACCATCACTGCTAGTAGGTTGCCTAAACATCCAAGCAATTTTAGGATTTGGTGTAGAAGAGTGAAAGCAATATTTACTACATGCAAGTTAAGATGTGGCTTTGACAGAGGGAGAAATGGAAAAGTGAGTGGTTGATTAGGTGGTTTGTCTCCAAAATGTAGACGTATAGTTGAACCAAGCTATTCCAACTCCTTGGAATTAGTATCTAATAGCATGGTGAACCTTCATTTTTCTCACCGCCCCTCCAAAAATTGGCTTTTGCTCCTCCCCTTTTAGAGCCTCGAGAATGGCCTTTTGAAAACTCGTGTTTCAAAGAAGAATACAATGGCAATGATGATAATGATTAACATTTAAACCTCATTTTCAATCTCAACTCATAGAATCAGATAATTTATGGAAACTAGAATGACGAACAAGTATTGATACACATAATGCCATGAATGATTAAAAATAAAGTGCAACAAGCAAAATCAAATATGGTAGGTGCAGATAAACATGGTTGCACCCAGAGAGGAATCGTTGATTGCTAACAAGTTAAATAATCATTAACCAAACTACCAATTTGCCATCCGAAAACCTGATTACACTAATAAAGTTAAACCATTCAAATGTGAGTATTGCCCAAAACTTTAATAAGTGTCAGAAGAATTCTTCTGTCATTCCCAAAAAAAAACAAAATGACGTGTACCATTAACACAAATCCCAAAGAATGAAACACAATTCATGCTCAAGAAAATACCAAACAAGTGCCATAAAACATGCAAGGAGTCAGTGATATGTCACTGCTATAAATGATAGATTTTATTGACCATATAACCAAATCACCACCTCAATTTTGTAGTGTTTTAACAATTTGAGTAGTTAAAACATTTTCATGATACCATGAGTGTGAAAATATATCGGTGCAATAATGGTATTCGATATTTTGAATAAAAACATTGGGTTACCACATTAATATTGTCGTAGTTGTTTCCAATAAGAATAAAAAGGAAGACCATAGATACTGACCATATAATCCATAACAACTTGGAGTGGAGGAAAAATACTTGTGTATGGTATTTCAACAAAAAGTCCTTCAAAGTATAGGTTGTGTGTAAAATATTTATTTTGAATATCAAGAAAAGAGGACATGTCCAACTATAGTTCAAGTTCAAGTGGTGGATTAACCTTTTAATCAATGATGTTGCCTTTGAAGTATAAGTTATGTTCTTAAACACTACCTCAAAGTAATCATGAAGTAAAATGGGGAAACTCCTAAAATTATCCACACTCTTCCAAAAAAAAGGGTTGAAATGTCTACACAATAAACAAGGTGATAACAACTCTTCAAAGTGCAATTCATCATTAAAACATTGAGAAAAATAGCTCAAGTAGGAACTTATAGCACAAGTTCAATGTGAATGTGCTGGAAGTGGTTCAAGACAATTTGAGGGTGACCACCTAAAAAAAATGGTCATTAATTATGTTCTGTAATTCACTAGGATATAATAAAATATCTTATGTTTTTAATTTGAGTCTAATAAAGTGCATTTAATGAATTGTTGACTTGGGCTATATTTTATCTCGGCCATACATCTCAATATCAAATTAAGCTTTGTTGAAATTTGCAATAAGAAACAGTGAAATTGGCAAATATAAAGGTTACACTAGTGAGGTTACCCACTGGTGAGGTTACACACTGGTGAGGAATGTGGATGTCTAATTTATTTTGCCTTAAATAAATTGGACAATAATTTGTAATTTCATCTCATAACAACTTGTATCAGTTAACTAAGTCATGATGACCGAGTTAGCTCAAGATTTTCGAGTTGAGGGTCAAAGATGAGGCATGTAGAGTGATTCTAATATTTTGGGGGTCCATTTGCAATTAATGCACTAATGGGGTGCAGGTGTAATCAGTTAACTCAATTAATTGAGTTAAAATTAGTTTAACTAGTTCTAACTGAGTGATGAATTAGTGAGAGGTCCAGTGAATTAAATTAGATTTAATTCACAAGTAGTGATCAATCAGATAACTGATTATTCGCTATTAATAGTTGCATGCCTGTCAATTCTGAGGAAGACCGAGTTGAGACAGAGGTTAAAGGGAACATAACTATCGGTTGTATTTTTAGAGAATTGCCCAAGTGCAATTATAAAGCCACGAGGAAGACATGATGGATTGCGCAATAAAGGAAGGTTAATTTTCCTATTTAATAGGGGCCTAATTATTTAGGAATTGTGTGAGTAAGGTAGGTTGAATGAAGGTCGAGAATTGGCTATGTGTGTTTCCAATTTTTCCTAAATCAGCGAGAGACAATTGGAAGAGTGTTGGAGAATCTCATGAGAGATTAAGCATTGATTGTTTCATTATTCCTTGACTTTATACAATATATGATAGCAGGGTTTTTAGCAGTTGCTTTCCCCAAGAACATCTTGTATTATGCGATTGATTTACTTCTTTTATTACTTGCATGTGATTGAGTGATTGTGTTTTGTATTCCGCAAATATTGTAGAATGATTCAGTATCTTGTTTTAGTACATCACAAGATTGGATTGAATCCATTGATATAGAATTTCTATAAATTTCTACATGGTATCAGAGCGCCAAGAATCGCAATAGAAGAGAAGAAATTAAGTTTGTCCTGAATAGGTTCAAATTTGCAGATTTATTCTTTAGGATCCAACAACAGATCAAGATGTCTTTTAATGGCTTGAGACTCAAATATTCACTTGAGGTAAATTCAAATTATATTGCATGGAAGAACAGGATGGAGGCAGTGTTGGAGGACAACGGGTTTAAGGAATTCATAGATACTGATATTCCCAAGCCCGCAGCAGCAAATGCCCAACTCCTTGATGCATGGGAGAAGAAGGTAGCAAAGGAGAGAAGGATCTTGTTAGAGGGAGTTCAAAATCATATTGTCTCGAGTCTCTGTGGGAAGGAAACTCCATATGCTATGTGGAAGGCCTTGACATATCTGTTTCAGAATAGTAGTGACCACAAGAAGTTGGCGTTGAAGGACAAGCTCAGAAAGATCAAGATGGAGGAGGGCAAGATGGTACCAACATACTTGGAGAAGTTCACTCAATTTCAAGATGAGCTTGGAAGTGTTGGTGTGAGAATAGCCCAGGATGATTTGGTGAGCCTAACACTTTTACGCCTTCCCAAGAGCTGGCATAGTTACTAGGACTCTATGAATGGGAGGGAGAAGTTACCAAGCTAGAAGCATTTGGGTTCGACTTGGTAATAGAAGAGATAAGGTGGAGCACCAGAGATGACACCTCCAACACCAACAAAGAAGAAGATTGTGTATTAGTTGGAAAAGGAAAGAAAGCCAAGGGAAAGAAGTCCCAAGGCAAAGAGGGCAAGAGAGACTTGTCCAAGATCTAGTATTTTCACTATCACGAGCATGGGCACTATGCTTCGAATTATCCACAGAAGAAGGCAAGCAAGAAGGAACCTGTAGTTGCAGTAGGAAGCGTTAGCTTCACAGTTCGAGCTTGATTTTACTCTCATTTCCTGCATGGCCAACATTGTAATGGGATGCATGTGGTATATAGACAATGGTGCCTCATTTCATATGACGGGGAATAGAGATCTCTTCAGTGACTTAGAGGAGAAGGACCTCCAGCAGAACATAGAGTTTGGAGATGACAAGAGGCATAACGCAACTGGCATAGGTACAGTTACCTTTCAAAGGGAGTTTGGCTCCCCTCTCAGACTGGCAGATGTTTTGTATGTTCCAGGCCTAAGGAAGAATCTTGTCTTTGTAGCGGTATTGGAAGACCGTGGTTATAATGTGATGTTTAGAAAAGGAAAGGTTTTCCTTAAACACATAGCCACGGGACAGGTGAAACAGATCGGTGTAAGAGTCGAGAACTTGTATGCTCTCGAGGTCGAGGATGCATGCAAATATTTGAGGAGAAAAGCAGTGGTTAATGACTTTGTGGTTGAGAGGGAGCAATTAACTCTCTACATGCAACCTCATAAGAAGTCTCAGAAGGTTGCAGAGTAGCCACAATTGGAGAAGCAAAGAGGAGACCGAGTAGAAGATTCCACTCAAGCAGAGACCTCCAAGAGGGGGAAATTTCAAGCCAAATGGGCAGAGGGAGTACCTCCAAGTGAGAGGTGGGCCGATGTGTTGATATAATCCCAAGAAAAAAATTGGGAAAGGTCCATTGAGATGGTGTGTCTCATGGATCGAAGCTGGCTACAAGGAGCCCATAGTAAAACAGTATTAGGAAGGATCAGTTGGATTTATGTAGTCAGATGTCAAGAAGGTAGAAATCAAAGTGACAGATGCCAGATACTGAAGCGCTGATCAGAGTTGGTAGCAGTGCACAGGGCATGGATGTAGATGTCAGCAGCAGTGCAGAGAGTCCAGTAGACAGGTGCAGTAGCTAGCAATAGTCAGAAGACTCCGATGACAGATGCATTATACCGATTCAGTTGTTTAGAGGCTATTCAATTTCATGAGTTGTGGGTGCAAACAACACTAGATAAGTGTTGCATGTAGAACATTCCAAAGGTACCGGATCGGGATAGATTGAATTCCTTTCTTGTTGAGAGGGAGTGTTGAAATTTGAAACAAGAAATAGTGAAATTGGAAACCAGAAAGGTTACACACTAGTGAGGTTATACACTAGTGAGGTTACACACTAGTGAGGTTGCACATTGGTGAGGAATGTGGGTGTTTAATTTATTTTTCCCTTAATGAAATTGGACAATAAATTGTAATTTCATCTCATAACAACTTGTATCAGTTAACTAAGTCAAGATGGTTGAGTTAGCTCAAGAAATTCGAGTTGAGGGTCTAAGATGAGGCATGTAGAGTGATTATAATATTTTGGGGGTCTAGTTGCAGTTAATGCACTAATGGGGTGCAGGTGTAATCAGTTAACTCAATTAATTGAGTTAAAATCAGTTTAACTAGTTTTAACTGAGTGATAAATTAGTGAGAGGTACAGTGAATTAAGTTAGATTTAATTCATAAATAATGATCAATCAAATAACTGATGATTCACTAATAATAGTTGCATGCATATAAGTCCTGAGGAAGACCCAATTGAGACAGAGGTTAAAGGGAACATAAATATTAATTGTATTTTTAGAGAATTGCCCAAGTGAAATTATAAATCCATGAGGAAGCCATGATGGATTGTGAAATCAAGGAAGGTTTATTTTCCTATTTAATAGGGGCCTAATTCTTTAGGAATTGCATGAGCAAGGCGGGTTGAAGGAAGGTTGAGAATTAGCTATGTGTTTGTCAAATTTTTCATATATCATCGGGAGAAAATTGGCAGAGTGCTGGAGAATCTCATGAGAGATTAAGAATTGTATTGTTTCATGATTCCTTGACTTTATATAATATATGATAGCGGGGTTTTCAACAGTTTCTTTCCCTAAGAACATCTTGTGTTGTGCGATTGATTTACTTCTTTCTCTTACTTGCATGTGATTGAGCGATTGTGTTTTGTATTCTACAAATATTGTAGAAGGATTCAGTATCTTGTTTTAGTACATCACAAGATCAGATTGAATCCATTGATATAGAATTTCTATAAATTTATACATGGTATCAGAGCTTCTATATAATTTCTACAAGCTTTGGAGATTAGAGATTGCTAGATTAGGGTTTCATTAAAACATAAATAAGACAAAATAAAGAGAACATCAAATTGTTAGACAATTGAGCATATTGAGTGAAAAGAGGTGATCAGAAAAAGCACAACAGGAAGAGGATCAACTTGCAACATTTTAACAAGTTGAAGATGCAATAGTACAATTGTGTGGTTCCATACACTAGATCCATAGAGGCATTTGAATATGTACACTAGGTCCATATAGCCATACACAACCGGTATTGTTGTAAAACAATAGTACATTGAGTTATACAAGTCATATAGCTATTGTCCTCATTTTTTTATGAAGGCCATATGTTGTACAATGAGCTATATAGGTCTTATAGCCAATGTCCTCATTTTTTTATACAAGTCATATCTTGTGCATTGAGATATACATGTTGAATAGCTATTGTCCTCGTTTTTTGTGCAAGCCATATAACTTAGTTTGAAGAGATATCTTTTACAATTGTGTTGTTGTTTTTTAGAAACTGTGGAGGTTTCCTTGTAAGATTTGAATAATGAATAAAAAGTTGATTTTGAAGGAGAAATTACCTATATATGTGTGAAATAGTTTTATGCTTCCCTTCTTTTATTTCCAACTATTGTGTCACTGATGACATGGTCTAAATCTCTATCTCTTTATTGATTAAATTCAACAATTTAGTTGTCTAATTAAGATCACAAGGGCAATAGTTACCTATGGCTAGAAATTTATACAGGGTATTAAAAGAAATTTCATTGATTCAACTTCTCATGGATTTATAATGTAAATCAATTGTTGGAAATAAGGACCATCAAATAAAGGGTTTCAATATTTCTTTGAAAGACTTTTTCAAAATTAGGAGCTTGTGCATTAGATCTCGAAGATGGCCTCAGTTAGCCTTAGATTTGAGGACGAACTAGATGGTGCCTCAAATTTATTGTCATGGAAAGGGAAGATAACACTTTTATTGGAAGATAATGATATATGGGATATTGTAAAGAACGTCCTACCTTCACCTACAAATCTGCAATAGCGGGAAACTGACAAGAAGAGTAAATTCAAGGACAAATGGATTAATGTGCGTGTCATAAATGATCATTTGATCCCTTGTATGTCCAAGAAGAATATAGCAAAGGATATGCTTGATGCCTTGGTAAGCTTCTACCAGACTGAGAACACAAACATGAATATATTAAAAAACAAGCCCAATTCCTTAGAGATTACTAGATTAGATTTAGTCACTAGATATCTTGTGAAAGTCACGTGGATTCATGATCAATTTACAATAGTTAAGGAGAATGTTGTAGATGAAAATCTAGTGAACGTGGAATTGAGTGGATTCTCGATTTCATGGGAGCCATTTGTCAAAGATATTTGTGCTCATGAGAACCTTCCTAATTTTGAAAGGCATTGCAATGATTGTATCTAGGAGGGAGCTCAAATGGAGTCAAACGATAAGAAGAATGGTGATAACAAGAACCTAGCCATATTGTCTCAAACAAATAAGGAACAAGGTAAAGGAAGCAACAAGAGAAAGTGAAACAATGAGGAGTTAGCTTCATATCCAGGAATGAAGGACTTGAGAAAAATTAAGTTGTTCATTTTTTTCATAAGCATAGTCATTATGCTAGTCATAGTGTCCAAAAAAAAGAAGGGTAAAGGGAAGTAGCAAAAGAAGTAGGTAGAAACCCTATAGAAACTCAAATGGATGAGCTTCGTGTCAAGTTTGAGTAGGATTTCTTTATGGTATCTTACCCTTCTACCAACACAGTTCCAAGGAATGCATGGTATGTGGAAAATAGGACATCTCATCATATGACATCAGCTTGGTAGTTATTTTCCAGTCTAGAGAAGCAAGACTTAGGAGTATAGGTTAAGTGTGGTGATGGTGCCAAGTAACCAAAAATATGAATTGGTACCATTCCCTTCTAGCTCGAGTTATGTAAGTCTCTTGGTTTTAAACAATGTCTTATTTATTCCATATCTTAAAAATAACTTGCTTTCGCCTTCATTCATAAAGGACAATGATTTTGAAGTTAAGTTCAAGAACTAGCAAGTCTTCATTAGGCCAAAGGAATCTAGGTGGGATACATCTCAAGTAGTATGATTTATAGGAGGTAACCTTTACAACTTGCGAGGTGAACTTGTTGGAGCCCTAGTTCATAATAGTGACAACTTGTGTATGTTGTGGCACAAGAATGGGGTACTTGTATTAAGGGTGTTGCCTATTTTGAATAATACAATCATAGGTCTTCCAAAGCTCGATTTTTAGCAACATGGAGTATATATGGGCTGCATGCTTAACAATCATGCCAAGGCTACTTTCCCAAGCAACAGGTGCATGTTAATGAGATTCTAAACCTAGTGCATTTGGATGTTTGTGGATTGATGTTGATAGCGTCAATTACAATAATCATTTATTATGTTTCCTTCATTGATGATTTCTCCCATAAAGCTTGGATCTACTTACTAAATACCAAGGATGAGGTCTTTAGCGGGATCTGAAAGTCAAAGCTCTAGTTGAAAACTGAATATGAAAGAAGATCAATGTATCGAGATCAAACAGTGGGGGTTCGTATACCTTCAATATTTTTTAGCATGGAGGTAGGAATCAAAGAGTTGATTAGTTCATACAACTTACATTTGCATGGGGATGTGGAGAGAAATAATCAATCCATCATAGGGTATATTGAGGTCATGATTCATGAACAAGACTTGTTGATGTTTCTTTGGTAAAATGCATGTAACGTAAAAATATACATCTAGAACCATTATCCTCACAGGATCTTGGAGAACAAGACACTAGTTGAAGAATTCACTAGTGTGAAGCTTGATGTCAATCACTTTTGTGTCTTTGGTTATCCAGTTTATATCCATTATTGATTGTAAAGTGGACTAAGTTAGAACCCTCTATAGATAATTGTTTTTTATAGGTTACAATGAGACTTCAAAGGCTCTTCAATGCATAGGAAGACAATGGTGAGCGAGGATATAAACTTTAGGGAAGACTTTGCATCTAAGAAGTCTTGTGAAGCTATTCCAGTGATATAAGATGAGGATCAAGAAGCTCCAAAGATTGAGCCACGGTCGCTAATGACTTCCAAAGAAATACAATTATGTTCAGGTAAAGAAAAGGAGACATTAGCCCCTTCCACTTTTATCAAGAGACCTTAATGATTCACTTAAACATTGAGGGATGCTCATGAGTACGTCAAGTCTCCTAAGACAACATTTAGAGAGAGTAGACCTTTGAAGAAGTTCCTAAACTACATGACATTAACAAACATATTTTAGATTATAATATTTATAGCTTTCAAGAGATAATATACTAGCAAGTATGACAGGATGCCATGGTGGAGTACACCTCGATCATGCAGAATGATATTTGAGAAATAATTTTGAGACTGGAGGGGGATTCAACATTGAGTTTCAAGTGGATATACAAGATCATCATGTTTTATATGGTAACATTGAGAAGTTCAAAGTGAGGATCATGGCAAGAGGGTTCTCCCAAAAAGAGGGAGTGGAATATGAGGAGGAATTTATTCATGTTGCCAACTACACTTCCATCAATGTAGTTATTGTTAAGCCCTATATAAGCCCCATGTTAACCTTAAAACCCCTTATTAAGCCCTAAATATTGAGTGATTACATTTTTATTATTATATCATTATGTAGGCCAAACCTCTCATGGTCCCATTTTATTATAATTGCTCCCTTTGTATCATATGTATGTACTAAGGAGACTTAGTATTGGGATCATCAAATTTTATCTTGTACATTATATTTATTGTAAAATGAGGTTCACCACTTGAATAGCGTTGTAAATATTGGTTTCTTATCACTTTTAAGGTGAAATTCTAATAGCATTTGGTTTCAGAGCTCATGATCCTAGGGTTTTGCTACTTCAACCTAGTCATCATGGCATTTTCACTATAATTTTTTTTCTAGAAGGTTTTAGATGTTAAAACTTGGATCATATCGAGGAAAAAATAAAGGGAATATGGCTCACACTTTAGATATTGGTTTTCTATAATTTTGGAGATATTATCAGAGGTAGTTATGATTTTGGAACGCTCTCGAAATCAATTTCAAACAAGTCAGTTTGGAATTTTCACTATAAGTTATTTATGTGAAATTTCAATGTGAAACTTGGACTGTACAAAGGAAAAGTCTCAAGTAACATCTGGTTTGAACTTTATATATATTTTTTGCTATAATATTGGATATATACTCTACGGAAGTTGGGGTTTGTGAATGATCCTAAATTCAGTTTCAAATAGGTTAGCTTGGTGTTTTTGCTATAAATTATTTTATGAGACTTTTAAGACTGTGAAATATCCAGGGATCTTGGGAGATATACATAAGTACATTGGGTACAAAATTTAGAATTATATTTGAATAATTGGACACATGACACCATATTCAAGTTTTCTCATATGAAGAGGCCAAAAAACAACAAGTTTTGGGAAAGTTACCATAACTTTCACTATGCACTTCAAATTCCGCTCAAACTTGTGCAACTGTAGAAGTTTTAGATTCATATTGGGTCAAATATCGTTGATATGTCAAGAAAAAGTTCAGTCATTCAGATACTCTCCAAAATAAGGTTTTAAAGGTGCACAACTCTCAAGTGACTTAACTTTTGATTGGAAGATCCATTTTTTTAGGTGATTGGAAATTATGATAAAGAGGAGTACTATTATAATTTTCTCACATGACCCCAAATAAAGATCCAAAAGTTTCTACACCAATTAAACCTCATGAAGGCTCATATAAGACTTATGAATAAAGTGAAGACTTAGAATTTAGGTTCTCCCAATTAGAGAAGAAATTCAATGAAATGGATTGTTGCATGTTGAAAAAGGTAGATTTATCAGATTCTCAAGAAAAACTTACATAATAAATGATGGATGAAATGGAAAAGGAGATGAATGAAAATAAGGAATAAATGCAACATGTCAATGAATATATATAAAATTCCATCAAGGAAGAGATAAAAGAATTACAAACCATTATATTAAAAGATCTCCCTAAAAGGGGTGTGGAGATCTAAGGAAATCAGTAACAACATGATGTTGAGACTCAATCTCATATGGGGAGTATGCTATTACAATTGGAGTGAAAAAATATTGAATTGCATAACCATAATCGTGAATTTTAAATTAAAGATCCACATCATTAGGGCTTCAAGTTAGCACCAAGGAACTAGTACATCCCAAAGATTGGTATGATGAAGTTTGATAGTAATGATCCTGTAACATGGATATTTGAGATGGAGCAATACTTTGATCTACATCAAGTGGCATCCTTACAAAAGGTAGACATTGCATCCATGTTTTTAAAACAAGACCAAAATGCATTGTATTAATGGCTTTGTGAGAGGAAAAAGGAATCTGATATATCTTAGTCCATTTTTTAGAGGGACTGATAACACATTATGGGGGCATTGAGAGCAATGCATTCTTTAGTCAATTGGTATCTTCAACAAAAAGGTCTAGTTACGTAACATATTCAACAATTTGAAAAGTTGAGTCTCGGAGTAAATAATATTTCATATCATAATTTGTTAGACCTATTTATGGGAAATTTAAAGGAAACATCCAACATGAGGTGTATCTCATTGAACCTAAACATCTAGAGCATGCTTTCAATTTGGCAAGGAAAATTGAATGTAAAAATATGGCTACTAGAAAATTGGTCACCAATACTATAGAGAAAATCATGCTCCCTCTCCTAAATTAACAAGGTTGACTCCTCAACAAAGAGACTATGTTTCAACTCAGATGACAAGCATATTAAGGGGTAGAAATGTAGTGGGAATAAATTATTATATATAGACTATGAATATCAAGAATATTAAGAAGTGGAAGCTTTACAAGATCTAGATTTAGGAGAGACTACTCCAACAATCTATTGACATGCATTGGTTAGCACGAGTACTCCACAAACCCTCAAGATGTAAGGATATATTAAAAATAAAACTGTAATAGTATTGATTGATTTAGGTAGTACCCATAACTCCATCAATTACAAATTGTAAAAACTTCTAATTTTCTTTGTATGTCTAACACCAAAATTTCAAGTAAGGATTACAAACAGAGGCACCATAAATTGTTCAAGGAAATGCCATGGTATTAAGCTAGATATGAGGGAGAATTTATTGGACAGTCCCATGATTACAATCAAATGGGTGGTTTTGATTTTGTATTAGGGGTCCAATGGTTACAATCACTAGGAACAATGACCCTTAATTTCAAGATCTTTTTATAAGATTTTTTCACAATGAAAGGAAATTGAGCTTAGAGGTATCCAAGGGAAACCCAATAAAGTGATAAAATATAATAGCATGACATAATTTAAAAAATGGACACTAAGGTGTAAATGTCCAATTGTGTACATTAGATTTTCAAACATCTATATCCTTTCTCTAGTGGATCTCCAAAAAATGATCAAAAATCATTCTAAGGTATTTTGAGAGATGCCTAAGGGTATTCCACCTACCCAAGATAATGACCATGCTATTCAATTGTAACCTCAAAGTGTGCCACCTAACATTAGGCCTTACAGGTATCCACATGCACAAAGAAGTGAGATAGAGTGTATGGTTCAATAAATGTTAGAGGTTGGCATTGTTAAACCTATCCAAAGTGCTTTCTCTTTAGCAATGATGATGGTTATCAAAAAGGATGGTTCATGGCTTATGTGTCCAAATTACAAATAACTCAACAAAATGACAATCAAAGATAATTTCCCTATTTAGATTGTCATTAATGAATTATTAAATGATTTGCATGGATAAATTTTATTTATTAAGTTCAATCTCCATTATAGATATCATCAAATAATAATAAGAATGAGGCAAGAAGACATTCCCAAAACATCCTTTGGAACACACGAAGGTAATTATGAGTTTTTGGTTATGCCATTTGGATTTACAAATGCATCTTTAACATTTCAAAAGTTGAAGAATTATATTTTCAAACCCTTCCTTAGAGTGTTAGTATTTTTTGATGACATACCAATCTACGATAAATCTTAGGAATAACATGTACAACATTTGAACACGGTCTCAGCACTATTGGAAGAGAAACAACTATATGCAAAGCCTTCCAAGTGTGCATTTGGGATTCAAGAAGTGGAATATTTGGGTCATATTGTATCACATGAGGGTGTCAAGGTGGATCCCAATGAAATAACCCTAAGTGACTTTTGGGGAATCCCTAAATCCAATGGCTGAGATAGATTGAGATCTAGGGCTGAGATTAAATGCTCATTTAAATCTCACTTTCTATTTTTTAATCCACCCCACTTTAATAAAGACCCACTTAGTCATTTATTTCCAAAGCCACTTTTCCTTTCTAATTTTACATTGACTTTATTAAAGTCACTTTAAAATTAGACTTTAGTAACTTTATCACTTAAAGTCACTTTTTAAATTAGATTTGACTTTATAACTTTATAAAGTCACTTTAAGAATTTTTATCACTTAAAGTCACTTTTAATAGATTTGACTTTATAACCTTATAAAGTCACTTTAGGAGAAAAATTAAATTCTTTTCGACACTTTTCTCAGGCCAAAGATCAAAGCCTTAGGGAACCAATTGCCTTCCTGGGTATCAAATTTCAACAATCAAAGCTATGAGAGAATGGTCAATCCCTAGTACCTGTCAAAAACATAGAGGATCCTCAATATTGACAAGATATTACCACAAGTTTGTCAAAAATTATGGTCAAATAGTAGCACCTCTAACAAATTCATTGATGAAGGAAACATTTTCTTGGACTAAAGAAGTAATCAAAGTTGTTAAAAAAATTAAAGTGGCTATGTGTACAACTCATGTCTTGACGACACCTAACTTCACAAAAACCTTCATTATGGAGTGTTATGCTTCAAGCCATGTTATTGGTGCAATTTTAATGTAAGAATGAAGGCCCCCTGCCTTTAAAAGCAGTGAATTTAAAGCAAAGAAATTGATTATATGCATCCATGAAAAATAAATGTTAGCCATACAAAATATTGTTAAGAAATAACATCCATACCTAATAGGAAGACAATTCAAAGTAGAAACAGATCATGATAGTCTGAAGTACTTATTAGAGCAAAAGTTAGCTTCAAAAGAGAAACAAAATTGGGTCACAAAGATGTTGGGTTATGAATTTGAAATTATCTACAAAAATGGAAATAGGTTATGGTAGATGCACTCTCAAGGAAAGAGGAAGACACAAATGGTTTACTATATGATATTTCCATTCCACAATCTGACTGGGTGGAAGAAGAAAGGATAGAATGGATGCAAGATGAGAAGATATTTAATATCATTAAACAACTACGATAGGAACCTAATGCAGTAGAATTATTTTTGTGGAAAATTTATTTGTTGTGGTATCAATATCGCTTATACTTGTGTAAGAATTCTCAGCTCAAATAGAAGGTCCTTTTGGAATTACACACTTCTCCTATAGGAGGACATTCAAGGTTCTTGAAGACATACCACAATATCAAGAAAGCTTTTTTATGGAAGGTAATAATATGTGCAAAAATTTGTCACGGAATGTGTGGCATGCCAACAAAATAAGGGAGGGAAAATCAACGCCCCAGGGCTCCTTCAACCACTAGCCATACCAAGCCAACATTGGGAAGAAGTTTCAATGGATTTTATTACATTTTTACCCAAATTTCAAGGGAAGAGTGTCATTGTGGTAGTGGTATATTTAATGACAAAGTATGCCCATTTTGCTCTCTTTCTTATCCTTTTAAATAAATTAAAGCGACAGAACGTTCATGGAAACAATCCAAAAGCTACATGGAATACCAAAGGTTATTGTAGGTGATAAAGATCCAATTTTCACTAGAAATTTTCGAAATAAATTGATTTTCTTGTTTGGGTAATTAATTGGCTCACAACTCATTTTACCATCCTAATTATAATGGGAAAACTGAGATTGTGAATAAATGTTTAGAAGGATATTTGTGTTGCTTTACATCTAATAAATATACACAATGGGTCAAATGGTTGCCCTTGGTAGAATGGTGGTACAACACATCCTTCCATGCTTCATCAAAAATATCTCCTTTATGGCACCTTATCGACACCATCCTCCATCCATCACATCACTCTTGAAAGGGCCTATAAGGACTCGAGAAATAGAGGATCACATATATCCCCAATAAGAGGTCCTCAAACTATTAAAGGAGAACTTGTTTATGGCACGGAATAGGATGAAACAACAAGTAGATTAACATTGTAGTAAAAGGGAATTCAAAGTGGGGGATTTGGTACTTGTGAGATTACAGCCATATAAATAGATGTCCCTCAAGCAACAAAACATAAATAAATTGACATTGAGGTATTATGGAGGATTGAAAGTATGGATTACAAATTGGAGTTGCCTCCATCTTCACATGTACATATAGTTTTCCATGTTTCTTGATTAAAGAAGGTAATTAGTGACAAGATCCTAGTACAAACTATTCCAATAAATATTAATGAAGAAGGGAAAATAATATTAGAACTAGAAAAAATCTTGGAAACAAGGACTAAGAAGTTGAGAAATCAAGAAAATACTGAGTACCTCATGAAATGAAGAACCCACCAATGGAAGAAGCAACATGGGAAGATGAGTTGTTTATGCAAAAATAACCATATGTAGTCAAGTTTTGAGGAAAACACTTCTTTGAAGGGGAGGGAGATGTTAAGCCCTCTGTAAGCCCCATGTTAACCCTAAAACCCCTTATTAAGCCCTAGATATTGAGTGATTGAATTTCTATTGTTGTATTGTTATGTAGACTAGAACCTCTCATGGTCCCATTATTATAATTGTACTCTTTGTCTTTTATATATATGTGTCTGTGTGTGTGTGTAGAAATTCCTTGTAGATTCAAACTGATAATGGTAATTTGCTAAAACAATAGAAAATCTACTCTACCAATTGCAGAAACCAATTTAAACAATCACGAAATCACGAAGCATACAAGAGAAAGAATTCAATAAACACATTACACAATGATTTCCCAGGGAAAGCCACAGCTAAAACCCCCTACTATCTGTATATTTCATTATTCCTAAAATATGAGAAGATTACAATGCTTTTCTCAAGCCCGAGCAACCCCTGCACTATCTCTATATGTCTCACTACTCCCTAGACTAACTCTAGCCAACACTTAGCCAATTTCCTAGCCTTCCAAGCTCCTACTTCCTTGCGTTGTTCAATGAGGAATTAGGCCCCTATTTAATAGAAATTTTCCTCCATTGGATTGTGCAGTTCCTTTAGGCTCTTACTCTGATTACATGCACCATTTGTACAATTCGGATAATTATACAACTGATAGTACACTGCTCTTGAACTCCAATCTCAACTGGGTAACTCTCAATTTACACATGCATGAGTTATTTATGGTTGATTTATCAGTTATCTAGTTGATCACAAAGTACACACCCCACTACTTGACCTCCCACTAGTTCCTCCAACAGTTGGAACTTGTTTAACTGACTTTAACTTGGTTTTACTTAATTAACTAATTACAACTCAAAATAAACTCAACCAGGGCTCCTAAAAAGTAGGAACCACTCTACATGACTCAAATTAGACCCTCAAATCGAATTAACTAAACCAACTAATTCAAAATAACTTATTTAACTCATACAAGTTGTCATGAGATGTGGAATTACAATTTTCTTCTAATTTAATTAAAAGGAAAATTAAATTATAATCTTTTTTGGTGCCACTTTCAACATTTCTTGTTGTCATTTTCAACACTCCCTCTCAACAAGAAAGGGATTCACATCTATCCCTATAAAGTACCTTTGGAATGTTATGCATGCAACACCTCTCACTGTTGTTGTTGTTACTACAACATTTGCAACTAAAAATCATCCAAAAAAAAACAAAAAAACTGAATCAATTGTGTTTGCAATTGTCTACTAGGAAAATCGTGTTGTTGTTGAATGTGCTATTGAGACTCCTACTCTATTGTCAACACTACTCTGCATTCCTCAGTATTTGAATGACACTGATCCTCCTGCTACTGAATATTGTGGGCCCTTGTAGCAAGGTAATCATCCATGAGACAAAAAAACATCTCAATGGCCCCTGCCCAAATTTTTACACTCTTAGGACTATTGCTTCAATCGCCCCACCTCACAATTGGAGGTATGGCTGCATGTACTCCCTCTGCTAACTTGTCTCAAACTCTCCTCCTATTGGAGGTCTCTTACTAGCCCTCTTCACCATCATCCTCATGGTCAACCCAATTGCCAACTGGTCGAGGCTTCCTATTGAGAGCTAAATCATGCTCCCTCTCAACCACAACATCTGTAATCCATGCCTTGCTACTCAATGTCGTGCATGCATCTTCCTCTAATGTGTAGAGGCTCTCGATCAAGACACCAAATTGATTGATTTGACATGAAGCAACATGCTTGAGGTATTTTTTCCCATCTCTAAAGACTACCTCATACCTTTTGTCTTCAATCCTCAATTTCTTCACTAGTTCAAGTTTCTTGGCTTCATTTGTATTACCGAATAGATTATTGAGAGTATTCCACGTAGAAAAGGGAGTATCTTTGCCATGTCGTTTCAAGGATATGTGGTCTGTCACACCCTCCGGGATGATCCTCTTGGCTCTTGCTACACACTTATTTTGTTGAAGTTTGCAACAAGAAACAGTGAAATTGGCATCTAGAAACAACACGAAAACACCTACACTAGTGTGGGACCACAAGTTGTGTAGTGATGGGTCCTAGCGATACATTAGTGTGAAATTAAATTTATTTAATAAATTGGATATGTGTCCAATTTAATTAATAAATTGGATATGTGTCCATTTTAATTATCCCTTAATTAAATTGGACAATAAAATGTAATCTTATCTCATAATCACTTGTAATAATTAACTGGGTGTGATAAAATCAGTTAGCTCGTGAATTTCAAGTTGAGGGTGGTTGGTGAGGCATGCAGAGTGATTATGTGTTTTAATGTTCAAGTTGCAGTTAAGTGCACGAGTTTAATGCATGAGTAATCAATTAACTCAGTTAGGTGAGTTAAACTCAGTTGAAATAGTTGTAACTGTTTGTAGCACTAGTGAGAGATCAAGTGAATTAAATCTTATTTCATTCACAATCAATGATATGCCATGAAACTAATGCTTTACTATTAATAGTTGCATGCATGTCAGTTCCAGTGGAGACCCGGTTGAGACAAAGGTTAAAGAGAAGTTAACTATCAGTTGTGATATTAGCAGACTGCCCATATGCAGTTAAAACACCACAGGATGCCCATGATACTAAGCACAGTTGAGAAAGGCTTAAATTCCTAAGGAATAGGGATTACATACCTCATGAATTGCGTGAGAAATTCAAGCTGAAGACAACCTGAGAATTGGCTAAGTGTTGGCCCAATTTTGTCTGAATCAATGTGAGAAGATTAGTAAAGTGCAGGAGACTCTTGTGAGAAGAGTGCATTGTAATTGTTTCACGATCCCTTGTGGAATATACAATATATGATAGAGGGGTTTTGAGCAGTAAGCTTTCCCCGGGGAAATTATCTGTGTTGTGGTTTGATTTGATTATTTCTTTGCTTCATGTGATTGGAGATTGTGTTTAATTTCCACAATTGATTTGTAGAAGCGATTCAGTATCTATATTTAGTACATTGTTAGATCGGATTGAATCCATTTATATACATATGTTTGGATAATTTATACATGGTATCAGAGCATAGGAAATCACTATAGTGGAGGAGAAGTTGAGTTTGTGACTGAATAGAATTCGAATTTGCAAAAGTGTTCTTTGTGCGATAGATGATTCAGGATCGAAATGGCTTTCAATGGCTTGAGATTGGAGTATGTACTTGAGGGCAACTCTAACTATATTGCGTGTAAAGACAGGATGGAGGCAGTATTGGAGGAAAATGGGTTGAAAGAATTAATTCATAATGATATTCCCAAACCCGCTATAGCAGATGCTGGAAATCTTGATGCTTAGCTAAAGAAGGTTGCAAGGGCGAAGAGGATCTTACTGGAGGGAGTACGAGACCACATGGAAAATTGACTCCATATGTAGTGTGGAAGGATTTGACAGATCTGTTTTAGAGCAGCAGTGATCATAGAAATTTGGCACTGAAGGACAAGCTCAGGAAAATCAAAATGGAGAAAGGTGACACTATTCTGGTATACTTGACCAAGTTTGTCCAATGTCGAGATGAGCTTGGGAGTGTAAGAATTATTGTCGCATATGATCACTTGGTGAGCCTAGCTCTTCTAGGACTTCCCAAGAGTTGGCATAGTTATCAGGACTTTTTCAATGGGAGGGTGAAGCTGCCAGATTGGGAACGACTTTGGTCGGATTTGGTGCAAGAAGAATTCAGGCGGAATACCAGGGATGGATATTCATCTAAGGAAGATGATGAAGAAAAATATGCCTTGTATGGTAAGGCAAAGAAGGGGAAGGGAAAATAATCCTATTCCAAATCTGAGACCGACGAAGAAGGCAAGGAGCATGACATGTCCAGAGTGAAGTGTTTTCACTATCACGAGCATGGACATTATGCCACTAATTGTCCACAAAAGAAGAAGAACAAGAAGGCTTCAGGATCTATAGCTGGTAAGGCTTTGGCCTCGCAATTTGAGTTGGAATTCTCATTGATCACATGCATGGTGTCAAGTGCGATGGGATCAGGGTGGTACTTGTATAGTGGTACATCTTTCCACATGATGAGAAACAAAGAACTTTTCAGTAGCTTGGAGGAGAAGGACCTCCAGATGCATATCGAAATGGGTGACGATGGAAGCTATAGCGCTACTGGGATTGGTACAGTTACTTTCCAGAGATAGTCAGGTAAACCATTTTTATTAAAATATGTAATGCATGTACCAGGCTTGAAGAAAAAATTTGTTTCAGTCGCAATGTTGGAGGATAAAGGCTATGATGTTGTTTTCAGTGAAGGAAAATCTTTCCTTCGACACAAAGCAACAGGAAAAGCCAAGAATATTGGGATTCATGTGATGAATCTCTATAAACTTGATGTATATGGCTACACAACATTGATGGGTAAAGAAGACAAAGTGGTGAGCGGTTTACACCATGGAGCTTTGAAGGTCATGTAGCAGATTACTATGGAGCTTCTAAAGGGTACTCTTGCGCAGATAGACACACGCAAGGGATGTACCATGGGGAAGTGTGAGAAAGCCATGCAATTTTCCCTTGAGAGGGAGCTTTATTTGCATGCAGATGAGGAACTATTGGTTCCAAAGAATGAACCTCAAGATGTGGAGCAGCCTCATACGGAGGATTGTGGAGTGGCAGAAACCACTAAAGCAGAGAAATTTCGAGCCAGATGGGTAGAGGGAGTGCATGCCACTATACCTCCAGGTGTGAGGTGGGGTGATGTGCAGAAGTGATCCCAAGAAGAAATTTGGGCAGGGTCCTAGAGATGGTGCGTCTCATGGATCGAACATGGCTACGAGGAGCCCACAATAAAATATTAGCAGGATTAGTTAGATTGATGTAGTCAGATGTCAGGAGGACATAAATCAGAGTGACAAGTGTCAGATATTGGAGCGTAGATCAGAGTTGGCAGCAGTGCAAAGTGCATGGATGCAGATGCCAATAGTGCAGAGAATCCAGTAGACATGTGCAGTAGGTACCAGCAGTTATAAGAATCTGATGATAGATGCATTACACTAATTCAGTTGTTTGGAGGCTATTCAGTTTCAGAAGTGTTGCATGCAAAATTTGCATGTGCGAGAAACACTAGAGAATTTTTGCATGTGCGAGAAACACTCTAGAAGTGTTGCATGCAAGATGTGCATGTGCGCATGCAAGGACATTCCTTTCTTGTTGAGAGGGAGTGTTGAAGTTTGCAACAAGAAATAGTGAAATTGGCATCTAGACACAACATGACAACACCTACACTAGTGTGGGACCACAAGTCGTGTAGTGATGGGTCCTAGCGATACATTAGTGTGAAATTAAATTTATTTAATAAATTGGATATGTGTCAAATTTAATTATCCCTTAATTAAATTGGACAATAAAATGTAATCTTATATCATAATCACTTGTAATAGTTAACTCAGTGTAATAAACTCAGTTAGCTCTTGAATTCCGAGTTGAGGGTGGTTGGTGAGGCATGCCGAGTGATTCTATGTATTTTAGAGTTCAAGTTGCAGTTAAGTGCATGAGTAATCAGTTAACTCAGTTAGGTGAGTTAAAGTCAGTTGAACTAGTTGTAACTGTTTGTTGCACTAGTGAGAGATCAAGTGAATTAAATATGATTTAATTCACAATCAGTGATCTTCCATGCAACCGATGATTTACTATTAATAGCTACATGCATGTCAGTTCCAGTGGAGACCCAGTTGAGACAAAGGTCAAAGGGAAGTTAAATATCAGTTGTGATATTAGTAGACTGCCCAGATGCAGTTAAAACACCACAGGATGCCCATGATACTCAGCGCAGTTGAGAAAGGATGAAATTCCTAAGGAATAGGGATTGCATTCCTCATGAATTGTGTGAGCAAGATAGGCTGAAGATAGGATGAGAATTGGCTAAGTGTTGGCCCAATTTTGTTTGAATCAGTGTGAGACGATTAGCAGAGTACAAGAGACTCTTGTGATAAGAGTGCATTGTAATTTTTTCACGATTCCTTGTGGATTATACAATATATGATATAGGGGTTTTGAGCAGTAAGCTTTCCTCGTGGAAATTATTTGTGTTGTGGTTTGATTTGATTCTTTCTTTGCTTCATGTGATTGGAAATTTTGTTTAATTTCTGCAATTGATTTGTAAAAGCGATTCAATATATAGCTTTAGTACATTGTTAGAACAAATTGAATCCATTGATATACATATGTTTGTATAATTTCTACATCTTCCACTCAACTAGATCTTTAGCATCTGATGTTGGAGGCTCCGGGATATCTTGATCTATGAATTCCTTAAGATAATTATATTCCAACACTGCCTCCATCTTGTCCTTCCAGGAAATTTAATTCGAGTTGCCCTCAAGGGCATACTTAAGTCTGAGGCAATAGATTGGCATCCTGCTAGCTCTAAAGAATGATATTGCAAATTTGATTCACCTGCAAGGACAACTTTGAATTCTTCTATTCTATTGTGATTCCAGCTCTGATACCATGTAGAAATCCCTTGTAGATTCAAACTACTAATTGTAATTTGCTAAAACAATTGAATTGAATCTACTATACCAATTGCGGAAACCAATTTAAACGATCGCGACATCACGAAGCATACAAGAGAAATAATTCGATCAACACTTTACACAATGATTTACTAGGGAAATCCATAGCTAAAAACCCTTGTTATCTATATATTGCTTTAGTAAGAAAATATGAGAATATTACAATGCTGTGCTCAAGCCCGAGAAACCACTCCACTATCTCTATCTGTCTCATTGCTTCCTATGCTGACTCTGGCCAACACTTATCCACTTTCCTATCCTTACAAGCTCCTACTTCCTTGCGTTGTTCGATAAGGAATTAGGCCCCTATTTAATAGGAATTTTCCTCCATTGGATTGTGCAGTTCCTTTAGGCTCTTCCTCTGACTACATGCACTATCTATACAATTCAGATAACTATACAACTGATAGTACATTGCCCTTGAACTCCAATATCAACTAGGTAACTCTCAGATCACACATGCATGAGTTATTTATGGCTGATTTATGAGTTTCCTGATTGATCACAGAGTACACACCCCACTACTTGACCTCCCACTAGTTCCTCCAACAGTTGGAATTAGTTTAATTAACTTTAACTCAATTTTACTGAATTACTTAATTACAACTCAAAATAAACTCAACCAAGTCTTCTAAAAAGTAGGAACCAGTCTACATGACTCATATTAGACCCTAAAATTGAATTAACTGAACCAACTAAGTCAAATTAACTTAGTTAACTCGTACAAGTTGTCACGAGATGTGGAATTACAATTTTATTTTAATTTAATTCAATGGAAAATTAAATTATAAATTTTTTGGTGCCATTTTCAACATTTATTGTTGCCATTTTCAACTGTGTGTTTGTGTGTGTGTGTGTATACACCCACACGCACCCACCTACAAAGACACATATATATGTGGGTATGTATGTATGTGTGTATGGACACACACACACACAAAGGAAACCTAGTCTTAAGATCATCAAATCTTATCTTGTACATTGTATTGATTGTAAAAGGAGGTTTCCCCCTTGAACATGATTGTAACTATTGGTTCCTCATAATTTTTAATGAACAAAACAATTTTGTTTTTAGTTTCATTCATGGGATGGAGGATCATCAAATGGATGTGAAGAAAAATTTCCTTATGAGGATCATTCAGGAATAAGTGTATATAGATTAGCCTTGGGGATTTTGAACGAATGGGGAGGATTCCAATGTTTGTAGGCCCGCGAAAGCCTTGTATGGACTTAATCAAGCACCAAGAGCATGATATTCCAATATATATGGATATTTGTAGAGAATGAGCTTCACCAAAAGTAAAGTATACCCTATTTTATATTACATATTTGTTGGAGTTGATGTGCTCATTTTGGTTATGTATGTATATGAATTGCTTCTTGCATGTGCAAATAAACTCCTCATAGAATGCAAAGTGGACATGGAAATTGAGTTTGAGGTGAAGGAAATGGATATGATGCATTATTTTTTGGATTTGGACATTTGGTAATGTTAGGCCAAGAGGTAACTCCACCAATTGAATTGTGGTTTGCATTAAGATGGAACATGAATATATACATGGAGAAGGATACTATTGGGTTTCATCTACCAATGTCTCTTCGTCTTCCAATTCTCTTTATTTTCGTATTTACAATATTTACATAGATTTACCTAATACGAAAGATTAGGTGTCAACATCCCCCCCCGCTTTAATATGAATGGATGTTGGTGAGTCCAAACATCATTCTGAATCTTTCAAACTTTTCTCTTCCAAGCACTTTGGTGAAGATATCTACGATCTGCTCTTTTGTAGAACAATGGTGTAGATGGATTGTCTTGGACTCAACATGATGTCGAATCAGATGGTATTTTGTATTGATGTCCTTCGTTCGATCATGAAACTTTGGGTTCTTGGCCAACTTTATTGCATAAGTGTTGTCAATCAAGAGAGGAGTTCAATTCACTTGTTTCTCCTACAAATATTCTAGAATTTTCCTGAGCCACACAATTTCCTTTTTTGCTTCAGTTGCTGCCACAGATTCTACCTCAATTGTGGAATCTGTTGGAACTGATTGTTTGCATGACCTTCAAGAGACAACTCTTGATGCAAGACTCATAACATAACATGAAGTAGATACCCCAATTTATTTATCTCCATCGAAGTTTGAATTAGAGTATCCAATCAAGTTGAAGTCACCCACATGTGTATACTTAATTCCAAAGTCTTGCGTTTCCTTCAAGTACTTTAGAACTCTTTTTGCAGCAGACCAATGACCCTCACAAGGATCTCACATAAACATAGAGAGGATTCCAACAATAAATGAAATTTTTGGTTTGGTAGTTGTCATGTAGTTGAGACTTCCTACAAGTTGTTTATACTTCGTTGCATCCTCAAATTATTTTCCTTCAGTGGATGTGAGCTTCAAGTTTTGTTCCATTGGAGTAGTTAAAGGATTAGACTCAGTCATGGAAAACTTGTTCAACATATATCCAATGTAATTCTTTTGAGAGAGGAGTATAAACTTCATATGTTGATTTATTTCAATACCAATATAGTAGTGAATATATCCCAAATATGTCATTTCAAAACCTTTCCTCAATTCATTCTTTATGGATGAAATGTAGCACTCGTTGTTCCCTGTCACCAAAAGATCATCTACATACACCACAATCTATACAATTGTTTTTCCAACTTTCTAGACAAAGAAAGTTGCATCATCAAGATCCTAATGTTTGAAGTGGATTTTCAGAAGATGCTCAGTTAACTTCTTGTACAAGGCTCGCCATGCTTTCTTGTGGCCATACAAGGATTTACAAACTTGCATACTTTATGTTCTTGACACTTCACAACAAATCCTTCTGGTTGGGACATAAGAACGTTCTATTTCAGATCTCCATTCAAGAAAGCGATTGTTATATCCATTTGATGGACTTTCCAACCATTTGGTGCTTCCAAGGCAAAGAGTGTCTGGATGGTAGCCATTTTATTGTGGGGGGGAAATTCTCCTCCTATTCGACCCCTTCCTTCTGTGCAAAACCTTTTTCCACGAGCATGGATTTGTGCTTGTCAAGTGAGCCATCTAGTTTATACTTGTTCTTTAAGACCCACTTGTAACCTATTGGTTTAGTTCCCAGTGGAGGATCAACTAGCTTCCAGATGCCATTATTTATCAAGGCATCATATTATTTATGCATTGCTTCTTTCCATTCATCATGAGAAGCGACTTCTTTGAAGGAAGTTGGTTCAAAATATATAGACAAATTCAGTCCACAATCATAAGAAACATCAATATCAATAGGTGAATCAGAATCGTCTAAATCGACTCCATTTTGTCTCGTTGAGCTTCTTGTTCCTGTCTTTCCAACGTCATCAGGACGAAAAATTTCAAGTGTCTTTGTCAGCCATTTTGGAGGACCTTTGTGAGATGGCCCAAGTTGCTCAGTTGAATGAGATGGGGCTGAATTTATATTTAGTCTCCCATTGTCATCACATCACTCAAAGTGTCATTAGTGGTTGGAGCTTGATGTGGGGGAGAGAGTGCTTCATAAGAATATTCCATAGATTGATCCAATATAGGAGTCCCCCATTCAAGATGTAGAATCTCATTATCAAATTCTTGAAAAGACTTTGCATATCTGAATCTATCCAAGCGATCAAGCTGCTGCTCAACAACATTGTCAGTCTTGGAAGATTCAAGAAAGATCACATATCTAGATATTATAATTTTCTTATTAACTCCATCATAGATATGGTATGCTTTGGAGGTATTTGAGTACCCAGAGAAGATACATTTGTGACTCCTTGCACTGAGTTTTTTTCTTTTTTCCTTAGGTATCAAGGCATAGCAAGTGGAACCAAAAACCCTGAGATGCCTCATCGAAGGAATGTGGCCATACCACATTTCATAGGGAGTCTTGTTTTTTATACCATTACATGGACACATATTCTTTATATACACAACACATAGAATTGCATCAGACCAAAACATCAGTTTAACATTCTTGAAAAACATCATGGAACGTACCATATTTAAGATTGTCCTGTTCATTCTTTCAGCTACTCTCTTATGTTGGGCATTATAAGGCATAGTTGTTTGATGTTTGATCCCATGTTGGTGAATATAGTTTTCAAATTCATTTGAAGTGTATTATTTTCCATTATCAGTGTGAGTAGATTCTGTTAGCCCAAGTATGTCAATGATCAAATGACTCTTTCAGTTGTTTTCCATTAAGTCATAGGTCAATTTTTTTACTTTTTCGAACCAGTTCTCAGAAAATCATTTTGGTCACTAAAGAGATCTAAATCATGTATGCTGCTCCTTCATTTCATTCATCGCCACCATTGTCAAGGTCATCACCATCATCAGTTTCAAGGTCGCCATCTCCATCATCATCACTAAAGAGGTCTAGGGTTAGGTCACTCCATCTCATATAGGCCACTGTCTAGGTTCATCTCTGCCTTTGAAAAATCTTCAAATTTTCACTAAAAACAAGGCAACAACCCTCCATTCCATTCATAAAACCCCAATGAAGGAGAAATCATGTCTATGAAGATGAAATAAAAGCCACCTCGCTTGTTTCATATGGCTCAAGTTCCAAAAAGTTCAAAGCATCTCATTTCCGTCTCACTATTTCTGTCTCACTGTCTCATTAAAGGACCAACAAAGTCATCTTGACTATCATAGCTTCAAAAGAGGTCAATTTTGACCTACTGTCCCAGTGAAAGACAAAGGAGTCATTCTCAAATTTTAAAGACATCTCATCTTGTTTTGAAAGGTCATATCCAATGTGAAAGTTCAAAGGAGAAAAGTTCAAAGGTTTTTTAAAAGCAGTCTGACTGTTTTAAGAAAAGGGGAAGTTTTGTCTCATAAAAAAGGAAAACTGTGTCTTCATGTCTCATTTAAAATGCCAAAAAAGTCACTTCAAGAGTAAAAAGCAATGAAGGAGGTCAATCTGGCTTTATATCTCACTTAAAGGAGTAACATGTCACTTTTCAAGTGAAAAGGTTTAAAGGTCATTATAAGTGTCAAGGGAAAAGGTAAAAGGGTCATCAAAGTTTATAAAAGGATAATAAAACTTCATTTTATTCATTATTTACCCTTTCATATGAATGAGAGAGCAACTCTAATCTTCATTTTCCCTCCATAGTTTTTAAACTCCAAAGCACAAGGTTCAATTCCCATTAAAAATCACTTGTAACCTTCAAAAAATCTCTTTGTTACGTTTATGTGGCATCGTATGTCACTCCTAGATTGTTTTGTTACACTTTTGGAGCACTGCGCAGCAAGTGTTACTCTTCTGGAGCATTGCGCAATTGCTACACACTACTTTGTTACGCTCCTGCCTTAGTTGTTACGCTCATGTGAGCGTTGTTACGCTTCTATAAGGAGGCGTTAAGCTCCTATAAAGTGACATTTTCTAGTGTTTTGAGCTCAGGAACCCTCCAAAACATTCAATCTTGTGCTCCCATTCCATAATGTAGCTTCTATACAAGGTAAACCTCCATCCTTTGCTGGTGTTTTGGATTAAATGATGAAGATTTTGATACATTTCGTGCTCATTTAATGTTGTTTCCATATGTTCACTGTATACATATAAAAGTTTTATTTTAACAAACCCTAACCTATCCTTTTAACCTAAAACCCTAACCCATCATTTAAATCATGATTCCTACATTCCCTATACTCCATATATACACTCCTATTACCTACACTACCATCCCTAACATGCCTAATACAGTCAAACCCTCATTCTACCTATTTTACACAGTGAAAACAGTGAAAACCTAGGTGTTGACTGTGTTTTAGGGTTTTGACCATATTACACCTATCCATTTGCTCTCATTCCACTTACATTGTGGCACTAAGGTGCCATACTCCTCACTGGAATTTTATCAAAATTTTTATTTAGCTCCATGGCCCTAAAACATCAAAAACACTTTTTTCACAAGTTTTTTCCCACAGTCAAAATTGGAAATTTCCTGTGTTTTGATGTTTTGACTATCCTAAACTCATCCATTTCCCTTAATTCCACTTTCATTGTGGAGTTAAGACACTACCCTATCCAATAATTTTTTATCATAATTTTTACTTAACGCCGTGACCCCCATTTCATCTTACTAGCTTACCCTACTATTGCACAAGCTATTATCACAATCAAAATTGGGAATTTCCTATGTTTTAGACATTTTGACACCTTCCTCACATTCATTTTCTCTCATCCCACATAAAACTTGAAGCTAACACACAACACATCCTACTCAAATTTTTCTAAAACTTTTCTCAGCTTCAAGTCCCTTCACTTCATCCACCAAATTGACCCTTTCCTACACTCTGTTTTTCCAGATTTCCATTCATTCACTCATTTCATTAACACCCGACAAACACCATGGAAAGTGAAAAGAAGAGCTTCAAGGGAGAGCGCCACCTCAGGCTTGAGCCATTCACCATGCATGAGATTAATGCTTCGCCATTAGCTAGAAGGTGCTTTGAAATAGCTCAGTGTTTGACATTTTGTGAAAGGCTTATGGAAGGGGGGTATCATCTTCAGTCGTCCAGGATATTTGAAACAAGATACAATATGGGAAAGGTCACTCTTGCAAGTATGAAGATAAGCTTATCATCTGAACTAATTGCTTTAGCTATAGGTATCTCTTCTCCTGGAGAGCAGTGGTTCAAGGGCATGGACCTAGACATTGAAAACTACAAAAAAAATTCCTCAAGCCTCATGCTAGAGAGGATCTAGAATTTTTTTTTTTCCTTTAAGACACCTCAGAAACAAGCATTATCCTATGATGATTTTCATAATGAAGTATTTCACTTGTGAAGGAAGATTCTCCAAGTTATATAGCTATCACATCAGGCTTTTGATGCATTTTACCTTAGTTAGAAAACTTGATTTGCCTCATTATTTATACAATATCTTGATTAATATTGCTGAGAAGGTTCGTAGTAGAAGAGAAGATCATCATACTAGTCTTTTTCATCATGGCCTAATCAAGCTCATTGTGTTGCATCACTTGGATTCCATAAATATGACATGGGAAAACTTCTTGGAGAGATTATGAACAATGCTTTTTGTCTCGCCTATTACATCATCAACACAACCAATGGAGATTGGCTCTTCTATCATGCCTTTTCAGCCTTCAGATGTTCCTAGGGTTGTGGATTTTTCTCACACCTATGAGAGAGGGAAGAGACAAGTATTTGTGCCTAATTCTACCAGGATTTTTCATACACTTGCCACCCATGTTGAAACATGTGAGATAGAGGAACAACCTTTTTCCATCAGCATAAAGAGTCAGTGCCATTGGAGGCTAAAATATCAGAGCATGAGGAGGTTAGAAAAATTTAATAAATCATCAAAGAGAAAGATAAAGAGATATCAGAATTGAAAGAAGCCTTCTCCATTGCCCAATCCCAAATTACTTTCCTTCGGCAAGAAAATTTTCAATTGCAAGTGAATCAACTCCTACAAAGCGAGTACAAATCAGACATGGAGGAAAACAAAGTTAAAGGAAAGAATATTGTTGTTGTTGACCAAATTTAGGACATGGAGGCTAAAACACACATAAGAAGACCAAGAACAAGAGGCCTCAAAAGGGCACTGGAGCGATAAAGACATTCAATTCATTGATCTAAAGAGTTGACATTTGATGAGCTTATTGCCATGGAGGTAAATTATGATAGTGAGCTTTGGTTATAAAGAGTTAATAAGAATTTGGAGAATCTATTGAAGAAGGCTAAAAAGGATAACAAGCTGCAAAGACACATGACAAACCACTATCGCACCAGGGACATCATTTCTCAAATAAGGTTGAAACAAGTGAAGACAAGGTTTGAAGAGGCACAAATGAAGCTCAAGGAGAATGATAGCTTGGAATTATTGGCTGGAGCTTCCTTATGTATGTATCCTATCTCTTATAGGTGCCAAAGAACCAATTTTGAGAACTTTTGAGCAATTTTGGTAATTTATATGATTTTTTGCAAAATTCTGGAAATTTCTCATTGCAGAAGGTTAATAGACTTTTATTACTTTTATTTTGGAGGCATCCAAATGGTGATTTATTTACATGGATGGATGCCTTTTGATGAGTACATCACAGATTAGGAACCATCATGGCATGAAAAGCTACAATTTGGGAGAAAAAGCTCAAAAACCTCTCGTTTTTCATGTTTCTGCCTCCTTTTCGAACCACCTGTTACACTTTTGAGCGACCCTGGAAGAATGGATTTTTGAAGGCCTTACCTTGATCCATTTTTCAAAATTCAAGATGTTTTAGAAGCTAGACACACAAGGCTAGTTGACCATTATGTCAGAAGTGGATTTGAACTTCTCAAAGTTCCTCAAAAGTGCCTCCAAATTTCAGTTACGTTTCTGCAAATTGTTTTTAAAATCTTCTGTGAGAATTGTCACAAATCAACATTGGATTCTTCATGACAGTTGTCAAGCTTAGAAATGGTCACAAATTCAAGGAAATGTTGTCCTATGAGTTGTAATTAATGTTATGAGGTTGGTTTTGGCTTCCTATCATCATGGAATATGTAATTAATGTAAGGGACAAATAGTCCTAGTTTATAGATAAAATTTAGGGAATGGTTTCTAACTTCCCTAGAAACTAGGAAATGACTCATCTTTGGAATTTATGATCCATTTTGGATCGGATTTAAACCTCATGAGGTGTAATAGTCTATATTTTCTATAAGTAGACCCTCTTTAGTCTTTGGTTGGGTTGGATAGTCTCATATTGCAGTGAAGCTCTTGTAATAAGCTTCTGGAATGAAATCATAGATAAATTTGCGGGAATTGTGTTGAGATACTTGTGGTATGCTTTGTAGCATATGTGTTTCTCATGTATGTTTATAATTTTATGCTTAATAACATGCATTATTATTCATATATGTTTATCTTGTAATTTTGAGAGTAGAATTCATGTTTATGCATGCTCTTTTTTAGACAAATGATGTGTGAGCATCAAGGGCGTTTTTTTATTTTGTAAATATGTTAAAAGGGGGTGTGATAATTTTTAATATTTTATTAATTAATTTGAATAAAATAGGAGAAGGTGAGGATTTTTGTAAATATCTTTTTATTTAATAAAAGGATATGAGGGAATTTAATTAGATGAAGGATTTTAGGGATAAAGAGCTATCCTTTAGGGATGTTGAGAGATTTAGGGGTTTGTTGAGGAATTGAAGGGATTGAGCATTTAATTAAGTGATTTTTAAAATTGTATAAATAGGAAGGGGTTTTGAGAGAAAAGGACATTGAGATTGAGAGTAGGTTTGAGCAGCAAGGCTGTAAGCCTTCAGAAATTGTAAAGGGCCATGGCATTGAAACATCTGGCCAGTAAAAAGTTGTAAGTCATTGTTTTGTTTCAGTTTATATATATTGGGTGATTGAGAAATTGTATATTTGTTCATAACATTGTTTAAATTAATGATCGATGGGTTTGAAATCACATTTGTTTATGTGAAAACTGTTATGCAAATCATCAAGGGTAAATGGTATTAAAATCTCTGTTTGCAAAGGGCGCCATTCTAAGAAAAGATCTTTATTAGAGATCGATTGGTTAATATGAAGAATTGAATATAGAAGTGCGCAGAGTTATATTGAAATTCTGTTGGAATTAAATTGAAAATTGATATGTTTCAATTATCATTAACATAGTTTGAACAGTACAGCGAATGTGTGACTCCAGCAATTTCACTGTTTGGAAAAGTCGATTTCACTGTTTGAAAGAGGGTGTTACTGTATGTGATTGCCGAGAATTTTGTTTGGAATGTTTTTTTTGTTTACCGTCTCTGAGAATAAAATGCGCTGTCACTAAAAGCAATGATGAAATGGTAGTTATTTTAATGTGAAATAAAACGTGATTGCAAACTGGAGTGGATGATATATTGTGGTATGCAGTGGAACGAATTCACACCATAGCAGAATGCGTATAAGTACTATAGCCAGTATTAAAATCGATGCACAGAATTAAAACTGGATTGTGGGTGGTCGATAATGGAATGAGAAGTGGTCAGAACGTATGGTATCAATGTTTGCAGCGTTAATGTCTGGCTTTTAAATGCTGAAAAGAACAGTACTGCGTCTAAATGGGTTGCAAAAAAATGTATGCAATGTCAATGAATGCCGGAAGGCCGTTTTAAAGAACTCAATAGCGTGGAAGACCTGTCTGGAATAAAATTCGATTGGCAGACTTTTCAATTTGCAGAATTGAAAATGATATCCTTGTTTCATTAAGAAGAACAAATTTTTGTTTATTCTGAAGTAATTGTGTTTATTAAGTTGCAGGTGGCAAAGCAGTGGAACATTTTCTTGCATCGATGTGATCAGTTATTAAGTGAAAGGCTCTGCGTGCAAGAGAACGAAGTGTTCAAACGAAGTGCAACGAAACTTGGAGAGTCAATTTTTGGAAGGCGCTGAATTGGTTGGAAGATGTGTGAACAGTTATGCAATTGCTGAACGTTTTGCAGAGAATAGATCAGAGCAAATTGTCAGATCTATGGGCAGTATAAAGAGTGAGCACGTTAATGCAATTCCTATGGGCGATGATTTGTTGAAGAAAACGTTAAATTGTTGCAAGTGAAAATCAGAATGAAGTTGCAAGTGGAAAACCGGACGCAGGTTTGAAAAGTTTTGCTAGTTGCTCAATTCCTGGATACAATTGAAATGAAAATCAAATTGCTGGACTGAACTGCAGGTTGAATGGCAAATAAACAATTGAGGGGAGCGCTGATCGTGTAGGTAAGTCACGCATGTGTTAAATTGTGAAATTTGCCATGTGAATGCATTAGTTGTATTCAAATTGGGGAGTTTAAGGGCGCATCTGAATGTCGAGTTAAGAGGTGATAAGAATTGGGAATGTGGTTAAAGAAACAAACAAAAGTCAAGTTTTGCTGTAGTGGTATTACACACATTGGCGCATTTTGTTTTATGACTTTTGAAAGCCCTATGTAATGGTGATATGAAATGATATCTATTGAATGAAATTTTATGAATCGAATGGAAGTCAGGATGAAAACTTGGGATGATTTGTGCTAATCATGGTTTTGTAACCATTATTATTTTGTACAAAGAAGTTTCCAAAGAAGGGAAGTTTGCCAGAAGGGGATACAGGTTGTTTGCATTAATTTTTTTTAAGTTTCAAAATTATATGAAATTGCTTGAAGGTGAGTGGAACTGAAATTGATAATATATGAGATGATGTTTTGACTGGAAGCTTCCACAAGTTAAAATGAGATGGTGTGAATTTAGCAATTAGTTTTTGTGAGGAAGTTGGGCATATGATGATGTTGCATTTGCTGCTGAACAGAGTTGATAATTCCTGGGTATTGCAAGCTCCAGGCTTGCATCAACAAAATTCATCATATTATGTTTATTTCCTTCTAAATTGAATGAATTCACCTCATTGCTCATTCAAACTCTCCTCCATTTTCATCCTATACTCAATGACTGATTAATATGCTTTCAAAATACCTATCTTGCCTCACATATTCTTTGTAGGTTCACCTTGAATTTCAGACCTAAAAACCTTATACATAGTGCACTCACTTAGTTTTCTATCTAGCATTCAAAACATCAAACAACTTATATTTATTAAGATTACATACCTAGCCTAAAATCATTAGATACTTAGCCACTCATTTGAATTCTTAAAGTGACAAAGAGAGAGACCTCTCTAGTTTGGGTAGGATTAGCTACCTGACCTAAAGTTTGGTTTGTGTTTACCTTTCTCCAATCCTACTGTCAGCCTTGGGAAGTTGGGGAGAGTGATAATAGAGCCAATACGAGATTGGGTATCATTTTCAATCCATGCATGAAAGTTCTTGAATGTTTCAAAAGATTCATATTTTTTCTTCAATAAGTAAACCCAACACATTCTGGTGTAGTCATCAATGAATGTCATCATATATTTATTTCCATTTGCAGAAGGAACATGCATTGGGCCACACAAATCAGAATGAATGAGTTCAAGTTTTCTATGTGCTCTGGAATGAGAATCATGAAAATACTGTTTGTTGTGCGTTCCTATGATGAAAGCATCACATTGCTTAAGTTTCCTAGGAATTGTAGGCAAACTAGTAACACCATTTTTCTTCAACAAATGAAGGTTTTCATAGTTCAAGTGTCTAAATATAGCATGCCATAAAAGACTTGATGGAAATGTACATTCATCATAGTGAGAATTCTATGAAAATTTTTGTGCACGAGAAAAGGTTCCTTGCAGCTTCAAAAGTCTTTCTTCTTCTATCCCTTTCATGACGAGTGAGTGATTTGATGCTTTTCTGACGTCAAAATTTCCATCAAATATATGAATGGAGTGTCCTTGCTGGCGAATGTGGACCAAATACAAAAATTTTCTCCTCAACTCTGGGAGGTATAGAACATCATGTAGAAGAAAGTCTAAAAGACCAAGTAGTTTGAGATTGATGGTGCCAAGCCCTGATGGCT
Organism: Pinus albicaulis; assembly: GCA_034641835.2. Lineage (NCBI taxonomy): Eukaryota > Viridiplantae > Streptophyta > Pinopsida > Pinales > Pinaceae > Pinus > Pinus albicaulis. The sequence goes on along the minus strand of CM076583.1, from coordinate 585,779,937 downwards.
TGAGTTTTTACTTGTCTGCAAAGTATACTGCCCCATCAACATTTTCAGTGAATTTCTCAATGAAATTTATTTTGAAATTCATGTGGCAAGTTGCTCCCGAATCATGCAACCAATCATCTTTCAATGAAGCAAGTGAAGCATTGAATAAGTCTTCAGTTAATCCAATGTTGCAATGTGCCACGAAATAATGGGCGGACTAAGGTCCTTTACCTTTTCCTTTCTTTCTTTCTTGCTCAATTCTATCCCAAGGCAGCTTACAAGTGGAATACTCATGCCCATATCTATAACAACGTATGAAATGAAGATCAAACTTTTCTCCTTGTAACTATTCGACCCCCTTGCCTCTAAAATTCCTCTTCCCTCTTCCTCTAGAAGAATCTTGTGCGTGATTCTTGTCCTTCTGGTCAAGGCAAAAAACTTCTTCAGTGCATTGGGGAGTTGTCTTCTTCCGAAAATCCTTCTCTCTTTCAACAAACTTCTTCTCAAGGGAGTCAAAGGTAATATCCTCAAGGTTTCCACTTGCTTGCAATGACTCAATACAATGTGAATATGTAGGATATAGTGTATTGACATAAGCTATTAGAGGAATATTTAATTCAACACCAATGGATTTTATTTCATGCATAATGGATCTTACTTCTGATGCTAAGGGAAGAGGGTCATCATTTTTCAACTCAAGACTAAACAACTTGATCATCAATTGAGAAATTTCAAGTTGAGAGTGTGACTCATATGATTACTTCAACTTATTTAAGGCTTCAAAAGCATTTGAAAATGGTGAAATAAGTCGACTCACCTCTTCATTTGTTGATGTGGCAATCAATGCATAGGCCTTGTTGTTATCGTTTTCCCAAATGGAAAGCTCCTCATCTGAAGTGGGATTTTTAGGTGCATTTTCTCCTTCTCCTTCACAAACCCCTTTCCACAACTCAATGAAAATTAGGGCGTGATTTATCTTCCAAGACCACTTATGATAGTTCTCCTTCCCAGTGAGAACTAATCCCACAATGGATATTAGTGAATGCATCATATGATTTGATTTGACCTGAAAATAATTTGAACAGTTGCAAAAAAAGGTTGATGTGTTCAAAAATACATTAATATATCTCCATCATATTTAATTCATATGACATAACATACATAGCATCATAATTTCATACCAAGGAACTCAACATATTTCAACCTACTCTCATGTGGCATACCAAATATTCATTCCCACGACCTTGAACATATATATGCATATTATCTATTATACATTGTTGGGTCAATTTACTGTTGTAATCTAACGCAAGTATTTATTATCAATCTGGGTTAGTGGAACTTAGAAGCATCCCCAAAGTATATGGGTTTCAGTTGTGATCAATTTAGAAGGTGGTTTATTGATGATTAGGGAAATGCATATTACAAATATAAATCTAACTTAAATAATTTCTAAATTATAAACAATAGATCAATATAAATGAAGTAATAATTGAAGAGGCTCTTCACTAGAAGAGGTCCTGGTTGTCCTTCATCATTGATTTCATTTATCATCAATACTATTGTGAAAACATGAATTTAAATAATCAATATATTAAGATGCATGAAGTAATAATTGAAGAGGCTCTTCACTAAAAGAGGTCATGGTTGTCCTTCATCATTGATTTCATTTATCATCAATACTATTGTGAAAACAAGAATTTAACTAAACAATAGATTAAGATGCATGAAGTAATAATTGAAGAGGCTCTTCACTAGAAGAGGTCTTGGTTGTCCTTCATCATTGATTTCATTTATCATTAATGCTATTGTGAAAACAAGAATTCAGAAAATCAGGAAAAGATGCATCTTAGTTTTGAACTCTTAATTAGATAAAAGAAGTATCTAACTTAAATACTGGTGTGTCTCTTCATATGTAGAATAGAAACAAGATTAAGATCCATCAACAATCAAAGCATGTAAATGCATGTAATGATGAATTCTAAATAAAAATATTGATTAGATAGAAAGAGTGCTTAACTTGAACACTTGTTTGTCCTTTCATATGCAGGTTAAGAATGATCATTAGATTCATCAATGCTTGAAAATAAACAAATTAAACATAAACAAACTAATTTAGAAATTGCAACTACGAAATGAACTAAGAAGTGCACTTAGCTCGGTGTGGGGGCCCTCCACCCTTGCCTCGCACACTGAAGGTAAACTCAGCTACTTAAGACTTCAAGAAATCAACCAGCATGTAACAACATCAAAATATGATAAAACATATCTTCAATTATTTCTCCAAGTCTTAGAAATAATAATAATAAGTCATACAAGTTCCATTGTCAAAGCCTTCAAAGTTTGAGGCTTAAATAGATAAAATATCTAACAAACTCATCTAAAATAGCTCAAGTAGTCATAATTGTCTTTATCCTATCATATCAAGTCGAATTAATCTATTAAGATCCATCATAATCTAGAAAAACCCATAAAATAAGAGTTTTGACCTAGTTTCTAGGGATCCTCCATAAAGATTGGTCCTATTTGACCACCTTTGACTGGGCCTATTAAAGCTAAATTTGACTGTGCCAACATGTGTACTCTTAGTCTTAGTTCCCGAGCTTTCTAGAAACATATCTAGCTCGAGCCCAAGTGTCCTACACATATGCAAACCATAATTTTATTACGAGAATTTCTGCTACTGTCCAAAAATGCACTTAAATTCCAATTTTTACACAAACATCTAATAATTGAAAAACATAAATTAAATACCTGTATATGCATCTTTGGGTCAATGTAAGGTGGATATGATGGTAAATAGATGGATAATATGGCAAAATAAGGTGTATTTCCTAAACAAAAAGAGATAAAAAATGAGGGCTAACATCTCCCCCAAAATGATGATCAAGCATGTCCTCATGCTTGTTGTTTCCTCTTTGACCTTTGGAGCCCTGGTGCTGATCCCATTCCTGATCCTGAAACCTCATACTGTGCTATGTTCAAAAGAGAATCCATGTCTTTGCCCTGCTCTTCCTTGTAGATGGATATTTTCACCTTTTGCTTCTCATACTTAGCTTTCCAAGAGCTTTTCTCCTTAAGCCACCTGAATGCCTGTGTATAGAGAAGATTGTTTTTATTTTTTAACTTCTCCATTTCCTCAATGATCTTCTCTTTCTCCTTAACCAATTTCTCATTAGTTAGTTTATAAGTTTCATTTTCCTCCTTCAGGTGCCTCTCCATAATTTTGCTTATCTTTAAGCTATCAGTCAACTCTCTAACTCTGGAAAGGTTTTGATATCCCCCCTTTGAATCTTTGGAAACTGAAGTAGCTTCCACTTCATTGTTTTCAAAGTAGGAATATTTATCTATAGGATCCTCATACACTTGTTGTTGCAGTCTTTCAAGGATTTCATTTGTTTGTTCTGTTATAGGAGAAGTTTCCATTACTTGTATTTCTGGTTCTGCTGAATGTTTCTTCTTATGTCTCCTGGAAATAGTAAAAAATGATGTTTCTTTTTCTAACACAACTGCCTCCTGCTGTTTCTTTGACCTTGTTTTGGGATAAAAAGATGTATGCACAATGTTCCTGGTTTGTTCTATGGGTTTAAGTTTGTTTTCCACAACTTTTTCTACAAACTCATTTTCAACCAAGAAATCTTCCCAAACCATCCCTTTGACTTTAAACTGATAATCTACAAGAATTTTGATGAGTACCTGATGAAAAAATTGAGCCTCTTTGAGTTTAGTCTCTGATTTTATGCTTTCAATCATTTTCATCAAGTTTTTGTAGAAGAAATAGGGTAGATTGATCCTTATATCCCCTTTGATATGTTGTAGCAATCTGACATGGTAAAGGTGTACTACACTAAATCTGTTGTCACAAGTGAAGAATTTCTGAATTATCAATACCAATTATGCCCATGGTTCATTAAACCATTCCCTTAGGATCCCTTTTGATCTATAAAAGGAACCCTTCTTGTTTTTATCTAGGAAAAATGTCGTGCCCTTATCTCTAAAATGCAAACCTTTGTGATATAATTCACCCGAAGATGGCAAATCTAATGCTTCAAAGATATATTCAGGAGTCAAAGGGATATGTATGTTGCCCACCATGGTTTCATATTGTCTGAAGTTATTTAAAAATTCTTTTGTGACCTTCTCATTATGACCTTTAAACTTTTGGAGAAAACCTATTAACCCTGACTGGTAAAGTTTTTCCACAGTCTCCCTACACCAGTGTTCTATTTGGAAGTCTTTAGGTTCTGATCTTGAGGCCATTTGGTCTGAAAACCATTTTATACAACCATCTACCGTCATTAACTTCATTTTTAAAATAAAAATTTAAGCACTAGATGTAACCATGGTAGTAGGCTTACCTTTTTATTTCACTGCCTTTGTCAATCAATCAATCCTCTGTTCTTCTCTTTTTGAAGAATGTGAGCTTATTGTAAATAAACAAAAGAATATGATATAAAGGTTTCAAGAAAACATAAGTTTATGTTTTGAATATTAAACCCTCTATTTTAATTCTCTGTTCTCCTTAAAAACATTATCTGTCTCTGTTTTGAAAAAGAAATTGGACTGTTTAAAAAAAAAAATTGAATTTTTATTTTATTTTATACAACAGTTCTTTTGACTCATCAATTTCATAAAAATTCTTTCCAAAACTTTGCATTCAAACTCACTGTGTATATAATAGAAAAACTTCAATTATCTCATCACAAATTCATGATAGATTCACTGCTTATCTTCATCATTCCTCATACTCTGTCTTCTGTCATAAAAAACATGTCTAACTATCTTCCATTTTCTTCATAAACTGTTCTAAATCTTTAGACCGAGTGTGTTAAAAACAAATCTATTACACAGTTTAGTTAATAACAACCTCACTTGTGCAATTCGAATTGAAATTCCCACTCTTTGTTTTCCATTTGAAATGAAACACTATATATGAGGACGTGTCGAGCTTACCTCTCTTATGCAACATCTCTTGTGATTCTCTCTGATCTTCGTGATCTTCTTTCAGTTGAACTGAAGTTTTAATCCATAGCAAATCCATTAAAATCTTCATCTATGAACTTATTCAATAAAATATTTCATTGATTGACTGATGGAAGAGTGGTTTTTGAAAGGTGTCAACATGTTTTTGAATGGTGTTTAACACAAAACTCATCATATGACAGACTTGCAAATCAAATGAAATCGCTCCCTTTTATAACTCAGAGTTTGTTGACACAATCCCGAAATATTTTGAACAATCAAATCTTCATTAATTTCTTACCTTCACTTCCAGAGAGTTCCGCTTCCTGATGGCTCGACTAAGTAATAGATTTTCTGGATTCGTGGCCTTGAAAACTTTAGTTCACTCCTTATCACTCTGTTTCTCCTTTTCACTATATTTTCTGTGTCTTTTTTCTGCATTTTATCTCTTTTTCCTCTCGGCTTCGTCACAATTTCTTCTATGCATTTTTGTTTTTTCACAAGGTTATGGATACGAGGATATGATTTGATTGCATGTTTCTTATCTCACTGAGCCTCTCTCATGGAAATGATGGTGAAAACACTTGGCAATGATCATTTATGAGGTTTGTTAATGGCGGAAATGGTCTTGACAGTGGTGGAGATGGTTTCATTCATTTTACACAGTGCTATGTAAACACATTTAAAAACATCTAACCGTTCATCAACTCTTTTGACCGACCCATGCATGTATTTTCTTCTTTGACTGTCATGTTGGTGTACATTCGTCCTTCTATGCAGCTTCTTCACGTTTTGTGTTAATAGCTATGTGCATTCCCATTATCTGCATTACGTCCATGCATCATCATGATATCTGTCTCCATAACTCGCATTTTCTCCATGCATCTGTGCGCCATCATTCTTCATTATCATATGTTATCTCTCCACTGCATGCATTCATTCTCATCATGACTTACCGTATGTTATCATAGCCATGCACTTTGCATCATTCTTAAGGTTTGCATTCATTCGTTTGCATTGCATTAGCTCTATTACCTTAGTTCATTTCTTCATATGAATGCGCTCGTTTGGTTTTGATTTAAAATGTTTGCGCTATATCATATACCTTTGCACAATACCATATTTCTTTTGTAATTGCACTCTATATATTTTAACTTTGGTTTTAGTCTTTTGATAGTTTAATTTTAAAAATTTACTAATCAAATTTTTAAAATTAAATGTTTATGATAATGATGCTAACCTTTGTTTATGGTTTTGTAGGTCTTTCAAGAGTCTTCCATAGGTTCAATATTTGATCTTTTGTTCATAATTCTCTTTATTAGGAAATACATGGAGTATGATATGAATAGTTATATGGAATGTTTTGAATAGTGGTATGGATATAGATGTGGATAGAATATGATTAATTAGAATAGTGGTACGAAGAGCGTTATAAATGATAGAATGTAGATGAAAGTGTAGGGAATGTAAATGAAATATAAGGAATGTTGGTGGTATAAATGAAATGTAGGTAAAGATGCATAACTAGTATCAAATTAGTTTGTCCAATTCCAGAATATTTCAATAAAAATTGAAAATTTAAGAGCGATTTTTTTTACTCATTGTACAGATGTACTCCCTTTTTGATGTTTGATGATGCTCGACATTGTGTTTATTGTTACGATAGCTCTTGTAGACTTTTGTAGAGACTTCATTTTTGCTTGCATTTGATTTGATTTAGAATAATTATTGTTCAGGTCCCTTCTACATGTTAAACTTTGACATTTTTAGGTCCCATCTTCTATGATCTTCTCAAGTCCCCTTTGACATGTTAAATTTTCAAGTCCCTTTCTGGCGTAATTTCACAATGATTTCAGGTCCCTTTCTGGCGTAATTTCACAATGATGTTCCATATTTGAAAATTTCTTTTGTCATAACGATTCAGGTCCCATTCTAAATAATATTTAAACAATAATTCAGGTCCCTTATGTAAATGTCGAATGATATACCAGGTTCCTCTATGACTGTAGTTCATATTCTGTCTTCAATTCAGCTTTTGAAAACTATTTTCATAGTTTTTTTATTTCACACCTTCCCCCAACCTGATGTTCTGACTTGTCCTCAAGTCTGCAATGTGTTGGAGGGTATATCTGCAAAAATCTAAAGTAAAGTAAGATAAAAATAGAAATAGAATTCATATTGGCCAAACAAGTTGGTTTTTCGATATGAATTCGAGTTTGTATTGTGCCTGTTTCTTGGATTTTCACAACCAAACTCTTTTTATTATTATTTTTTATGTATTTTTTTTTATTCTTCTTCTACTGGAATTATGGATGGCATATTGCTATGCTGCCCCATTATTTCCATATCTGAATCCATTGAACATTTTCTCAGAGAATCCTCTTTATTTATAGGCTTATTGTAGATTTTAAGCCTATGTCCATTGACGACAAATGAAATAGATGCTTCATCAATTGTTTTTATCTTGACAGCTCCATTATCGAAGATTTCTTCAATCTCATATGGCCCAAGCCAATGAGTCGTAAATTTTGCTTTGAAATCTTTGAACTTGGAGTCAAACAAGAGTGCCCAATCTCCTTTTTGAAACACTTTATTTTTTATGAATCAATCATGCCATTTGAACCATTGTTCTTGGATAAAAGAAGTATGTTCAACTGCTTGTTGTCGAATCTCATCCAGTTTATTTAACTGCATAATCCTTTCTTGTTGTGCTTGAGACAATTCCATCCCTAATTATGCTACTAGCTTGTATGTATGTATTTGAAATTCAATGGGTAATAGAGATTATTTTCCATACACTAACTGATATGGGCTGAAACCAGTAGTGTTTTTCCAAGTTATTCTATATGCCCATAATGCATCTTTCAATTTTTCTGACCAGTCCTTTCTGTTCATTTTTACAGTCTTCGTCATAATATTTTCTAGGACTTTGTTTGTTGATTCCACTTGTCCATTTGCTTAAGGATGATACGGAGTTGATTTTCTGTGTTTGACCTTGAATTTCTCTGTAATATCTCGAACAAGTTTTGATCTAAATTGTGCACATTGGTCAGTTACTATCTGTCTCATAACTCCATATCTCACAAATATCTCTTCAAATAGAGAAGACACAACAGTTTCTTCTGTTTCCCGTGCTACTGCCTTGGCCTCCACCCATTTAGTCACATAATCTGTACATACAAGGATGTAATTTTTTCCATTGGATGGAGGGTTGATTGGTCCCACGAAATCCAAAGCCCACTGTTCAAATGGTTCAATAAGTACTTGTGGCTTTAATGGCATTTCATCTGATGCCACTGGTCTACCAATTCTTTGGCAGTTGTCACATATTTTGACATAATTTTTGGAGTCCTTGAAGATGGATGGCCAGTAGTAGCCAAGCTTCAGCACTTTGTATGCTGTCCTTTTATCTGGAAAATTACCACCACATGGTTCATCGTGACAAGCTTTCAAAATTTCAATTATTTCATCTTCTCTTACACATTTTGTAATCATTAAATCAACACGAGTATAAAATAGATCTCCACTGACCCATCTATACCTGGCACTTTCTCTAATTATTCTTCGTTTCTGTTTGTTTGTGTATTGAGATGGTAGGATATCATATGATAAATAATTAGCTATATCTGCAAACCAAGGAGTTTTGACATTTATAGCGAATAGATTTTCATCTGGGGGATTGTCTAATACTGGATTTGGATCACCAGGTGAATTTAATATTGAAAAAAAATCAGCAACTTGGTTATCTTTTTCTAGTCGATCTTGTACAGTAATATTAAACTCTTGCATCACTAACAACCACCGAGTTATTCTGCCATTTGTAATTGACTTATTCATTAAATATTTTATAGTAGAATGATCCGTGTGAATATAAACTTGATAACCTGCTATATAATTTTGAAATTTATTTAATGCATGTACGACAGCTAACATTTTTTTTCGTAATAGTGTAATTCAATTCTGCTACTGTTAAGTTTTTACTGATGAAATATATAGCATAATTGAATTGATTCTCTTTTTGTCCAAGTGATGATCCAATAGCTGTATCAGATGCATCAGTTGAAATGTGAAATGGAAAAGACCAATTAGTTCCTCGAATAATGGGTGCAATTGAAAAATTTTGTTTTAATTTTTCAAATGCATGTTGACAGTTATCAGTACATTGGAATTCTACATCTTTCGCAAGTAACTTGAATAAGGGAAAAAATATTTTACTGAAAATTTCGATAAATCTTCTATAGTAGCCTGCATAACCCGAGAAAATTCGAACTTCTTTTTGTGTTGTAGGTGGTGTTAAACTCACAATGACCTGAATTTTTGGCAGATCCACTTTAATCCCTGAAGAAGAGATATGGTGTCCCAACACTATCCCCTCAGTTAACATCATAAAACATTTTTCATTACTGAGTGATAGGTTTCTCTCAATTCATATTTTTAACACCTTTTCAGTATTCTTTAAAAATTCATCATATGTTGTACCATACACGGTGAAATCATCCATGTAAACTTCCACACACTCATGAATCAAATCAGCAAAAATAGCAAGAACTGCTCTTTGAAAAGTAGCAGGTGCATTACACAAACCGAAGGGTAATACATTGTATGCATATGCTCCCCAAGAGCATGTGAATGTTTTCTTATCTTGGTCTTCTAATGCTATTTTTATCTGATTATATCCGCTAAATCCATCCAGAAATGAGAAGAATTTCTTTCCAGCTAATGAACCTAACACTTGATCGATAAATAGTAAAGGAAAATGGTCTTTTAATGTAGCTTTTTTGAGTTCTCTATAATCCACACAAATTCTCCATTTCCCTTTTTTCTTAGGTACCACAACTAAGGGTGAAACCCATTGATTATCTGAAATAGGATAGATAAATCCGACTTGTAACAATTTTTGTAATTCTTCTTTCACTATTTCTTTCATCATGGGGTTCATCCGTCTTTGTGGTTGCCTTACAGGTTTTATTTCATTATTAGTGTAAATGTGATGGATGCACGTTTTTGGATGAATTCCTGGCATGTCGTTATAATCCCAAGCAAAATCTTTCAAATATTTTTGCAATAATGTTGTTAGCTTTTCCTCTTGTGACGATTTTAAGTTGTTAGCAATATTCAAATGTATTTCAGGACTAATTTCAATGATTTTTCTATTTGAATTGGTAATTGAATTTACAGGAAAAATGCTTTCAAATGTATTTTGCAATGATTGTGTTGTGCAATTTTCCTGAAAACATTCATTCAAAATATAACTAGCAGCTTCATATTGAGTTATCCTAAGCTGCTCTGAAATGTTTGGTTATGAGATGAATAGATCTAATAAGTCTTCATTTTCTTCCTCCTCTCTAAAATTGTAAACTTGATTAAGGCTAAGAACAGGTTGAAGTTCTTCTTGTTCTTTTTCATCAAGTAATGATAATAGAGAAGGAAATTGAGCAGGAGGATATAATGTAATATGCTTTCTTTCATCTCCGTGTGCAATGATCATGCTTCCTGACCTACATCCAATGTAAGCATCTGCAGTGGCTAACCAAGGTTGGCCTAAAATTAAGGGATGCCCTCCCAAGTTTGTTTTTGGCCGCAAAATCAAGAAGTCTATAGGATACTCCCATGAATCCAGTGAGACAATGATGAATCCAGTGAGACAATGATATATTCTAGTATACCTTTTGGAACAACTTTAGATCTGTCTGCAAGTTCTGAGACTGTAGTAGTAGGTCTAATATTGTTCAGATTCAAATGTTTCATAGTCTTTGTTGTCATAACATTTATAGCTGCTCCCAAGTCTATTAAAGTGTTTGGCACTGAAAATTTGTTAATCGAAATAGTAACCTTAGGAATTCCTGGATCAACATATTTTTCAATGGCTATGTTTGTAGACATGAGATTTGAAAGACTTCCAATTACCTATATTGTTGGTGGATCCTTCTTTCTTTGGCCATATTTCTTGATGCATAGTTCTTTTATTGTTTTTGCATATATCAGAATGTCTTTAATTGCCTGCAATAAAGGAATTTTAACATATGTGTTTTTAAATTCATCCAGAATACTAAATTCAGGGAGAGATATTGGAATATCCCGTTGTATTAATCTCTCTGGATATGGTGGAGTCTATGTCATAATAGCTTTACCCTTCTTAATTTGTTTTTCTGGTTGAGATTGTTCACTTTTTTCTCCTTGTTCTATTTGTTCTTCAATTATTGGAGGAGAATATTTTTGTAACACCTTCCCAGACCTTAGGTGGACAACTTGTACACGAAGAATTGAATAAGTAGGATAATATGTTTCCTCTTCCACATGATATGTTGGTCTATCCACCTTGTTGCTTGGATTAGCTACTAGCTGAGCTGGTAATTGTGTTGGTCTAGGAAGTGGTTGGTTAGTTGGCAGTTGAAGTTGCTGCGGTTGAGTTAGCATTGGTGGGTTTTGAGTTGGATATGGCATTGGTTGTTGTTGCTGGAATTGTTGATATTGAGGAAATGACTGCGGAGGTTATGGTTGTTGATATTGATACTGCTGGGTATACATTTACTGTGGTGGTTGGTTTCCATAACCATATCCCCTCCAACCTTGTGAAGGTTGGTTTTGATATTGTTGTGGTGGCCAAGCCTGCCACGACATTGGTGTATTCCATGTGTTTTGAGGATATTGAAAATTTTGGGGATTTTGTTGAGGGAACTGTTGAGGAATTCTTGGCTGCCAAGGTCTCCTTGGTGCCATATAGTATAGAGAATCTACTCCTTTTACTTCTTCCCCTTGCAATTCTTTTAACTTTGGACATTTTTCTATTGCATGATTTTCTGTGCATAGTCCACATACTTGTATACCTTGCAAAGGACATTCTTTGAGTGGATGTTTTTGTCTACACTTTGGACAAAAAATTTCTAAGATTTCATCTTAATCTTCTTTCTTTTTCTTAGCTTTCAAAACATCTACTTGTGTACCCAAAGTACTCAAGGGATCTGTCTTAAATTTTTCTAGTAGGCTTCCTATCTCTGCTCTTGTTACTGCACTTGCTGCAGATTTGGAAGCTTTTGATGAAATATCTCTTTTCCCACTCTTGGCTATTCCCCTAGAGAATTTTTTGACATAATTTAGAAATTTCTTCAAATGGTAAATTATAAATATCTCCTTTTCCCCTTACACAAAGAATGTCTAAATACTCATCTCTAATACCCTTTAGAAAAATAGTGCGGATGGTATCAGAACTAAGAGAATGATGTTTGGATTTTTTTAAATTGTAAAGGAATCTTTCCAAATATTCCTCCAAACTTTCATCTTCTTGTTGGGACATTCTGAAAAGGTCTTCTTTTGAGTCTCTAGCCCTGCAGTAAGCTTGATACTTTTTAAGAAATATTTTCTTCATATCTTCCCAAGAAGCTATCGTGTGTTCTCCTAATCCCATGAACCATTTCAAGGCTGCAACTTTTAAAGTAGCAGGAAAAAGTCGAAGTTTATGTGTATCATCAGTATATCCATATGTTCAACACAAGATGTCAAACTCAAACATGAATGCATCAAGATCTTCCGTTGACATTCCATAGAAATTAGGCAATACAGAAGGTGGAATATTTTTCATTTTTATTTCTTCTCCTAGTATTGCTCTTGCATCTAAAATAGGAAAACCAAAATTAGTCTCCTGGTCATTATTAACTTCTTGCTCATTTTCTTGTGTTCTTCGATTTTGGTTTTCTCTTCTTGATTCTTCCTCTATTCTTCGAAGTGATTTTTCTCTTCTATCTTCTTCTGCCTTTCTTTCCGCTTAAATTCTTCTTTCTTCTTCTCTTTGTCTTCACCATTCCCTTTGTTGTCTTTCATATTCTAATCTTTGTTCAGGAGTCATGCTTAATCTAGTTGATCCTTCTCCTTCTTCAACCATTTCGTGTTCAGAGACTTGTAGTGTTTCAATAGGTTGATTTTGTATTTCTTCCACTACTTTGATTTCCTCAAGGATAGGTTGCTCTAGTTGTTCAAAAATTTGTTTTCTTGTGTCTTTTTGTTTCCAAACAGAAGGAGGTTCTTTAGGTGGTTAATTTTTCTTTACCTCCAAGGCCAACAAGATTGTCTTTCAACTAAAGTTAATCTCTGTCTTGATCTCTTTTTTTCTATAACTCCTCTATAGTAGGTTTTCCAGCAACTGGTGTTGTTAATCCTATGGATGAATGAGCTGTTGGGGGGTTTTGTTTCACAAATCTACCGTTTTGATCTCTATATCTAGGCATAAGACAACATTACTTGAAATAAAAACTATGTTTTTGTTGTTTTTGGTGATTTATATTGTTTTTGTCTTTTAAATTTTTTTCCTTCCTATTTTGATCGTTTTTTAAATATGCTTCCCCGGCAACAACGTCAAAATGTTGGGTCAATTTACTGTTGTAAACTAACACAAGTATTTGTTATCAATCCTTGTTAGTGGAACTTATAAGCATCCCCAAAGTATATGGGTTTCAATTGTGATCAATTTAGAAGATGGTTTATTGATGATTAGGGAAATACATATTACAAATATAAATCTAACTTGAATAATTTCTAAATTCTAAACAATAGATCGAGATACATGAAGTAATAATTGAAGAGGTTCTTCACTAGAAGAGGTCTTGGTCGTCCTTCATCATTGATTTCATTTATCATCAATACTATTGTGAAAACAGGACTTTAACCAATCAATAGATTAAGATGCATGAAGTAATAATTGAAGAGGCTCTTCACTAAAAGAGGTCGTGGTTGTCCTTCATCATTGATTTCATTTATCATCAATACTATTGCGAAAGAATGCATTTAACTAAATAATATATTAAGACGCATGAAGTAATAATTGAAGAGGTTCTTCACTAAAAGAGGTATTGGTTGTCCTTCATCATTGATTTCATTTATCATTAATGCTATTGTGAAAACAGGAATTCAGAAAAGCAGGAAAAGATGAATCTTAGTTTTGAACTCTTAATCAGATAGAAGAAGTATTTAACTTAAATACTAGTTTTTCTCTTCGTATGCAGAATAGAAACAAGATTAAGATCCATCAGCAATCAAAGCATGTAAAGGCACGTAAAGATGAATTCTAATTGAAAATATTGATTAGATAGAAAGAGTGCTTAACTTAAACACTTGTTTGTCCTTTCATATGCAGGTTAAGAATGATCATTAGATTCATCAATACTTGAAAATAAACAAATTAAACATAAGCAAACTAATTCAGAAATTGCAGCTACGAAATGAACTAAGAAGTGCACTTAGCTCGATGTGGGGGCCCTCCACCCTTGCCTCACACACTGAAGGTAAAATCAACTACTTAAGACTTCAAGCAATCAACCATCATGTAACAACATCAAAATATGATAGAACAGATCTTCAATTATGTCTCCAAGTCTCAGAAATAATAATAATAAGTCATACAAGTTCCATTGTCAAAGCCTTCAAAGTTTGAGGCTTAAATAGATAAAATATATAACAAAATCATCTAAAATAGCTCAAGTAGTCATAAATATCCTTATCCTATCATATCAAGTCGAATTCATCTATTCAGATCCATCATAATCTAGAAAATCCCACAAAATAAGAGTTTTGACCTAGTTTCTAGGGATCCTCCGTAAAGACTAGTCCTGTTTGACCGCCTTTGACTGGGCCTATTAAAGCTCAATCTGACTGTGCCAATAGGTGTACTCTTAGTCTTTGTTCTCGAGCTTTCTAGAAACATATCTAGCTTGAGCCCAAGTGTCCTGCACATATGCAAACCATAATGCTATTACGGGAATTTTTGCTGCTGTAAAAAAATGCACTTAAATTCCAATTTTTACAAAAACATCTAATAATTGAAAAACATAAATTAAATAACTGTATATGCATATTTGCGTCAATGTAAGGTGGATATGATGGTAAATAGATGGATAATATGACAAAATAAGGTGTATTTCCTAAACAAAAAGAGATAAAAAAACGAGGGCCAACATACACCATGGCTTATTTTACAAAAGGACTAATATATACACCACCCATAATTCATATACTCCATATAATACCAACATACTTCATATGTTTTTGAAAAACCAAAACATATAATTTAAATGGGCTCTTCCCACTTATTCACTACCAATGCAAATATGGAGAGCATCATTTTTTGCGTTTTAAAATAGGTTTCCAACACATAATATAGAGCACCATAATTATATTGCATCACCTCACCATATATATCGAATTTATTTATTTATTTAATTATTATTATTTTTTTTTTTATTTTTTTTTTATTTTTATTTTATTTTTTATTTTATGCACTATTCAAAATATATCAAATCCTTTTTTAATTCATTGACCACCAAATTCAACCCTTCAAAAAAAATTCAACACACAACAACATGGAAAAACATATACCAGGAAGGTACAGTCTTCAAGTATTTCAGCACATATATTTTATAGTTGTAAGGTATACCACAAACTAGTGAATGCAACCTTGACACACATCATAGAGCTCCCAACATATTATAACATTCACAAAATGTACATACCATGCAATGCATCCTTTCAACTTTGCGCATTTGTTCTGCAGTGGTACCTCCTCTTGGTGGTTTGTATGGGCACTTACTTTATTGCATACAACCCTCTCCAGTGAAATCAATGAAGCCGACACAGAGTTTCACACCAGGGTTCACCCACGCTCCCCGCACCATATCACTGTTGGGCCATTCCAATGTAGTAAAAATCGACAGACATCAACACACAGTCCAACGTTCACTTTATTCCAACACCCAAAGCAACATACACATCAAATTGTTAAATGCAGAAGGCATATAACACTTTGTCCAAGTGAAGAGAAAATAGGGACAAAGGACAAAATATGACATGAAATAATGGCAGGAATAGGGGTTATAGGAGCACAAGGAAGTAAAAATGGGTCTGGCTTTGATACCATGTCAAGCTAGGAGGCAACTCCACGAATCGAATTTTGCTTTGCATTGAGATGGAACATGAATATATGAATGGAGATGGAGACTATTGGGTTTCATATCCTAATGTCTCTTCGTCTTCCAATTCTCTTTATTTTCCTATTTACAATATTTGCATGGATTTACATAATCCCAAAGATTAGGTGTCAATAGGTAAATACTAAGGGAGGTTTTAGGTAAGTATGTGGTTGATAACTTGGAGATATTTTGGATGGGGGATTGCAAAAATATAGCCACACCCATGATTACTAATTTAAAGAATATGATAAATTTGAATTCAAAGTTGGTGTATCCATGTTATATACGTAGCTAATAAGTTCCTTGAAGTATTTGGTCAACACTAGACTAGATATATGTTTTGCACTGAACACCTTGAGTTAGTTCATGGCGGAGTTGAGAGAAGACCATTGGGTAGCAATAAAACATGTAATTAAATATTTCAGGGGAACACTAGAGTTTGGTTTGATATGTCTTAAAGATGGTGAAGTGAAGTTTCAAGGGTATTTAGACTTAGATTGGGTAGGCAATGCAAAAAATAGGAAGCTCACCTCAGGGTGTCACTCTAGCTTGGGATCAACAAATTTCCTAATTCAACATTACACAAAATTATATGGAACTCAACTCGTTATAGGCAACATACATGGTAGTAAGTAGTGTTGGTTATGAGGTCGTCTAGCTTTGCAAGTTACTTGTAGTATCATTTGATTATAAGTAGTTAGATGACATAGCCATTTACTATGATAATCATAGTTGTATCAAAGTCTTTGAGAATATAGTGTGTTTCAATAAGTCCAAAAATATAAAGATAAGATATTTACTTCATATGATAAAAGATTCAGAAAGGAGCACTAAATCTCCTATATATTCTCACGCATCAATTGGTAGTCGATATTTTGACCAAGCCTATGAAAAATAAAGTTTAAAGCATTCATAGGCAGACTTGGATTGGCGTGAAATTCTTTCCTAATGAAGAGGGAGTGTCAAGAAATGTGGCTCAAGAATGAGCTTTTTCAAAAGTTAAATGCAAATGTGAAAAAAATATTTTGAGACATTTTGAGGGGAATCACTTAGGGAAAATGGTCATTAATTCTATTCACTAAGGATAAAGTGAAATATCTCATGTATTTAATTGAGTCTAATAAAGTGCACTTAATGCATTATTGACTTGGAGTACATTTAATCTCAATTTTACATCTCATGATTAGGTTAGGATTTGGAGATTAGGTTTTTAGAAAAGCATAAATAAGACAAGAAAGACAGAACATCCACTAGTTGAGCAACTGAGCAATTACAAGAGAGAGAGAAAGTACATGATAGGAGGAGGATCAACTTGTAGCTTTTCAAGAAGTTTAAGAAAAGGCATACAACGAGCTATACGAGTTGTAAAACTATTGTCCTTCCCTTTGTGTAGGAATATTTTCTCTGTATGTCAGACAACTTAGTTTTGGTTTGTTTTATGCATGAATTCTTTCTGCAGACAGAAGAAATCTCATTAGACCCAGTGGCCTAATCTAGAAACAACCAAGAAAAAATTTCTTTGCTTTCCATAGAGAATTTTAAAACATGGAAGAAAGACTTCCTTGGAAACCAATGTAAACTCTCTTCTTCTCCCCGCTTGCAAGATTTAGCTTCAACTCCAAATGATATAAGTGGAACCTACAAATAATCCAAAACAAGCAAGAGAACTAAAACATAGAAATAGAATATACAAACAAATCTAAACAATAAGTCAAGGATTCATTTTTCTACATATGCATAAACGAGACATAATGTATAGGAAAATAAGGAATTTTTGTATTAATAAAAGTAGGAGAAGATTACAACTCTTGCAGTCCTTGACCTTGTATATCTCTCCCAATTATCTTGTCCTTCCTTTGCCACAATAACAAGCCTTCATTCATACCTCAAGCATATGGATGGATTATCGATCTATAGACCTAAATGAGCAACATGAGGGCATAACTAAGAGTCTCCAAAGGCTAACACAGTCCTCATAGTAGGCAATGCATTTATAAGAGAAACGAGGAGGTTGTAGATCCATTAAACTAGGGCAATATCCACTTTATAAGGGGATAATCTCTATGGGATAAGTGATAAGACCTCATTTGTAGGAATTTGAGGACATGTTTAACAAAGAATGGAAAATTCCACAATAGAAGCCTCTAGAAGTGGAAGCTTCAAAATTATATTTATTTTTTCCTCATTTCAAGGGTCATCACTAATTAGTGAAATCAACCTGCTCTGAATAACATTTTTCCCTTTTATGCAACCTGCAACAACAAAATTATTAAACTAGGAAAGTGTAATGGGGAACTAAATTAGGGTTTTAGCCAATTTAAAGCAGAATTTCTTGGAACTTTTGGAAAGGGGGAGCTTTTGCATTTATAGAGGATGATTGCAAAGTGTGAAAGGATGATGATTGATCTAGGTTCAAGGTCATTTGGTTGAATGTGAAAAAATGGCCTGTAACAAAGGTGATTTTCATAACCATGTAGTTGTTGGATTTTAGTAGATTATGGAGGTTCTCTTGTAAGATTTCAATAAAGAATAAAAAATTTCTTTTGAAAGAGAAATTACTTGTGTATGTGTGAAACTACTTTATTCTTTCATTGTTTAACTGAAACTACATTCAATGATTTGTTTGTTTAACTGAGATCATAATGACAATAGGTCACTCAAGGATGGATATTTATACGTAGAAGACATATAAAATACAAACAATAAAAGAATTGTATCATCCACACACATCACCATAGCCATTTCAACAATGCAAAGTATAAATACGTAGAAGTAATCCAAATGAAACCACATTCCAAACCAAAGAAGCACTACAGAAATAATATCACAATAACAATGGATTGCTAAAAATATTGTTGCAAATTGCAAGGCAAAGGTAACAAGGATGCCCAAAATGCAAAAGGAATTTGAAATAATTCTTAAGCTCATAAGAGAAAAAATGAGACCACCAAAGAATCATGGAATGCAATCATCAAGCCCAAAATTATATTTAAAGGTCTTAAACAATACAAATGATTAGAGGCAAAACATGGTAGGAAATTACAAACAAGTGCACAACCATAAAAGGCACCATTAATAAGGATAGAGTAGGATACAAGTTGTTGGAAAATGAGGCAAAGGATACCATTATAACCACATAGACACGTAACCAAACTCTATGATAGTCACCCCTTTATGGAAGTAGTAAACTAGCAAGAGAAAAATAGGGGCCAATAACTGAATGGAAGACTACAACCTTTAATTTTTTAATACAAACCCACATTTCAAAGAAAATGCAAGCTATTATGCAAAAATAACCAAGATACAGTTATGTAAGTTAGTCCAAATGGAAAAGGTGGTGATTTGGAGTAAAAATGTGTCTATGTAACACAAAACCCATTAAATTTTTTTTGATTAAAAACTCAAGTTGTCGAACCAACTTCCCTTGTGGCATAATCACAATCAAAGTGACAATCAAATCTTTACATACTCGGTCACCAAACCAATGATACTAGAAAAAACCCCAAGTCATAATTAAACCATGTCATAATCATTGGTCTATCATATATAACTAAGTGAGTAAGGGGAGAAGTAAAAAATGGATGGTGTTGGGAAAAATTAAACGAGAGGCAATTTTGATAATATTATGCAAAAAATATAGCTAACTTGTCTAAGGAAGATGACTTGAGATAAACATATTAGTTCGCAACACCATATCGAGTGTTTGCAACAATAACGCAAAAATATAACAAAAAATAGCTTGAGGGCACAATGGTGGAGACCGATCAACCTAAAAATGACATGCAATTGTACTTAAAAACACCAAAGAAATGTCATGCAAAAATTTCAAATTGCTAGAGCTCTAATAACAACAAACTCACATGTAGTTACATAAAAAAACTAACTATTTTGCCAAATTTTGCAAAGAAAACAAATTGGGGCTTCCAAAAATCATAGATAAAATATTTTGTAGAGGCTAAATGAGCAAAACTAGTGCACATGCTAGTGCAAACAATCAATAGTGGTAGCAACCCTTTATTTACTAACCAAAAAAATCAAATAGCCAGTGAAATCAAGCAACAATTATGACCCTACCTATTCTCAACACAAATTTAAACTAAGGAAGTCAAGTTCCTTATCCATCCAACAAATGAATTGAGCCCCAAACAAAAAAAATAGAGCAATGAAATGGTGCTAGAAGCTAGGGCACCCCACGAGTCTAAAAAATCTTATAAAAATAGTTACAATGGGGTAAAAATAAGCTAGGGTGGGAATTGTCAATTGGGTTTATCTTAGGTGGTTGGGAGGAATGATTCATATCCTCCTCACCTAGGTTCTATTTGTTTCATTTAATGTTTTTATTATTATATTAATTATAGGTTCAATTCAATTAATTGTTACAATGTGGTATTAAGGGGTTATGGTTGGTCTATTATAGTTAGCAAAAGTAGTTGATTATCGTTGACTATTGTAAAACATGTATATGTGGTTGAATAACTTATTTTTAATTGGTTATGGTATTCTATTGTTGAGGTGTTGTACTCATTGCAAGTAATCTCAGTTGACTTGAGTTTAGTTGGTCGATTGACTAGTCAGGTAAGATGACTAGGAATGAACCTCAACAAGTCTAGTAGGGAGAAATTGGTTAGGAAAACAAGTCAATGGGATAGTCGAATTCAAGTTTATGAGAGGACACGTTGATAGTTGAGTCGGTGGGACAATAGTCAAGTCAAGAACAACGACCTCAGTGAAACTTGACGGGAAGTCAAGTAACCAAAAAAAAGCTAATAATAAATTATAGCAATCGAAGGGACTACAATTGGGAACACGTGCATAGTTAATCAAGATTGGTGGTCAAAGGGAAATTGATTATAAAAGGAAATGGTGAGAAAACAACAAAAAAATCCCAAGGTTCCCGAGACCTTGGAAAATGATCTTTAGCCACCTATACTGATTCAAGAAGGTACGAATTAGGGTTTTTATGCCTATAAATAGAGCATGGTGTAAGGTTAATGTGCGATGATGAAATGATAAATAATCATGATTGATAGAGATCTGGTGCGCTATCAGCACATTGGTCTTAGGTGCAGACTAAGGTTGATGTTTGTTATAATCTGGATTTAATATTTGGCCGAGAATATAATATTTGTGAAGCTCAAAGATTGGCTAATTTTCCGAGTCAAGGGTTTCCAAGGTAAAATTTCTCTATGTTTTATTAATCTTTATGGTGTGCCATTGCTTAATTTTTGTTCTTTAATTTCTCTCATGTGCATTTAAAGGTTTACGCTAATTGAGATTCTTATTTGTCTTATATGTCTACTTGAATTTGTATTTGGAATTTTAGTATTTGAAGTGTAGCTTATGTGCCTTAAGCTCAACATTAGGTATCAAAGTTCATTTTTTATTTAGAGGGTGTTGAAGCCCTGAAAATCGGGTCTACAACAAGGGGGATACACACCCTGTCCGGACCTTGGTTGGCAGCTCCTTTTCCGTTTGGTATAGTGGGTCCGACTGGGGATAATGGGACCAGTTTCCCAATATGTGTGTGTGTGTGTTGAGAATTGATATTTCCTTTCTAAAAGTTCATAAGTGAAATGCTTTTATTCTAACTCTAATCTAATAACATGCAATTGTATTCTAATAAACAAAAATGTCTAATTCTACACTAACCCGGGATGTAATCTTTCCGTTATGCGATCTAAAATGATTTCAAATAACAATTGGTAATAAATATCATTCAACTATTATAAGAAATGAATTCAATAGAGATAAACCACTTCGTACAAAAAGTTAGACGAAAGAATTGTGAAAAACATATCGCATAATAAGCTACTCATATATTAAGCATAAATAAATAGTTATCACTGTACAAAAGTGTCAAATGATAACTCAAGCATTCAAGCATCAATATATAAACAACTGAACATGAATATCACTTTAACACAAAGGCAGAAATAGTTAAGAGATAAAAGTACCATTTATAACTCGTTCTACTCATGAGCTTCAAGCAATAATGACTTATCTCTTCTTAATCCAACATCCACTAAGAGCACAAAAGTGCAACATCAGTAGTAGATATTAAACGCAGATATCAATAAATCCTGTTCCATTCATTCATCAAAACCTCCTCGGAGGGTGCAAAAGTGCATGTTCTAAGGACAAGTTTTTGACAAATTTCAGGACCCTTCTCTAAATTCATGAGAAGGGTTTAAATTCTACTAACTAAATCTAAAAATAATTTATTACAAAAATGTAGGATACAGTTTAAATGACCGTCCTTATTTCAGGCAAAAATAAAGCAAAATTAATACTAAATCTAAAATTAAAACTAACAACTAACTACTTGTGAATCTGTTCTTTGAAATTGCAAGAGTTTAGCATTTGTTTGAGAAGAGTAGGCTGGCCGACTTCAGACTTTAACTGTCCTGTGTAAACGAAATCGGCAAGAGCTGGCGCCATCTTCTCGGCAGAATTGATGATACATTTGAGAGTCATGCACTGGCTGTGTGGTTTTACCAAACATGCCCAGTAAGAATCCCAATTTAACTTAGTTAATCTTTTAATTGATTCTGCCTTTTCTTGAGCCTTCTGTCTCTAGTCTGTCTGCAGTTGCTGTGCTTTCGGTAGATACCTTGGAGTGGTTTCTGAGATCAGATTTGCCTTGTGAAAATTTTCATTTATGCAATCAATAACATTGTTTGCTGCTCTGGTTGCTTCTTATGTCGCTTGCTCTGCTTTCCTGATTTGTGCATCCCAATTGTTAAAGATCATTTCTTTGTGATTGTCATTGATTATTGGTGCACCTGCTCTTTTCCCCTCCTCTGTTTCTTTCCAAACCAAATATTCAGTAACTCTTTTATCAATTAAATCATAATCATGTCGTAAGTCTACGACTTTATTAGTGATTTTATCACTTTCTTCACAATAAGAGTTCCACTGTGATATTCTTTGGCACAGTATTTCCTGTTGCTGCAGTAGTTGATCATTTAAGGAAATGGATTCTGTGATGAATTCTGTAAGCTTGGGATAATCCTTGTGCATCTCTTGCGTAACCTGTAACTGTTTTTCCTTTTTAGCCAAACTGTTTTCGTACCCTATCTGCATTTGTTGGAAGTCCTGCTGTAATTTTTCAAGCTGTTTCTGTGCTTCATCGTTGGCGTTGGCTTGTTGCAGCTGTTGTTGCAAAACCTGTACTTGATCTTCTTTCACATTCAGTAATTGTCGTACCTTAGATGCTTTATCAATGGCTGTAGAGGCATATGCTCCTGTGATCTGAGATAATTTGGTGAGATTTTCAGTGGGATCAGCGATAGGATGTTGCCATAGGATGTCTAATTGCTCTGCATCATGAGAGAGCACATTTTCTAATTTCCCTTTCTTCTTTTGTATTCTCACTACTGCCTTGTGTTGTGGACTATAAAATACATCAAGAGGAGGAATTTCCTCTATTTTGAGCATAAGTTCAGAGGATGGGGTAATGGGAATATGTTCCATTTCTGAGACATTGCTAGTTATTCCTATGATTATATCTTTTGTTGCCTGTATATTACTCACAGGTGTCTGTGTGTTCTGTCCTTCAATATTGATTAAATCATTGAATATCTCCCATTCTTTATCTAGCTCAGTTCTGACTGATGTTTGTTGTACGATGAGAGGGAGAGGATTTAGCTGTGGAGAGGTTGAAACCTGTTGCTGTGAGAGCTCCTTTGACTGAGCAGTATCCCTTACTGACCCTTCACTTTTATCATGGTCATTTTCAGACCTCTTATAGTGTTCTGACGTTTCTCTCCCGGAATTAGATTTAGATCTATCTGTGCCTGAACTACTGAGACTAATACTGGGAGTTGGTTCCCTTATGGGTTCCAGGCATAATTTATCTAAAGGGATACTAGATAACCTCCTTTCCCTGTACATCTTGAACTCTTGAAATTCTGCTGGAGGAAATCGTATTTGGGCCGAATGTAGAACCTCTTTAAGTGTTCCTTTCTCTTGGAACATGTCATCAGAAAGATCATCTTCTTTAGAAAACACCCTTATTTTGACTGCAGTAGTGAAATTTTCAGCAATATCATAAGGATCAAACGGTATTCTTGGAAATTTAAACAAACGTAAACATGTTATGTTGTTTACTTCTTTGAATGCATGGCCTACATCAAACAGTGAAAAGACCCCACAGGCCATAGGAAATTGTGGCTAAATAGCCTTCTTTTTATCTTTCAAATCTTTAGTCAAACCTCCTTCTCCGCAGGTTTGATAAGCAATTTCTCGTGCCATGAGTTTATCAGGAACATACAAAGGTAAGACATGAGGGGAAGCGAGACTTCCAAATACCCTGACATATGTAAACAGTTCGGTTGTTTTTTATCAAAATTTACAAGGTTGAAACTAGTATCATTTCTAGGCCTAAAGCCTTTAACTGTATCTTTCAATAATAATGATCAATTTTCTAGAAGAATTCTATTTATACAAGTGAAAAAAAAAAAAAAATCTAAAAGAGAATTTGTATCTTTTTCGTGAATTCCAAATGTAACCATTTACAACTGGTTTTATTATGAAAATAAAGAAAACTAATTTACAAAATAGAAGAATGATCTGCTATGGAAAATATTTTTCGAGGATCTGTCTGTTAACAGGTAAAGACTCTTTTTCCTGTTAAATCTTGTAACATAAAAGTAGATGGACCTATGATTTCTGCAATTTGGAAAGGACCAAGCCACATTCATTGAAATTTCGTATGTTTCCCTTTTTCCTCATGAGCCTTGTCCCATTTTAAAACTAGATCTCCAATCTAAAAGTCCTTTCTGGATATCATGTTTGAATCAAAAGAAGCTTTTACTAATGCTTGGTGATGAGCATGAATTATTTTGGCCTGTTCTCATTGTTCTTCTAGCTTAATTATTTCCAGCTGCCTTAGTTGTAAGGAAGAAGTTGGTGCTTCATCAATATATTGAAATAAGGCTAAAGAGTGAATTGCTAAATGAGTTGGAAGAACCACTTCTTTCCCATAAACTAAATTAAAGGGAAAAGTGCCAATGGAGGCTTTCTGCGTTATTCAATTTTCCCATAAAGAATATATTAAAGACTTATGCCAATTTTTGTGATTTTGGTCAATTGTTCGCTTAATGATTCTGATTAAATTTTTATTTGTAGATTCAGCTAACCCATTCCCTTGTGGGTAATAATTGGCAGAGTATTTAAGTTTGAAACCTCTTTTGAGTGCAAATTCAGTCATAGCATTACTAG
The DNA here is from genome assembly GCA_034641835.2 of Pinus albicaulis. NCBI lineage: Eukaryota > Viridiplantae > Streptophyta > Pinopsida > Pinales > Pinaceae > Pinus > Pinus albicaulis. The sequence continues at coordinate 585,754,819 of CM076583.1, read as the reverse complement.
AAAAATATGATGCATTATCAAACATTAAAGCAGAAGGTAAACCAAACCTGGTGATTATGAACTGATCTATGAACTCGATGATGTGCTTGGCATTAGCCGTCTTGAGAGGAACTGCTTCTACCCATTTAGTAAAATAATTAGTTGTTGTAAGGATATATCTATGCTGTTTAGAAGAGTGAGGAATGATCTCACTTATTATGTCCAATCCCCATTGATCAAAAGGCTGCTCAATGTTGACTGGTTGTAGCGGCAATGATGGTTTCTTTTGTCTCCCAGCAGCGGTTTGAAAAACTTGACATTTCCTTACATAGCTATTTGAGTCTTTGGATAGTGAAGGCCAGTAATAGCCTGTGCAGAGGATTTTATGTGCAGTAGCATCTCCAGCATAATGTCTGCCTGCTGGCCCATTGTGGAGTTCCTGCAAGACTTTTTCAGCTTCAGATTTCTCAAGACATCTAAGGAGAACAGAATCATAATTCATTCTAAAAATAACATCATTCACGAGTTGATATTATTTAGCCTTCAACCTTAGAGCTCTTTTCTTGGTGTAATAGAGATTTGGAAGAGCATAGCCATTCTTTAGATAAAATATGATATCAACGTATAATGATTCAACATCATTTCGGCTTACCTCATACATTTGTATCTCTGCAGATGGTATTTCAGAAATAAGCGATGCTCTAGCTAGTATTTTGCAAAAGCCTTGAGCTCTTACAATACTTGTTGGTTTGATTTCTACGTCATATTCTTGTAAGGCAGTAACCAAATTGGCCCTTTTCTCACCCACATCTTTCTATACTAAGAGATTTCTTACTGCTGGAAATGGTACTATGATTTTTGTATGGGTTTTAAGTAGAAAGGGTCTAAAATATTTAATTCCTTTGAAAACAGCATAAGCTTGTTTCTCTTCATCTGAATAATTCAACTCAGCTCCCTGTAAATTTTAACTGAAAAAAGCAATTGGGGATTCTGCCTTGTCTTGATTTTCTTGAGTGAGTATCGCAACATATGATCTATCAGAGGCAAATGTATATAAAATAAAAGGATTTGAAAAATTTGGAGTTGCTAAAGATGGAGCGTTAACAATTGCTTGTTTGATTAAATTGAATGCCTCATATTCATCTTGGTCCCATTTGAAGTTTGAGTTCTTTTTAATCATTGCTTGTAAAGGAGACACAATTATTGAAAAATATGGCACAAATCTCTTTACAAAATTAATCTGACCAAGGAAATATTGCATAGTTTTCTTGTTGTGAGGTAGGGGTATTTCGGAAATCTCCTTGATTCTATCAGGATCAATATCAATTCCAGATTTTGACACTATGAATCCAAGAATTTTTCCTTCACTTAATGCAAAAAATGATTTTTTCAGGTTAAGTGAAATTCCATACCTTTGACAATGTTGAAAGATCTGTTTTAAATCTCTAAGATGATTTCCTCATTTCTTAGAATATACAGTTATATCATCCAAGTAAATTACCACTGATTTGTTAACTAATCCCTTGAATGTGATGTCCATTGCTCTCTAAAATGTGGCACCAGCGTTGATTAGGCCAAAAGGCATATTTTGATATGCGTAAGTGCCCCATTTGGTTCTGAATGTGGTTTTCAATTGATCATCGGGATGGACCAACACTTGGTTGTAACCAGAGAAACCATCTAAGAAAGACATTAATTCTGATCTTGCGACTTCCTAGAATATTTGCTCCATGGGACGCAAAAGAAAATTATCTTTTTGGTAGGCCTTGTTAAGATTTCGAAAGTCAATACAAATTCTAATGTCTCCTTTCTTCTTTCTAACAGGAACCATATTGGAAACCCATTTAGAATGTCAAACGGGAAAAATAATTTTGGCTTTCAATAATTTATTGATTTCAGTTTTGATCTGGTTTTCTAAATTGGGATGGATCTTTCTCAGCTTTTTTTGGACAGGTTTTTCATCGTTTATCATTGGGATAGTATGTTGGATGATAGAAGTGTCATAAGTTTTGAGTTCATCTTAGTTCCAAGCAAAGACACTTTAGTATTGTTTCAAGAGACAAACATACGATAATTTTTCTTCAAGAGCTAGGCCAAGGCCTAGGTTGATATTCTGTGGTTTGGTATCAGTTCCTAAATTTACTAATTCATATTTCAAAGTTGAAATTTGCAGTTGTGAAATGGTAGATCTTTTGAATCGATCTTTCAAATCATAAAGGTCTTCTAACTTGACTACTAACTTTGGCATAGCATTATTAGTGCTATCTTGTTGCAATTGTTTGTCATGTTGGTCCTCATCAATTATTTGATTGGTGTAAGATCCTTTAGATGTGAGGAAGCTTACAATATCAGGATCATCGTTGAAAATCCTCCAATTGGTAATGTTATCAAGAATCGAGGGTCTAAAGATTAATTCAATTGAAAATTGATCAGGGCTATAGTCTTCTGAAGGAATGAGTTTGGAAGCTACATTAGCTAGCAAGTCTGCACTAGCATTCTAAAGTCCGGGGATTGATGAAATATTAAATGCTATAAAGTGTTCAGTTAGATCTTGAACTAAAGATTGATAATGATTTAAATGACCTGATAAACAATGTATAGTATTGTGTACTTGTCTGATGACAATTTCAGAATCTCCGAAAACTTGTAGACATTTGATGTCTAATATGATTGCTTTGTATAATCCTTGAACTAAAGCCTCGTATTCTGCGGTATTATTGGTGAGATCGAATTCAAGTCTACAAGTTAGCATAGTTTTATTTCCCTCTGGATTGATTAACACGCATCCTACTCCTGCTCCTTCATTAGACTTAGAACCATCAAAAAATAACTTCCAAAATAAAGATTTATTTATAGGAGCATCTACAAAATTAATACATTTAAAACTATCTGTTTGAGAAAAAATTTCTATTTGAGATAAAACAAAATGTTCTAAGTAAGGTGAAGTATGAGCATTAAAATTTCCTAAGAAAGAATCAACTGAGTAGTTGCCAATGATATTATTGTTGTATGCTACCGATTCATTTTCTCCTTCTAGTTCTGTGACTATGTATTTCTGATGTTTTTCTCGCTCAACCTTTATCTGATTTGGTTTACCATTGTAAGGGTCCACATGTGTGACCAATCAGTTGCAAATTATCTGTGAAGTTTTTTTGACCAATCTCTGCTAAGAATTAAGCCATAAAATTCTGGAATATCTGCAACTAAAATGTCGATAACTTGACACACCTTTGGATTAGATTACAACCTTATGGTAACCTGATTTAATTCGCCAATCACTTCAACTTGTGATCAATCTAGCTGAACTATGCGCACAACATATTTTTGCGGTTGAATGTTCAACTTTGCACATATTGATTTTGGTAGAATATTAGATGAAGCTCCAGAATCCACTAAACAATTGTGAAAATTTTTATTGAAAACTTCATAAGTAAGAAGAAATGGGGGAGTATGAGATCTTGACCTACCTCCAATTAAAGAGATATTTTCTAGATCAACTTTATTAATCACATTAGTTGGAGGTCTTCCCATTTCATGGGAAGCTTGAGAAATTACAGGGTCGGGCAAAGATTTTTTTGGTACAGCATGTAACTCTTTCAAAAGTACCTTTTGTTGGTGTTTTAACTTGCTCAATTCATAAAAAGTGATATTAGCCCTAGTCTTCTTCATGTCTTCTATGATATTATACTCCATTTCATCTTAAACGATCAACGTTTTTGATGGAGTTGATGAATCTGTTTGGACTGGGCTGGTTTGAGTCGCTTTAGATGTTGTTTTCTTGGCTGTGACTTTATCCTTAGTCATTGAGCTTGTGATCTTTGGCTTAGGAGTAGGTTGAGGAGGATCAAGTTGATTTATACTTCAAGTGCTCACTGGGGACGCCTCTTGATCTTCTTCATCTGAGAGGATGAAATCCCACATACCTTGTACCTCTACAACTTCTTCTTCATTGGTAGTTTCTTCAGTAGCAATCTCTTCTTCTTCTTCTTCTGATTCAGCACTTGTGATAGCATTTGGTAGTTTTGAATCAGTCAAAGGGTTTCTTCTATAAGGCTTGTATGGATTTTTAGAAGATCATTTTTCCACTTGTTTCTTAATTTCAACCATTTCGTTGGACATGGTTTTCAAAACTTTCTGCAATCCTTCTAAATCGAATGGATCTTTCGATTGTTTTTTCTTGGGGTCTTCCTTAAAAGTAACCTTCTTGGATTTTCGTTCCTCTATCAAATTTTTCTTCTCTAGAGCAATGATATGTTTCTCTACTGCTATTGATTCCTTCATATTGTCAGCTAAAGTTGTTTTGTTATCCCTGTCAACAAAGATTGCTATGTTTGATGGTAAATTTAGAACTTTCTGCAATCCTTCTAAATCGATCGGATCTTTTGATTTTTTTTCTTGGGGTCTTCCTTAAAACTAACCTTCTTAGATATTCGTTCCTCTATCACGTTTTTTTTTTCTAGAGCTATGATACGTTTCTCTACCGCTATTGCTTTCTTCATATTATCAGCTAAATTTGTTTTGTTAGCCCTATCAACAAAGATTGCTATGTTTGATGGTAAAGCAGAGATGTACCATTCACTTCGCACTTCTTCGCTAGGCTTGGAAGCAGTAGGAATTTTATTTAACAATTTATTGAAATGTGAATTAAAATCTTTGATAGGTTCTTTTGACTCAGCCCTAAGGTTAGACAGGTTATTGATCAGTGTCGTCGTAGACCTGTCATCACCGAACTTAGTCAAAAATTATTCTTGGAAAATATCCCAACTAGTGATAGATCCAGATGGTAATGAGAAATACCATGATCCCGCTGCTCCTTGTAGAGTATAGGCAAAAATTTGGATGACAGCGTCTTCATTGGTAACTCCATTGATATTTATCGACATCATAAAGTTATTTATATGTTCTTCTGCTAGCATGCCTGCTTCAGGATTAAACTTAGGCGGCCATTTTTCAGGATGGGTCGGTATTTGACTCAAGGGCACAAGCATTAAGACTTCCCCTGGGTTATTCCATGGAGATTGCGCCATCGTTGAACTACCAACAGAAAAAAGCGCAAAAAATGATCCCTGCAGTTGGGAAGATGAGGATATTACGATTCCAGATGTTTGAGAAGGAGATGTGGAAGTTCCAATGGTCAAGTGGACAATAATCTAAAGTGGAGGGGTGGATGGTTGATTTCACGATGGAGAGGTTGAGATGGATGATGATGATGAAAGAGTCTCACTATCATACCCTTTAGGTGATTTCCTTACTCTCTTCCTTGTAGGTAGAGGTAACTCGGTTGGCTGAACACAAAAATTTTCTCTCTTTAATCTGGTGAGAGGATGATCAGGGTTATATTGCGAAGTCACGCTACCTTGAGATTTATCAGATCTCTGAGGTGATATTGAAAATTGCTGAATTTTATGGATCAAAGATTCAACTTCAGGAGGTTCAATAGCAGATTCTTCTGAAATGTCAGGGTTTGTGGCAGCGGCTGCTGTTCTTTCAACTTCTGGCTCTAGATTTAAAGATTCTTAGTGCGATGGGCAAGTCGGGGGAGATGGTGAGGGTGATTTACTCTCAGAATGGTATTTAGATTTTGACTTACTTGCCATTCACAGTTCAGGGCACTCCTTCTAGCACCAAATATGTTGAAGCCCCGAAAATCAGGTCTACAACAATGGGGATACCCACCCGGTCCAGACCTTGGTTAGCAGCTCGTTTTGCGTTTGGTATAGTGGGTCTGACTTGGGATATGGGACAAATTTCCCAATATGTGTGTGTGTGTGTGTTGAGAATTGATATTTCCTTTCTAAAAGTTCCTAAGTGAAATGCTTTTATTCTAACTCTATTCTAATAACATTCAAATTGTATTCTAATAAACAGAAATATCTAATTCTACACTAACCTGGGATGTAACCTTTCCGTTATGCGATCTAAAATGATTTCAAATAAAAATTGGTAATAAAGATCATTCAACTGTTATGAGAAAAGAATTCAATGGAGATAAACCACTTCATATAAAAAGTTAGACGAAGCACTTGTGAAAAACATATCGCATCATAAGCTACTCATATATTAAGCATAAATAAATAGCTATCATCGTACGTAAGTTCCAAATGATAAATCAAGCACTCACGCATCAATATATAAACAACTGAACATGAATATCACTTTAACACAAAGGCAGAAATAGTTAAGAGATAAAAGTACCATTTATAACTAGTTCTACTCATGAGCTTCAAGGAATAATGATTTATCTCTTCTTAATCCAACATCCACTAAGAGTACAAAAGTGCAACATCAGTAGTAGATATTAAATGCAGATATCAATAAATCATGTTCCATTCATTCATCAAAACCTCCTCGGAGGGTGAAAAAGTGCATGTTCTGAGTACAAGTTATTGACAAATTTCAGGACCCTTCTCTAAATGCATGAGAAGGGTTTAAATACTACTAAATAAATCTAAAAATAATTTATTAAAAAGACGTAGGATACGGTTTAAATGACCGCCCTCATTTCAGGCAAAAATAAAGAAAAATTAATACTAACACTGTATCTAAAATTAAAACTAACAACTAACTATTTTTGTATCTGTTCCTTGAAATCGTAAGCGTTCAGCATTTGTTTGAGAAGAGTCAGCTGGCCGACTTCCGACTTTAACTGTCCTGTGAAAAAGGAATCGGCAAGAGCTGGCGCCATCTTCTCAGCAGAATTGATGATACATTTGAGAGTCATACACTGGTTGTGTGGTTTTACCAAATACGCCCAGTAAGAATCCCAATTCAACTTAGTTAATATTTTGATTGATTCTGCCTTTTCTTGAGGCTTCTATTTCTAGCCTGTCTGCAGTTCCTATGCATATATACATACCACTTTAAAGATATTTTTGACAAATACCACTGGTTTTAGGATTCAAGTTTTACTTTTTTGCCTCTAGCGTTGTTTCCTACAAATTTCTGGGCTTACACGTGACTGAGCAATTAGAGGATTTTTTGTTAGCGGATATAAAGCTTAAATTTCGTGAAAATAACGATTCCGTAAGTTCTTGACCCTGAGTCTTAAATTTTCTGTTTGTGATGTCAGCACTGTCTAGTACCCATTTAACCATGTCCGCGCATGGAAGAATTTTGGGCCTTGCCGCTATCCGGTGGAAGAACAAGTAAGCTAGCTCTGTAATAGATGCCTCAGAAGACCCATGTGAGCCTGAAGTAGCTGTAACCTCCATCATTTTGGGATTCTCTTCCTCAAGTAGACTGTACATGCCTTCCCAAGTAGTAATACCAGCATCTTTATCACACGGGGTGTATGTATACAAGGGCGTCATTTCTTTGTTTTCAGAACTCGGAGCTTTGCCTTTCTTTCCCATAATATCATGAATACTGCTTTGTATATTTTTATGTTCTTCGTTCCTACAGTTTACAAATGAGGTGAGAATAATGATAAGAAAAAGGTGACGGGAAAGCTTTAAATGTTGAAGACATATAAAATATACCACCTTATGTGAAATGGCTCTTCGATTAGAACAAAACCATATTTCATTAATGATTGGCAACTAACTCATTGATTAACATTAAAGTGCATAACTAGGTCTCGGTTTATGGAAAAAAACTTTTTCGTACAATGAGCCCTAAAGATCTGTGATAAGGCGATCTGTGATTTGCTTCGCAATATTGCAGATCGTAGTATCGCAGATCGCAATCTCGTGGAATCACAAAATCTCAATACTGCAATATCGCACAATCCCTGAAGCGTAACATATGACAATCATTCGTTAATGTGTTTTTTACGAAATGTAATTTGCGATATGTGCCATCGCATATCGGCAGTTTGAGGTTTTTCAACATAAGCGATATTTGAGGCATGCGATGCGATGCATGTTTTTAGTGCGTAGTTTCGCATCGCAATCTCGCAATCTTAGAATTCCGCTTGTAAGGAGGTATATTACCCTTTTTGCGATGTGATATTTCTTAAGGAATGATTTTATCTTACCTTATCATAAAAGTTAAGCCCTTTTAGATTTTTCAAGGGGTATTCTCCTAAGTTTATGATAGTAAGTTTTATTAAAAAAGTAAATACAAGCACTAATCGATTTTTAAATTTTTTTGACTAACGACCCCCACTTATTTAGTAGTATTGATAATACTAAATAAGAAGGGGGGTTGTTGCTGGCCACAACAGG